>OX421493.1:10830354-11345354 GCA_949126835.1 Anisus vortex
TTTTAATGAATAGATTATGTTAAAACTCTGCAAAATCAAAGTTGCCAATCGCCTTAGCAATAATTAAAATAAAAAGTGTAACAAAAAAAAAGTTAAACAAAATAAATTAAAAAAATTCTAAAAATTTGGTATTTCATCCCTATAATTTTAAGAAAACAGTTATGCATGCAATATTGTATATAAAAAGTCATTTATCTTTATAATGTTTTTTTTAAATATATTTTTGATGTTCTTTATACTGGATGTTCCCAGTGTTAAATATCTATTTCTGCTTGATTTTTACATTGTGTTACATATAGTTACTTTGTTACAAAATATCCTATTATATACAAAATATGCTGTAAGTTAGTTCTATCTTGCAACCCCTTGTTCAGTATTGTTTCTTTTTATGTTTCTAGGTTTTAGTTAGATAGTCTTGTCAATATTTCAGATAAATTAGCAAATCATTGACTGTGTTAACTTTTTCTATTATTCTATCTTTGGATAGACTAAAAATCCAAAACATAAAAATGTAATAAAAATATCAAAGGAACTCTTATACTTATAGTAACTTGTAAAAATGTATACCCAATTCTTCAACAGGTAATTCAAGAAATCTACAATGTATATTATATTGTATGTATTATATTACTTAAAATAACACCAGACAATCAGATAATGATGAATTAGGAACAGATCAATTTCAGAAAATGTTAATGTTATGAACAAATAAAATATTTCAAATTAACTGGCTTGTATTCTTGATCTCATTTGTCTTCCACTCCCATAATGATTCCAAAATATACTTCAACTGTTCAATCATTTTGCCATAATGATTCCAAAATATACTTCAACTATTCAATCATTTTGTTCTTTTCCTGCATTTTCCCAATGTAAATGAAATCATTTTTGAAAGGGTCCAATGTTTCTATTTAAGTATTAGTCTATGGACTTTTTCCTCTGGTATAAGGGGGTATCCACAGTAAAATGAAGAAGTCAATAATATAATAATTATGATATTAATTAAATCTTTAACAAAGGGCAATCAATGTATATTACATATGCCCTAAGAAGGGAGCGGGTTCAATTTAGGAGAGCTAGTGCAAGGAAGGGGGCACAACCCTGAATGTATCGCCTATCTATAAAAAGGATGGATAGAGATAAAGCCTCCTTAAATTTGTATGTACTTATTGATATATTAATACAAGCGAAATCTACAATTTTATACACAATTCATTTATGCATTGAGTTATTGGAATAAACCATCTATAATCTAAACAATAAAAAGGAATTCTTAAAGTCACTTGAAATGTATTTTCAGGTCATTGTTCAGGAAATATAATTGTGTACATGTTACATTTAATCATATTTTGATGTAGTGTTAGAGTAAAAAAAAATAATGTTCTATTAAATTTATTTATTAATATACATTGTGAACTAGATCTATCATACTAAAAAAACATTAACAGTAAAACAAATGTCTTCTGACTTGCCCAAAAAAATATTTTCTAGAGACAAGGGAGTATTTTGTTGAAGAGAAACTTAGTAACTAAGCTAAAGAGTTAATTAGAGGTCCTAAAAATTATTGGAGTTCAAGAGGGGGAGGGGCATATAAAAATATGTTTATAAATCTTTATACAAAATATAAATGTACTATCTATTTAATTAAGAAGGATCCCAGTTTTTATTGCCATGACAAAAATAAATTTAACAGAAACATATAATTATATATACCTCAAAATAAATACGGTAGTTTATGGATGACCAGAGGTAATATTTATCTAATGGATTCATTACTGGAATAAAAATAAATTGATGCCATCCTTTTATACTATACTGACTCTTGATTAATCTTTAGACCTAACATGTACAAATTCTTTCTTACTTAAAGTTCTTACTGTAATAGAAATGTGGAAACAATTTCACCCATAGCTGAATTTCTAGATTGAACCTTTTAATCCACAAGTCAAGTTTATTGTAGATCAGGTTACCGGTATTTATCTTTTCCAAAGACAACTTTAGGATTTTTTAAAGTTAAGCTTGCAGCTATAAGCTGAATTTGTCCCTGTTACTAATACATTTGGCTAATTTTCATTTGAATGATTTACTTTTATTGAACGATATAGGATGAAGAGGATGACAGAAGGCCCTCATCAAGATGCTCATCTAGATTATCATCAGCAAGCAGCAGCAAGAAGCACTGAGCATCAAATGATATTAAATGAACTAGTTGAAATGTACATAGTAACAATAAGATTAGTTAGATCTTTAATTTTCATTCCTTTCTTACCATTGTTTAATAGTGTAATTCATTCTATTTGTATCCTTACAGTTTTCATTATTATTATTATTGTGCAAGTGAAATAAATGTAAATTTTTTTATGCCTAAAGTTAAAGTTACTCAAAGAAAGGCATTTAGAGGGGCATGAACAGTTTTGTATATTATTGGTGTTGTGATGAAGAAAAAATCCACAAAGATATATAGTTGTTCAATATATCATTGGAATAAAACAAAAAAATTATTGCTATGCTTTTTTATTTCTTTTTATTGTCACTTAGTGTTATTGTGTTAAAAACTTCATCTGTTGGGTCCATATTGTAGGTGATTTCCGGTTTACGCAATTCATGGGATACTTTGGCTTCCAATTTCAGGTTGTATTTATCAGCTTTCTGGTGACGTACTGCTCTTCTGAGCTGTTTCAATGTACAAGAAAAAAAGTTGCATTTTAAAAGTTTCAGAGAAAAGATAGAATAAGAGTTTTCACAATTAATGAAGTAATACTTGTATTTCAAGAAAGTGATAACTAACCTCATTAGGTGAAACATAAAATGGATTTTGATACAGTGTGGCACCACCAAAACTGTTGGCAAAGATGCGAATTGGGTTCAACACAAATCTTGGGCCTGAATTAAACACATTTGTTTTAGATTACCATTTGATCAAAAGAAAAAAGTAGTCTATCACTCAAATACTACTACCACATTGTTTACAAATACGGTTAATACCCCATGACTACTATTACTATTACAAATACCACATGACTACAGACATGCCTACCTCCACATATCAAAATGAGGAACACCCAAGGTAAAAATGAGGAACATAAGCGTGGAGGAAGCATTTTCGAGCCAATATATAGGCCCTACGCTAAATAATATTGTTAAAATACGTTAGAAAAATAGTCTCATTTACCCTAACACTGTATATATTAAATATATATAGCCTAAGATCTAGAATACAATCTAAGTCAATATAGAGTTTATGAAAAGAAAATTATTGTGTAGGGGGGGGGGATTACATTTGTCTATGTTTAAGTAGTTTAACTAAGGTTATAATCCTATTAAAAGGAAAAACAGTGGCTTTTTATGTAGCTTTATGATATATGATTTAAAGCTATTACTCAATAATTACAATGCTGTGGTTTTTTTTAAAATAAACCTTTCAATCTACTAAGTCTAAGGCCTAGGACAAAAACTCAGTAAGTGGTTAAATTAAAATTAATCAGTATGTCTACCTAGCTAGGGCCTATCTATATTCTTAACTAATGACTAAGGTCAATGTAATTAATTGTAATTGAGTATCAACTTAAATGCTTGATATTGGTAAAACTAAATTCATAAGCCTAGGCCTAGGACTAAGTCTAAAGGACTATGCCACTTTACGCCTAAGCAAATTTATTACAATAGGCTTGAATAGGCCTAGCTAAATGCACTAGGCACTTACACTAGTATCACTATGTCTGTTCTTATTCCACCAACATCAGTTTTAGTTTTACTAGATCTAGCCGACCGATTTAAAGCTGTAGGGAAAATATAATTTACTTTATTTTGAATTTTAATTTAGCAACTACTTTTATTAAGTTACTAGAAGGTAACATTTTGTTTTGGCTAGCAATGATTAGTTTAGTTTTAGTGTCCCTAAAATTATTCAAGTAGTCAGCAGTGCCGCGAAGCCCTACGCTTATGCACCCTCGACCAAAAATAAATAGGAAATAGTATACATTATCATTAAAACGGAAGTGACATGATCATGAAGAAAACAAAAGTTGGCAAACGACTTTTGTTTATTTCGCGTTATTACTTTATTAATTAAAATGTCGGCATTTTCGGAGATGCCGATTTTGCGGAACAAACGGGTCTAATGCGGAATTGCGGAACGGGGGGTAATTTTCTGCCATTTTACGGAACGGTTCCGGAAAATCCGGAACGGTAGGCATGTCTGTGACTACTATTACAAATACCACATGACTACTATTACAAATACCGCACGACTACTAATACTATTACAAATACCACATGACTACTAATACTATTATAAATACCACATGACTACTAATACTATTACAAATACTACATCACTACTAATACTATTACAAATACCACATGACTACTAATACTATTACAAATACTACATCACTACTAATACTATTACAAATACTACATCACAACTAATACTATAACAATACTAGGATTGTTTACCTATTTCAGCTAGAGCTCCATCTTCTGCTAACACTTGATAGTTTCTAAACCATATTCGATTGTCTTGGATTGAGAATGAGAAGACATGATCTATAAAAGGTTGACTTTTGGGGTGATGGTTTGGTGTGCCAAAAATCTAAAAAAAATATTAAAAATTTCAATAGCACCATTTCATTGAACTTCAAAATGTGTGTACAACCACCCTTCCAGTTCCATTGCCCGGTACAACCAACAAATTATTTAAAAGTCAACTAAATATAATTGTTAATTTATAAAACTATGACAGCTTATATATTGACTGATTATGGGTGTGTTTGCTAAATTGCAAAGCGATAGGTTAATATTTATTAATCCTGGTAGTATAAGTTATCTGTTGCAATGCTAAATTGTGATGCAACCCACAGAATGGTACTGTACTGAAGTAGACAAAATAAGATATTTATTTCAGTAAAAGCTAATTAATTGGTGAAAAAATTGATTAATTAGTTCAAAAGTCATTAAAAATTACACAAGTAAAGATAAGGGAAGTTGTTTTGTAGAAAATAGATTTTTTTTACAATTATATTTTTGAAATCACTACATTTTTAATGAAAATCAGTTGTAATCGGACTTT
Source organism: Anisus vortex (assembly GCA_949126835.1). NCBI lineage: Eukaryota > Metazoa > Mollusca > Gastropoda > Planorbidae > Anisus > Anisus vortex. The sequence continues at coordinate 10,835,426 of OX421493.1, forward strand.
GGCAGCCTTGTTTTAACACGGAAACGTTAAGTAACAAACAGGTTAGGCTATCAAAATATTAGCATAGGCCTACGATGTAAAACATGAAAGTAATAAGAAAAAACAAAAGTGGCATAATTTAAACAATCCAATTCCTGCATCATTGATGTTCTATTTTGATTTATTTAGCGGTTAAAAAAAATGTTCCGAAAATTGGAGTCTTAGGGGTTTTGTCAGAATGAGGGCTAAAAAATCTGTAATACTAAAAAATAATCGGAAGGGTTGGCAGGTCTACCGATGTATAGATAAATAAATAGGCTTTTATTAAACACCTAAAACTAAATACCTTTATTTACATTCCAACTTTTTTAAACAACACTGATATAAATATAAATGTTATAACACTAAACAATTAATTGTAATTAAAGATATCCAACATGTACAGGAAAGATATTTAAAGTTCATCACAGCTTTCTAATAAACATATCTTTTTCTTTAGTTTTAATCATTTCTATGCAGACAGGTTTTTGGTTTCACATCTAATTCTAATGTACCATTTACAGGGTTAAACAATATTTTATCACTAGTCACAATCTACAAATATTTCACCTGTACAAATAGTTCTTTCAACAACATCCAGTGTGGCTCTGAATTGAAGGCCTGAAAGAAAGTAAAGAACAAGTCAAGTACACATATTACTTATTAAAATCATTAGCGCAATAAATAACTATCTTCTTAAAAAATATATTAAAGTTAAAGATTTACTGGTATTAGTATTATCAATAGTGTAGATAGAAATGTAAATAACACTGATTAAAGCTTAAATATACTGGATTCACATATTTCATAAGTTGCTGAGTGTCAATGAGCATAGTTACCTTATCAAATGACAACAATGGACGGGATCCTTTCAAACAATTCCCTGTCAGCTTTAATTCACTCATTGTATGAACTATAGAAATAGTACCAGTGAAACTTTATTTAGAAATGAACACAGCATTTTTTAACTCTACCGTACTAAGTCAACAAAAAGATAATTTTCACATTCAATATAGCACTTAAAAAATCATCTTTGCTCTTAGGTTATTGTCCCCATTTAATGGAATTCTTTTAAAACTATAAAATAGGAGTGGTGTAACCTTTTAATCAAGTGATACTAGTACTAGACCATATGAAAAATATTAAAGCTGAAAACTATACTAAATTACATTATTACTAAATGTAAACTATATAAAATTTAGATAGATAAATAAAATTTTACATTTAAAAGAATGAAAATGAAAGGAAATGTGTATTATAACTTACTATTTTCAACAAGAAACTTAACTGATGGCCCTTTGGGAACATTTGATGCCCTGAAATTTAGATAAAATGTTTTGTAGAAAGTTAATGTAAACACAAAATAGCTGTCAGCTTGTCACATCAAAATAATTTGATTGTATTAAATGTGTTTAATATTAAGCTTAACTATTTAAAGTGAATTTTTTTATTATGATTGCAAGACAAACAAACCAAAACCTCTACAAAAAAAAAAAAAAATATATATATATATATAGGAAATTTGAAATTCCTACTAATATAAATCTGAAATGGCAATCACAAACACATATATTTTTTCTGATCTAGTTGGTTCAATTAACCATTTACCCCTTGACAACTCTCCTCTTTTTCACTCCCACAACATTAAGAAAAGGGACTTAAATATGTAAATCCTTAAGGTGGGTGTATTCAAAGATTAATATAAAATATTTTTGTTGTTGTTTTTAGCCCAAGTCGATATTCTACAAGAAAAAATAAAGAATATAATAAAAATTAAACTGACTTATTTTGTACTTATCTTTATTTATATATAATAATAATAATCCAAAGCAACACCGCTAATGTTTCTAGGCCTATCATGTATAGCATAAAATCTGTCTTGATCAAACATTTTATCAAACTAAATCACTAACATTCCCCATTTCAACAACAGAAACATCTAGGCCTACACCACCTTCATAAGTATTATTATCCTCAGTATTATCCACTAATTAGTAATAGTAAGGCCTAAACAATTCCAATTTCTCCCAAAATCTGTAAAATTTGACTTAGAACCAAAAAATTACTAAAAACTAATTACTCAATTGATTTTTTAACTTAAAACCATAAGAAAGTTCATTTTCCTTTTTACAGAAATCCGCGATTTTATAGTGTTTAAATAGACAATTAAAAACTAGGATTGAGAGAGCAACAAACGTATGCAAAAAAAGCTGCGATCAGTGACATTAAAAAGAGTTAAGCTGTAGAGGCAGAGATCGGTGACAACAAGGGGCAAAGGGTTAAGAAAGTGTTGGAATCAATAGAGCGTTCTCAGTGGGCGGAGCTTAATTTTTTTTTGTAAATTTAGAGACGTATTTGTGTAAATATAGAACCCACTTGTTCTTCATCATGTTAAATTCACATCTGAATATTGGCTATCCTACTCATAAATTAGGAGGTAAATAGTCGTATATAATCTTCCTAGTCCAAGAGAAAGCCTGACATGGTATTTTTTCAACGATTTTCAACATTTTACGCCCATTTGATTATCTTCCTATCCGACCGGTAAGCGTTGCAATTGAAATTGATTTTATTGATATTATAATTAGGCCTAATAATTAATACAGAGGCCATCTTTGTTTGTACACCACTACTACGCAAAGTAAACACAAATCACGTGCTTTTTGTCACGTGATTGAGAACGCTCTATAGAAAACATAGAAAGCTCCATGTTTATTAGTTTTTTTAAGCTACTTTCCTCATTAAAACAAGATTGCCTTACCATAAATATACATCTTGCTTCTTTTTGCCTTCAAAGTATAAACACTTGTTACAGTTTTTCATTTCACAAATCTAAATGACAAAAGAAGAAGTTTTCAGTCAAATAAATGCTGCATAATATTGAGATCCGTTCCACTAGCTCATCCATTGCTGGTCCAAAGGGAGAGAACAGGGTGAGAGGAAACAGGATATGTGGTTGCAACTAATTTGGGTGCGAGGAAACGAGATATGTGGTTGCAAATAATTTTGTATCCAACATAACTTGACTAAACCATTAAATTTAAAATAAGAAATAACTTAAAAGGGGCTCCGAAAGAAAACATAACCAGGATCATTTGCAGAATTTGGCTATATAGAACAAATAAAAGGCTGGAAAAGAGAGCAACAAAATCGTTTTATACTATTTTATAATTTGTATGTTCCCAAAGATGCGCCTTGTAATATTCCAAAGGCTTTCATAATTACTTATTTCATATTTTAATACATGTCACAAAAACTGACAAGAAGGACTTTGACTTAAGGAAGGGGGAAATGGAAAAATACCAGTGATTACAAAATGTTTGGAAAATGCTGGTTTAGTCGATTCAAACTAGACTAAATGACAGGGTAATGATATGCTCCCCGCCGAGAACCTACCTTGACGTGGTGACGGGGCATACTGGCAAGTGGGCCAGGCCAACAGGTTCGCAGCCTACATGCGTGTTTGTAGGTTTCTGCGTAGGGCTAGCAACCCACCAGTGTAAAAAACTACCTTGCTACAAAATCATCAACAAAATCAATTACATGTCTGCCATTTTCAGAGAAGGGAGGCCCTGTCAAAGGGATTATGAAGCAGGTCAGTCAAACCCGAAAGGGAGCTGATAGGCAGACTACCTCCTTCTCTCTGAGGAAAAATACCCAGGTTGGCAACTGGAATGTGAGAACAATGTATGAGATGGGGAAGGCCCACCAAGTAGCTTCAGAAATGAAAAAATACAATATAAGTATACTAGGAGTGAGTGAAGCGAGATGGATACTGTCAGGAAAAACAAAACTATCAACAGGTGAAACCATACTTTACTCAGGCCACGAGGATGAGAACGCTCAACACACAGAGGGAGTAGCCATAATACTATCACCACAAGCTAATCAATCACTTATAGAGTGGCAACCGGAAGGGTCTCGGATAATAACAGCATCTTTCAGGACTTTCAAGAAGGGGATCAATCTCAATGTTATACAGTGCTATGCTCCAACAAATGAACAAGAGGATGAAATAAAGAATAATTTCTATAGTAAACTACAGACAGTTCTAAATAGATTTAAAGATAAAGACTTAACAATAGTGATGGGAGACTTTAATGCAAAAATAGGCTATGATAACCAAGGATATGAGGAGATAATGGGGAGACAGGGCTTAGGAATAAAAAACGAGAATGGAGAGTTGTTTATTAATTTTTGTGCAGATAATTCATTAGTAATAGGAGGCAGCATATTCCAGCACAAAGATATTCACAAAGCCACATGGATGTAACCAGATCATCATACACACAACCAAATCGACCATATTTGCATCAAAAAGAAATTCAGGCGCTCATTGCAAAACGTAAGAGTTTTCAGAAGTGCTGACGTAGCTTCTGACCATCACTTATTAGTGGGCCAAATTAAGCTAAGACTTAAAAGACAAAGAGATTGCCCAAGACGCAGAACACAATACAATGTCACATTTCTAAAGGAAACGAACGTAAACAATGAATTTAGAATTGAACTGAGAAATAGATTTAAGGCCCTAGAAGACCTGGAAGCAAATGATGACATAGGCACACAATGGGAATCAATAAAGGAAGCATGGAACACAACATGCAAGCAAGTGCTAGGGATAAAAACACACCCCAATAAACCATGGCTTTCAGACAACACTCTCAAAAAAATTAAGCAACGGAAAGAAAAGAAAGTTGTTTTGATGAACAGCCGAACCAGGGCCTTGAAAAAAGATGCTCAAGAGAACTATACAGAAGCCAATAGGGAAGTTAAAAAAAGCATTAAAAAAGATAAAAATGATTACATCAACAACCTGGCAGCGGAGGCAGAAACAGCAGCATCTAAAAAAAACATAAAGGAGTTGTACAGTATAACAAAGAAATTAGCAGGCAAATTCCAGCAACAAAATAAACCTATCAAAGACAAAGAAGGTAATAAGCTAACAAATGCAGAAAAGCAGGAAAAGAGATGGGTAGAATATTTCAAAGAACTCTTAAACAGGCCTGCTCCCCTTAATACCCCAGATATTCAACCAGCTGAGAGAGACTTAGAGATAGATTGTAATAGACCTACTAAAGGAGAAATAAAAAATGCAATAAAAACGCTAAAGAATGGGAAGGCTGCTGGACCTGATGGAATACCAGCAGAAGCAATTAAAGCAGACATTGAGTTATCAACTAACGTACTATACAACATTATTGGAAACATATGGGAAAAAGGAGAACTACCAAAGGACTGGAGAGAGGGATATCTAGTAAAGCTTCCAAAGAAAGGGGATCTTACAGATTGCTCTAACTATAGAGGGATTATGTTGCTATCAGTACCAGGAAAAGTTTTAAATAGAATAATACTGGAAAGGATAAAGAAAGCAGTTGATGGTCTTCTACGAGACGAGCAAGCAGGCTTTAGACAAAACAAATCATGTCTCGACCAAATAGCTGCTCTTCGTATTATCATTGAACAATGCACAGAATGGAATGCTAGCCTATATATCAATTTCATAGACTTTGAAAAAGCCTTTGATAGTGTCGACAGAGAAAATCTATGGAAACTGTTGCGCCACTATGGTATTCCTCCAAAGCTAACTGACCTAATTAAAAACACCTATCACAATATGAGATGTCGAATCATTCATGATGGAAAACTAACAGAGGCATTTGAGATAGAGTCAGGAGTTCGACAAGGCTGTCTACTTTCACCATTCCTCTTTTTACTAGTAATAGATTGGGTCATGAAGAATACTACAGAAAACAGAAAAAATGGAATCCAATGGACCCTGTTTAAACAGCTTGAAGATCTAGACTTTGCAGATGACATAGCCCTATTAGCTCAAAGTCATAAGCAAATGCAAGAAAAAACTGCAATACTAGATTCCTGGGCACAACAGCTAGGACTTAAAATAAATGATAGAAAGTCCAAGATAATGAGAATGAGAATAAACTCCAAAAGTACTGATGCAGTGGAAGTAGGAGGAAAGGTGCTGGAAGAAGTAGACAACTTCACATATCTAGGAAGTATAGTTGACAAGGAAGGGGGATCTGGAACAGATATTAAAGTAAAGATACAAAAAGCAAGAGGAGCCTTTGCTATGCTAAAAAATATCTGGAAAACAAAACAAATTAGAACCAAAACTAAATTAAGAATCTTTAATTCTAATGTAAAATCTGTCTTACTATATGGCTCAGAAAGTTGGAGATTAACAAAGGGGGATTTGAACAAACTACAAACTTTTGTGAATGGCTGCCTACGTAGAATAATGGATATCAAATGGTATGACAAAATTACAAATGCAACTGTATGGGAAAGGACAGCACATATTCCAGTAGAACAAGAAATACAAAAAAGGAGATGGAGATGGATAGGCCATACATTGAGGAAACCAACGACAAATTTGACTAGACAAGCTCTTTCGTGGAATCCCCAGGGTGCAAGACGAAGAGGTAGACCAAAGAACACCTGGCGGAGGGAAGTAGAAAAGGATGTGCAGGTGATCGGGAGAACTTGGAAGGAGTTAGAGAAGATAGCCAGAGACAGGAGGACATGGAAAGAGATTGTTGATGGCCTATGCTCCACTAGGGGTTGATAATGGCGAAGAAGAAGAAGAAGAATGATATGCTAAAATAGGGAAAAACTGGATATTGTTTGTAAATGCTTTCTTAAATACAAAAAGAAAAATTAAGTAATAAATGCAAACCTTATAAAAAGGAAAAAATAACATTCTATAAATACCTCATTGATAACTAAAAGTTTATCTTTTCTATCCATTTTGGGTTCTGAAAAAAATAAAAAAAAAGATGAAATAAAAATATAAATTTTAAAAAAAAGTAAGCACTTATAAAATGTATAATTTAAAATACATAAAAAGTTACTAGTTCTGTTGTGTGGCCGAAAAAAGAAAAGAAGCTAGCCATTTTACCTGCTTTTGAATGAGGCATCATTGTCCTCAAGTCATTCATAAGGTGCCTCGTTCTGAAAGAAATCCCTCTTGAAGAAAAGATGAGAACTCTTTGCTTGTTTTTCCATTGTGTCTATTAAAAAAATATATAAGAAAATCTGTTGAAAATGCAATTGGCAGTTAAAAAAAACAAAGAGAAAAAGAAATGTCACCTTTTGAATCATTATCATTATATAAACTGGAGATTGCATGGCATGGTGATGTCTGACTGTATTCAGGACAACAAAGTGATGAAAGTATTACAAAGTAATACAGTGTATCCCTGTTAGGGATGTTAAAACTGGTTTTCGGTTCTATAAAACCGGATTTCGGTCCGCCACCCCATGTCACAGGCCGGAAAAGCCAAATAGGTAGCCTATATTTGAAAAATAGTTCAAACTTAATTGGTGTTTGCAGGGCACTCAGGGGGGTTGATTTGTGTGAATACAATATGATTTTGTACACTTTTTTTTTCAACACTTTACCATAAAATTCTTTAGAACTAAACAAATCTGGGCAAGTTGATTAAAACAGATAATGGCTTTCAATTTTTCAATAGTGATAATAAAATTATAGATTATCGATTACCATAATATTAAGAAGCATTTGAAGAGGCATAGGCCTATATGGTAACTTATAAATAAAGTATCGAATGGTTTCGCGTAGCACAAATCAAAAGACTGTATTTAATAGTGCCGTTAATAATAAAGCACAGACGCGGTGTCTAGCCGAATTGTTCAGGGTCACAGGGAATGGCTAGTTTGCGTCTCTCCATTGCGTAGGCCCTACATCAAAGAGCAGCGCACATCTGAGACGAAAAGTCAAAAAATTCATATTAATTGTAACTTAACAATTGGTTTGTTTGATGTTTTTATCGCAAGCCATAGTTGGTATTTGGAAACACAATATCTAAGACTAAATAGTGTTAGCAAGGCATTTCAGGAATTCTTTTGTGCGAATCCAACATTTTTTAAATCAAAAATACGAAGTGACTATTCGGACCCAATAGACATAGTAATAAATAGTTAGTATCGGTTAGTTTATATAGGTTAGGGATGGCTTTGTAGTATTTTTGGTAATAGTTAGTATCGGTTAGGTCATAAAGTATAAAGGATACGGATAGATTTGGTGTTTTTTGTGCTATTTCTTATCGGCCCTATTACTTATAAATATGTTAAAGTTAAGACAAATATATTTTGGGCTTTTCCCCCTCTTTTTAAATGTTTTTTTATGAGTTCTAATAAATTCCGACTGAAGCTGGGTCCAAATAACCATTTCATGCTAAGCTACAGAGACCCGGGTCCGAATGGCCGCAGCCTTAAAACAATTTACATTAGTCATGAGTGGCAGGGTTCTCACATTTTTTCTTTAAAAAAATTCAAAGCTGTTTCCAGACTATTTCAAGGCTATAAGAGCCAAATTCCAGGCTGCTGGAATACGTTATTTAAAAAATGGTCACCGCCTCCTCCCCCTAAGTGACCTAAATATTACGTGAATGAGGTATTAATCTAAGGCTCAGTCAGTGGGCGTTTATGGCGTATAAAAATGGGATTGGCGTTTTTTGTCTGATTTTCATTTTGTCACGTGCGAAATCAGCTACTGACGTTAGATGATATTTTTAGTAATGTATTATTATATATTATTTTGATTCATATCCATCTTGGATCTCACAAGGTTGTATAAGAATTTATATTGATGTTATTGAATTAGTTTTGATGTTTATTTGACTCGTCGCGATATGAATCTTTTGTGTATAAAGTGATTTAGATAAACTGTACCTTAATATATAGGAAATCCACAATCCTGTTTGAAATTGAACACAATTTTATTCCAACAAGTTGAGATGATAAAATATAACAATACCACAGAATACATGTACCAGTATTATAATGAAACTTAATCAGTTGAGATTCTTCTATGATGAGTAAAGCCGTAATCCTATCTTTAAGAAAGTGGTCAAAAACAGTCCTTCCACATTAGCGCCCAAACTAGAACTAAACTAAACGGTATTCCACCCTCGTGCATATGACGTATTTTATCGCTATGACGTAGTGTCTAGACATATGCATGTTTTATTCCTAACACGGAAACATTTCGGGTTTAAGATTATTTCATTTTAACTTTAGTTAATAATAACAAAACCAATATAATATGGAAATAAATCTACTCGTAACACTCGCCCCCCCTTAAGACACAAAGGAATTACAGACAGCGTTAAGTATGGAATTCTTTGTAGAGTACCCATAAAATGAACCGAATTCCCAAACTATTCGTAAGATTTAATTGACTATTGGACAATCTTTTTAAGATTAAAATGAACCATATATTACATATTCCTTAATAACAAAGTCGCTATTATGGAATCCCTTATCACATTATTCTATCAATGATTATTAATTAAACATTTATTTATCAATTAATATTTACAATTATGATTATTGTGTGTACAACGTTGACCATAAAACTATTACCACCAATAACCAATTCCCACAGAATTGATATGAATTACCCAAATAAGTGGAACCGATTAATAATTGATAGATAATTCTTTAGAAAATTTAATTTATTTATAACCGATCACTGTATCATTAACTAATGATTTTCAGTTATTATATGATTATTATGATGTCTCAATTATGACATCAAGAATATTTAAAAAAAATGTTATAATCTCAGCTGATTTAGCTTTTACATAGCATAAAATAAGACATCCAAATTATAACATGACGACATAGAAACAAACAATTTTCAAAACACATCAATAATCAATTGAACAAACACAAGTGTGGATGTATTCAAGTTAAATACCGGTGTGTGTGCAATTGCTGTATGCAATAGTTACCTTTTACCTTACAACGTATGATTGTTTCTAGTAGAATTTGAAGTTTTGTTCTGTAATGTCTCATATTGCAATATTTCAAAACATAGTTTATTTATTGTCATATTTACAATAATATAAATGTTAATCAATACAATGAATGACATAAAAGAAAACATTTAATGAGAAACTGACTTTCATCTTCTGGTTTACCAGTTACATGCGCGACAACGTCTCAGCGACCACATTTTGTTTACCTGGTAAATATACCACATTTAAATTATATGCTTGGAGAAATAAGCTCCAGCGAATAATTCTTTGATTCTGTTTAACCCTGGAAAGGAAAACTAAAGGGTTATGATCAGTTAAAATATCAATTGGATATGGAGAACCATTGATATAAAAATCAAAATGTTTCAATGCCAGGATTAATCCTAAAAGTTCTTTTTCTATCACACTATAGTTTCTTTGATGCTTATCAAATTTTTGAGAGTAAAAACTAATCGGGTGTTCCAGTGAATCATCACCCTTTTGGGAAATGACCGCTCCCATCCCTGTATCACACGCGTCAACGGTAATTTTAAAGGGTTTACTGTAATTGGGTGTTACTAATACAGGTGCCTCAGAAAGAACATCTTTTAATTTATCAAAGGCCTGGTGGCATTCATTAGACCATTTGAAAGTGCAATTCTTCTTTAATAGATTTGTTAATGGACATGCAATGGTTGAGAAATTTTGACAGAACCGACGGTAGTACCCCGCCATCCCGAGAAAACTACGGAGTTGTTTACAGGTTTCAGGAACAGGGAACTCACGAATAGCCTTAACCTTTGCATTTAATGGTTTTACCAAACCATTTCCCACTATGTGACCTAGATACTCGATGGTTGCATGGCAGAACTGACTCTTAGTCAAGTTTATGGTGAGATTAGCATGAGTCAATTTCGTAAATAACAAATGTAGTTGATCTAAATGAGATTTAAAATCGTCACTAAAAACAACAATATCATCGAGGTATGCGTGACATTTAGGAATGTCCTGAGTAATGGTATTTATTAACCGTTGAAAAGTAGAGGGTGCATTAACCATACCAAAGAGCATGACCTTAAATTTGTACAGTCCGTCAGGGGTTACAAACGATGATATCTCCTGAGCCCTCTCAGTCAGTGGAATCTGAAAATACGCCGTCAATAGGTCAATTTTCGTCACAAACTTAGCATTACTCACTTGATCTATTAGATCGTCGATTCTTGGTATTGGATAGGAATCAGTTTTTGTCACTTTGTTTACCTTACGGTAGTCCACACAAAACCTCATGGATCCATCGGCCTTAGGTACCAATACGCAAGGGGAAGACCAGTCACTACTACTAGGTGTAATAATGTCATTGTCAAGCATGTAGCGAACCTCTTTACGGATGCATTCTAACTGGATAGGATTTGACCTGTATGGATGTTGTTTAATAGCTTTAGTATTTTCATCTAAAATAACATCATGCTTAACTACACTAGTTCTACTAGGTACATCTCCAAATAAATGGATATTTTCATTAATTAGACCTTTGATAGCGGATTGTTCGCAATCAGGTAAATGTGCCAATTTTTCATTTAGGTTTTTCAGAGCCTTTGTATTTTGCAGTTTGCTTTCTGCTACTTCACGCTCAATTTCGGGTGAATTATTCCCGACTTTAATAACAGTGTTTACCGAGGCAACAACTTTTTGTTCTTCTCTGGTAATGTATGGTTTCAACATATTAATATGGCACACTCGTTGCGATTTCCGTCTATCAGGGGTCTTTACAAGATAGTTAACCTCACTAAGCTTAGCCATAACCTCATAGGGTCCTGTAAACTTGGCACTCAGGGGTTGACCAGACAGTGGCGTCAGCATGAGAACTTTATCACCAGGTTGGAAGATACGGGTTCTTGCGTTGACGTCATAATAGACCTTCATCTTGTCTTGTGCCTGCAAAAGATTAGATCTGACAACTTTTAATGCATTATACAGTCTATTTTTAAAATTTTCCACGTATGTCAGTAGACCAGTGTCTTCAGTGGATGACAACCATGTCTCTTGTAACAGCTTTAGTGGTCCACGAACTGTGTGTCCGAATACCAGTTCAAAGGGACTGAAACCAAGAGATTCTTGTACAGCCTCTCTGGTTGCGAAGAGTGCGAAGGGAATACCACGATCCCAGTCGTCGTTATGCTCGAAACAGAAAGTACGGAGCATGTTTTTCAATGTTTGGTGGTATCGTTCCAGTGCGCCTTGACTCTGTGGATGATATGCACTCGATACTGCATGACGAATACCCAGCCGTTCTAAGACTTGGCGAAATAACTTCGATGTGAAATTTGAACCTTGATCTGACTGCACGGTTTTCGGAAGACCATATCGGGTGAAGAATCCGATAAGTGCATCAGAGATTTTGTCGGCATTGATGCTACGTAGAGGAATAGCCTCTGGGAATCTCGTTGCCGAACACATTATAGTGAACAGATACTGGTGGCCAGCCTTAGTTTTAGGCAACGGACCGACGCAGTCTATAATGATGTGACTGAAGGGTTCTGAGAATGCTGGTATGGGTCGTAGAGGAGCTACCGGAATGGTCTGATTCGGCTTGCCGACCATCTGGCAGACATGACATGATCTGCAAAACGATGTGACGTCCCGGCGTAGGCCAGGCCAGAAGAAATATGGAAGAATCCTGTCGAAGGTTTTCTGTATCCCTAGGTGACCAGCATACGGTGAATCATGGGCCATATGTAGTATGTCCTTGCGGTAAACATTGGGTACCACGATTTGATGTACTTCGCTGCATGTTTCATCGTCGTTTTCTTTCCCTCTCCATTTCCTCATCAACAACTCGTCCCTCAGGTAATAACCTGCGGCCATTGTTTCTAATTCTCCTTCATTCTTTGCTTCCTCTTTTAGCTTCCCGATTTCTGGATCTTTGCCCTGAGCAAGAATGAGTAGTTGTCTAGGCGACAAATTATTTTGATCAGTATGACTTGAGTGACCACCTAGAACATCCGCCATGAAGGTTGCCTGTAAGTCAATCTCTGGTGTTGGTTCTGGTTTCTTTGTCGATTCATTAGTCATCTGCTGTTTCTCCATAGCTCTGGTGATAACACATACTGAATTTTCAGTATTCCTACACTGAACAGAGTCTTTGGTTTCTTTAAATACAGGATGTACCTGATTCTTGGCAATGTCACTTCCTAAAAGTAATGAAATGCCTCTGTAGGGAAATTTCTTCACTATCCCAACAATAACAGATCCAGTGAAGTAATTACTCTTCAACTGTATACGATGTAACGGTGCCGTAAGTGTTCCAGCCATAGTACTGATCAAGGCATACTGGCCTGTATGAGTCAATTTCGACGTTGGTACAGTATTCTTCAACAGTAGAGATATATCAGCACCGGAGTCACGTAGAATTTTAATCTTCCGTTCTCTAGCTTGATTATCTATAGGTGACACATAGCCCTCGCTAACATCCGATAGCATGCACTCGGGTAGTTCTCTGCCTACTGAGTTTCTTGCTACACTACTGCCTCCATAAGTAAACGTTTTATTTACTGATTGTTCATCTGTCACACTCCCTTTGGAGTTGAAACTAGAATGTTCAATAGCCTCGGTCTTCATTTCAAAGACTTTTTCCGACTTTGAGCAACTTGGACATGCGTTTTTCGCCATCTCCTCATGACAAACATCAGATGTCTTTCTTTCAGCTTTAATTCTTTTGTGGGCAGTTTTATTTATGTGAGTTTCAGTTTGTACGGCGATGTGTGATAAAACCACGTTGTTCTTGTTTTTAATGGGTCTTTTCTCTTTATGTAGACTCCCAACAATTCTCTTTTATATGTCCATCTTTCTTACAGAATGTACAGGTAATTCTCTTTTGTACAAAACTTGAATTCTCTTGTTTATCGGCTTTTTGTTTACTTTTATCCTCTGTCGATCTTAACTTCCTCTCTGTATTACTGTTTTGAGTCCTCAAACTTGTTCTGTCATTTTGAACATAATGGCTATGCGGGTGAATAATGACGTATTCATCGGCTTTTACTGCTGCTTGTTCTGCTATTTCAATACCACGATCAGCCAAATGAACTTTTATATCAGTGCGAATCTTCTCAGTAAAATCCTCCATCAGTATGAGATTATATAGTTTTTCATAATCTTTATTCACATTCTTAGAACGTAACCATCGGTCAAGATACTTTTTCTCTAATCTCAGGAAGTCAACATGTGAAACTTCTGGTTCCTTCTTGTACTCACGATATAACTTTCGATACTTTTCTGGAGTTAGAACATAACTCAATAGTACTCTGCTCTTTATTAGTTCATAATCATTGCATTCCTCTGGAGTCAAATTCAATACAACATCTAGAGCCTTGCCTTTTGTTAGAGCTGAACGTAAAAGTACTGCTTTCTTATCTTCAGGAAATTTATAATCGATCGAGTTTCTTTCGAAGACCATAAAGAACTCATCAATCTCTATGTTCTCCATGCTTGGGACATGCTTTTTAAACTTATATAGTTCCACATTATTTGTTTCCTGAATCGTATGAGTTGACGAACGAGACTTTGCCAATTCAATCCTTTCATTACTAGCGATTCTTTCTTTTTCCAATTCCTTCTCTTTCTCTGCTTCTATTCTTTTACCCTCTAATTGTACTTGAATTTCTAACTTCTTCATTTCTAACTGGAATTTCATGTCCGCACTTAGTTCATTCACATTCATTTTAATATCATGGTTATTTATGTCTGTTTTCAGGGTTTCTGATACATTGAGAACCACTGATTCTTCATTATTCATAGTATTTTCTTCAAGCATTCTACCATGTCTTTTCAAACAGTCCTTAATATCTTGAATCAATTTACTCCTAACTGGCGTAACTTCAGTAATGTCTATTCCCAGAGAGTTTGCCATCTCTTTTAACTGGGTTAGTGACATGCTAGTTAACTGTTCTGACGTGATAGCAAAAATATTCAATTGCTCCAACGTAAGATTAGCTTCCGCCATGTTTTATATTAATGACGTAAATAGAAGATAAAAAATTTCAACTTTACCTTTCATAAAGTCCTTTGAAATATTTTTACACCACTTAATATTTGTAGAAGATAAATTTTAAGATGATTGTGTACAAAGCTGAAAACAGTATGTCCGAACACAGACAGTGCCTCCCACGTAGACAGAATTTGAATAAATATTTGTTGTAAATCGTTTTCACTAAAACAGTTGTATATTCTTAATTTCTTATACATACAAACTTTAGATCCAGGACTTGAGCCCCCAATCTTTTGTCACGTGCGAAATCAGCTACTGACGTTAGATGATATTTTTAGTAATGTATTATTATATATTATTTTGATTCATATCCATCTTGGATCTCACAAGGTTGTATAAGAATTTATATTGATGTTATTGAATTAGTTTTGATGTTTATTTGACTCGTCGCGATATGAATCTTTTGTGTATAAAGTGATTTAGATAAACTGTACCTTAATATATAGGAAATCCACAATCCTGTTTGAAATTGAACACAATTTTATTCCAACAAGTTGAGATGATAAAATATAACAATACCACAGAATACATGTACCAGTATTATAATGAAACTTAATCAGTTGAGATTCTTCTATGATGAGTAAAGCCGTAATCCTATCTTTAAGAAAGTGGTCAAAAACAGTCCTTCCACATTAGCGCCCAAACTAGAACTAAACTAAACGGTATTCCACCCTCGTGCATATGACGTATTTTATCGCTATGACGTAGTGTCTAGACATATGCATGTTTTATTCCTAACACGGAAACATTTCGGGTTTAAGATTATTTCATTTTAACTTTAGTTAATAATAACAAAACCAATATAATATGGAAATAAATCTACTCGTAACAATTTTTATAATAAATTTAGATATAAATATAGATTTAGATAAATTTCCAGGCTGACAGGCTATTTGTCCAGGCTAAAATGCCAATATTCAAGGTTGTCCAGGCCTTGATTTGTTTTTTTGAAATTCCAGACTTTCCAGACTGTGTGAGAACCCTGTCATGAGACATTAGAACCAAAAAAAAAAATCTACTTGAAGTAGGCTAATGAATAGATTACCTTCCAACTTCCACCCAAAATCCGGTTTAAAAAATTAAAAAGAAAATTGCTTAGGCCTATTCCTTTTTAAATTGAATAGGCTAGACTAGGCCTAATTAGGCCTATCATTAATTCATTAATCTGTCTCAACTGAGTTTAGGAGGCCTACTGACTACTGAGTCTGAGTACTAGTCTACTACTACTCTACTAACTAGACTCTAGACTAGTGTAGTAGGCTACTGACTACTGAGTCTCAGTAGTTAACTAGCATTAAAATAATTAAATATTAAATAGTTATTAAAATAGTGCTTTAGTTAAGCTGGTTGGTCTAAATCCGGCTATACTTTGGTTTAACTGCCTCACAGAGTTTTTCTAAGTGTCATATATCAATTTAAAGATCTTTTTGTCCTGAATACAACAATCTAGGTTTCATTGAGCGGTTCCATTTGTGTGATTTTTATTTAATGTTGAAAATTTGGTAATTTTGCATGTTTTATTAAAAATTGTTACTTCCCTTGAGCTTTTTGTGTTAAATTTTGTTACGTCCCTTTGATTTTTTTATTTTTATTTATTTTTTCTTTTATCCCTATACTATAATATCAAACGCACACACTCCATGTACCACGCGCTTCTCGGACCAGATTTTTCCCCACTATCGGTTAGTTTCTAAGCTTTCTAAGTATTTGTTAATGATTACTATCTGTTAGTTTCTAAGCTTTCTAAGTATTTGTTAATCATTATTATCGGTTAGTTTCTAAGCTTTCTAAGTATTTGTTAATGATTACTATCGGTTAGTTTCTAAGCTTTCTAAGTATTTGTTAATGAGTAGTATCGGCCAACCTGGCCATATCTTGGGACAGGAAGTAGTAATCTAGAAAACCACATGGCACGCATGTGCAAAAAGATTCGAGGACACGATGTGGTCTCCACAAGTAACAATAGGATTTTGTGTCGTTTTGTGTTATTTCATATGATATACGGTAAGAATAATTTTATTTTTGTATTCATTTCGTGCTATTTCGCCCCTTTTCCCTTTTTGGTATCGGTTCTAAGAAATTCCCACTGAAAATTTGAGTAGCGGAGCTATTGATAATTGTGTCTTAGGAAGCCGTCAGACATCGTGTTTTCATGGCTATGTGACGTCACAAGCCTTTGGTAAACACAATGGAAATGAATTTTTTTTTCGATGAAAATTTTTTTTTTCCATTTTCAATAGTCTGCCGCTCTTCCTAAGACACTTATCAATAGATCCACGCGAAAAAATTTTCAGTTGGAATTTTTTAGAACCCTACTTTTCGTGAGGCAGCTGAACCAAAGTATTACCCTAAATCCTAAGCCGCTAAGTCTAAGTACGACCTAAAGCTTAAACTAAAACCCCAAATATTTTTGAAAGAAGTAGTTTTTATAATATTTTTAGGAGGAATTGAGTTATTGACTAATTTAGTTAGGCTTTTGAATCTGGGCTAAATTAAAACTACAAAATTACTTGTCGCTCTATTGGAGCATCAGATGTTATCACTGGCTCTAAAATAACATCTTTCTTTTGTTTTTTCGGCTTGGGAGATTTTGTTGAATCTGTAATTTGTTTGCGCTTCGCCATGCTTATATCGATATCCTATCGTCAACAATTCTGCTTTTTATTTCCCACCGGAAGTAAAATTTAAAAACACGAATTACATTAAAAATGATGAGGAATGGATACCGAACCGAAAGAAAAAATATATAGGCCTATATAGCAGGATTTGTATGGGAGATGGATCTATTTTTTTAAACAACTATCTATTTTGTAAATAAATTCACCGAAAACGTGGATCGATCAACTAAACTCTATAAGGCACCAGAAAAACATCAATGAACATTTTTCCGCCTATTTTTTCACACTAAATAACTAAATATTTTTAAAGAAATCACCCCCCCCTTTTTTTTTTTACAGAGATTACAACGTAAGGAAATGAAAACTATGTGCATTGTTTTCACATCTTTTTCAATAGAAGTAAGTAGGTAAAGTACCCGTCGGACCGAGCTGATCCATAGGTCCGATGAAGAAGCGTTCAACAGTTTCTGTGGCCACGGCATACTAGGTGATTGTGTGGCCAGCACTATGCACAGCCGCCTTTACTTTACCCCAACTAAGGTCAGGTACCCATCAGAGCTGGGTAGACTCAGGGACACCCTCCAGATCCGGGAAAAAATCCTAGCCTGCACCAGGATTCGAACCCGGGACCTTCGGCTGGCCAGTCGAACTGCGCTGCCGCTCGGCTACCGTGCCCCATTTTTCAATAGAAAGTGGGAAGATATAGTTTAGGGGTCGGCAACCTAACCGTCGCGTGCAAAACTTGGCACGTGGAGGGATTTTCAATTGCACACAGAAGACCCCCCCACCCCACCCAAAAAAACAACAACAACAACCGCACTTCAAGTCTCTTATTCTTCTAAGAGAAATTCATTATGGATTATGGAGCAGGTTGACTTTTAGACTATTGGCCGCTGAATGAATTATAAATACTAGCTCTACTTAGGCATACTATTATCAAAATATTGCCGACTGCTGATATAGTGAACAGCAAAGTCATGGCAGTCTTACTATCATCATCATCAATCCCATGACTCCCATGACCGTTATGGTCGTTGGGGGGAGCGAATGGACACTTCAGCAGTCAACTTTCTAAACTTTGTTTGCCTATCTTGAGCGGTTGTCAATAGTTAAGTCAACTACAGCCCTTTCCAAAACTTTACATATTGTCGAACCAGCATCTCAGCTGACAGCCTCTCTTACTATAGCCTAAGCCTATGACTCTGAAACTGTGAGAAACACCAACACTTTAAATTGACCAACAGACCGCTATGTCCATAGCTGCCTCATAAAACAGCCATAAATTATTATCTTAAAATAGAAGTAAATGAAAACAGATGACAATGGGCCTACGATACGACAAATCAAAGACTAACCTAAGTTTTAATAAGACGGACCACTTGCTCTATTTTTAGAACTTAACAGTCGTGTTTTTTCCATGCGCAAGCAAAAACGCATGGTCCAACAGAATTCCGCTGTACACATTTTTCGATTTTAATCTTAATTTTTGTTCGATAAAGGCATTTTCATACAATTCTACATGAAAAGTAATAAAACGATGAAATTAAAAAAATGGAAACAGTTAGCCTACTTTTACAAATACATTCTTTTAAAGTTTTAATTTACCTCTAGATCTAATATTCCTAATAATTCTCCGACAACAGCTGGCAACTGGGATAGGTCTAGCCATAGTTTTCCATTGATAAAATCATAGCGAATTACTAAACCGGAAGTCTATAATTCAGTTTGTGCTCGCCAATTTCTGAAACAGGAGTTTTCGATTCGTAAAATAAAATACATATCAAAGCAAGCTTCCATCTTATAGTTTAGTATTTGGGCAAAAGAATACAGTTCAAACGAAGTGTCGTTAGACGAGTTGTCGGACTTAATGTCGGTAGATCTATTTTATGCATACGAAGTGTCGTAGACGAAAAATCTGTAGTCGATTTGTCGTAAAACCGTACGGTTTGTGCTCCCATCGTTTATCATATCCATATATACTCTTCTTACTAATGTAGTGTACAACGGGTTGTGGATCAATTGTTAATGTTTTCCCAGTTGTTGCAGGTCATGTTATTAATTGGTAATTTCTTCACTAAGAAGTGATACATTCAACTTAATAATATCACAATTTTCACAACTGAAGCCTATAGAGCGTTCTCAGTAGGCGGAGCTTAAGTTTTTTTGTGTAAATTTAGTGACGTATTTGTGTAAATATAGAACCCACTTGAGGTACAAACGTAACGTGGTGAAAGTGAAGTACTTCTTTATCATGCAAAATTCACATCTGAATATTGGCTATCCTACTCAAAAATAAGGAGGTAAATAGTAGTACTGTAGATTAATTGATTAATGTGATTAGGCTAGGGCCAGCTAGACCTATTTACACTTTCAATTTCACTTTATAGGCCTACACTTTTAATGTTTCGTAGGCTAGGCTACGATGTCAAGCGATATTGTTGGTGAACAGGCTATCTAGTCAAGTCACTAATAGGCTCACATCGTCTATGATCTATGTCTATGATAATAATAAAATAGTCTATTTTATTTAACAGACATAATACAGCTTAAATCTTAATAAGACTTAAAACACAACACATCATTTAAAAAAAGCTCGAGCCTATATGAAACTTTATTAATACAGCGGCCATATTTAATTGTACACCATTACTCAAAGTAAACACAAATCACGTGCTTTTTGTCACGGGATTGCAAACGCCCTATAGTGATGAAAATGGATCTAAAGTCTTCTCCCTCTAAGATAAAAAAAAATTATCATCTAGTTTTGTACGTGCTGTACCTGGATTAGCGTCTTCCAACGGGGGTTCAATTTCTTCACGTAGTATGAAAACTCTTGACAAAACTTTTCATTTGGAAAGCCTCCTCACGTTTGGGTGAAACTAGATCGTTTCAAAACGAAATCACTTTCTTTGCAAAGTCAGAAAACAAACCGGCTGTTCCTGCGGTTAGTAGCCTACACCAAAAACCGATGCCCGGGTTCTAGATCTAGCCATGCCGCCCTGCAGGAGTTTTGGGCCTAGGACGTAATTACCTTCTATGAGTCTAGGACCCTAAGCACCAAAACAGTTTATAGTGTAATAAACATACAATTTTAATTTTTGCAATTAAACAAATTTACAGTAAGATTGAAACATATTTCTTTGTTATTTCTTGTTGTATATTAACAAAATGTATATTTTATAGTTTTCTCCTGCATTTCAAATTCATTGATAACATTTAAAAAAAAATGTAAACTGATACTTTTGATTATATGCAGATTCTGGATTGCCTCATTTATATATAGGTAAGGGATTAGATCTATGGTAAACTCCTGCGTTAGAAAACCATTTTAAAGGGCGTTTGCAATCACGTGACAAAAAGCACGTGATTTGTGTTTACTTTCTGTAATGTTGTACAAGTAATAATGGCCGCTGTATTAATAAAGTTTCATATAGGCTCGAGCTTTTTTTAAATGATGTGTTGTGTTTTAAGTCTTATAAAGATTTAAGCTGTATTACGTATGTTAAATAAAATAGGCTATTTTATTATTATCATAGACATAGATCATAGACGATGTGAACCTATTAGTGACTTGACTAAATAGCCTATTCACCAACACTATCACTTGACATCGTAGCCTAGCCTACCAAACATTAAAAGTGTAGGCCTATAAAGTGAAATTGAAAGTGTAAATTGGTCTAGCCGGCCCTAGCCTAATCACATTAATCAATTAATCTACAGTACTACTATTTACCTCCTTATGTTTGAGTAGGATAGCCAATATTCATATGTGAATTTGGCATGATAAGAAACTTCACCATGTGCCATATTTGTTCCTCAATTTACAAAAACAACTTAAGCTCCGCCCATTGCGAACGCTCTATTGGTGTCACATTCCCATGATGTCCTAGGTACTAGGGCGACCTAAGCCCATGTTGATTTTGCTTAACAATTAATCCAGCCCTATGTGTACCAATAGTTGTGGAGTTTTGAAACAACGTGTAGGCCTACTATCCAAAACACACGCCAATGGCATGTTTCAACATCTGATAAATCTGGCACCGTTCATGTCAAAGAATCTGTCCACTGAGTCAAATAATTATTTTGCTGTTGTTCTGGTGCTAAAACCAACACATCACAATTGTTCAAGAAAGGCTTCTCGTCTTGGACGATGTAGCAGTCAAGTTTACACAAAGTCAAAAATGCTAATCATCCTGAAAATACCGTACATAATTTATTGTAGGTCTTATTGTCTATATTGTGTTTTATTGTCTCTCAACACAGACTTTCAGAAGCACAGATAACTGAGAATGTGGGGGACGCCGGACGATTAAATTTTTTTTTTTAAATGTGTAGGTCTTGTCTATTTTTTTTTCTGGTAATTTATCTCGGGACAGTAATCCTATTCACGCTAAAGTATAGCCTATTTATAAGCCTGATGGCATTAAAACCAACTTAAATTAGGAATTCAGTACAATAATATATTACAAGTCGCAAAAAGAAAGGAAGATCAATATCATGGAGATGAGATGCTCCAGAAACCTCCTCGGCATCTTCTATAAAGACCACATCTCCAATGGTAATACAAAGGATACTCTAGGAAATTGGACAATACGAAGACATGCTGGCCACAGTCAAGAAAAGAAAACCAGAAAGGTATGGCCACATAACCAGAACCAACGGGCTTACCAAAACCATTCTGCAGGGCACCACCAGAGGAGGGAGAAAAAGAGGAAGATAACGGAAACGATGGAAGGATAACATCAGGGAGTGGACAGGAATAAAACTGTGCGACACATTGAGAAAGGATGGAAGACGAGAGGAATGGAGGACGCTGGTGTACATGTCATCTGTGGCACCCGAACGGTCAAAAAGACTAAAGGGTATCTAGGATGTAAGAATCCCAAAAGACATAATATGCAAAACAAACGCTTATAGATTTTCTTTTTTCACAAGTGGCACAAGGGCATTGAATGGGTTTCCTTATAGAAATCAGGAAAACCAAAAACTTAACATCATTTATTACATTTCTATTCAATGTTCTTTGTGTTAAATATGGCCTTTATAACATAATATTTGAACAAAAGGCTGAGCCAATTAAAATTAAAAGGCCATAACATAGATGTTTGCAAACAGTCTTTCACGTGAGCTTGAGACAAGGTCAATGAAAAAAAATTCGACGATCGGGAGTGGACTATTTAGAATCGTCATGTAGTAAGCTTAAACCAATATCCCTTGCACCTCCCCCCTTTTCCCACAGAGACCCACGGTTAGAGATTAATATTTGCAAGGTAGGCATACAGTTACGGTTTATGTTTTTATGTGGCTTTTTCTATGTGTTGTTTATCTTAAAATTATACCTGAAAAGTATGTACCACTTCTTTACTAGCCTGACTTTTTTTAAAGTATTTTTTTTATCGTTAACTTAGTGTAAAAAAAAAAACTCCAATATGATATAGTCTGACGTTATTTGGGAACGACCCCGCAGTATCGATACGTTAATTAGGTCAAGTGTAAAATCTAGGGCATGGATGAACGATTAACTTCACACATTTTTTGTTACTGACAAACACACACACACTCACCTACGCACGCACACAGCAAGCCAGGCAAACGTCATTTCTCCCAACCTAGATAAACCACAGAATAGAAATCTAACTATAGCTTAATATATAATTGAATAATGTATTTCTATTGTGCGGTGTGAACTGCCTAAACCGCCCCTCCACCAGTAAGGCCCGCCACTAGTTGTCAATGGGAAAACTGTGATTTTCATTGCGTAGACCGGATTATCTAAATTCTAAATTACACTAAAGTTGGCAGTTTAGCAGTCACAATAATTAGACTTTGTATAATGAACTAATTCTGAGAATATTATATTACACTTTCTTATGGGAATTTGTGTTTATTTAGCAAGCTATATAACCTGAGACAAAAAAAAAAGTTTGTTCGAAAAATAATGTAAAATACAGGGTCCGTCTTTATACTCGGTCCAATAATAGTATTTTTGTTTTTATGCCCGCAGGCCACAGGCCGCAGACCTTGAGCGTAATGTTAATTAGACCCATCTCATTGACGAGTTAAAAAAAAATTACTTACTTACGCCTACTACCCCACTCGGGGCATAGGCCACCAACAAAAAGGGCATAACCACCACCCCGGTCCTGAGCGAGTTTTTTCAACTGTCCCCAAGAATGACCTGTTCTCTCGACGTTGGCATCCAGGTCACGGTGCCAGTTGCTACGGGGTCGACCTCTCTTCCTCTTTCCTTAGGGGTTCCATGATAACGACTGTCTGGTGGTGTTAAAAGACGGATTTCTGAGTGTGTGCCCCAACAATCTCCATCTCTTTTGCATGATCTCCAGATCGGCTGCCTGTTGACCTGTGCGACTCCAGAACTTATCGTTACTGATCATGTGCGGCCAGCGTAAATGCAAAATACTCCTGAGACCTGAGTTTATGAAAGTCTGGATTTTCTTGGTGTTAGTAGCTGTGGTCCTCCACGTTTCAACACCAAAGATTAAGACAGACTCCACGCAGGAGTTGAAGATCTTGATCTTTGTTTTTAGGGACATATCTCTTGAGCCCCAGATGTTCTTAAGCTTGAGGAAAGCTGTCCTTGCCTTGCCTTGCCAACTCTTGCCTGCAACTCTTGATAGGCGATGTGTTGTCTGAGTTAACCTTATGGAACCTGGGTTTTCCCTTTGTGGACATTGAGGTCAAGGCGAGTGGAGTTTGCTGCTGGTCTTTTCCTGCATCTACTTCTGAATATGTGAGAGTAATGCCAGGTCGTCCAGCTGTGACCATAGCGTCCACGGGATGCCATTACGCTTCTTTGCTGTGGATATCTCCCTGACCCAGTCTATGGCCAGTGGAAACAAAAATGGCGACAGTAAACATCATTGTCTCACTACTGTCCGTACTTGTAATGCCTTTGTCAATTGGCGTCTATGGAAATTGATCTAGTATAATTTGTGTTTTGATTGTTATTTGTGAAATTATTTCAAATTTTCTAGGTAGACCTATTTATAATAAATTCATGGCACTTTTATTTTTTTATATGAAAATTTGTTTTAATTATATTTTTTTTTAAAAACAAAACAATAGGCGTAAATATACATATATTTTGAGGCATAGGCACTGATCTATGTATGAATTTGAAGCTCGTAATATAGATTAGTGCTTACAATGTCTGATTATTTAAACATGTAAAAAAAATTGTTAACCCTAAACTGTTTAAAAATTATATTGAAATTATCATTTAAAAAAAAATAAATAGAAAAAGTGAAAAGGACTGTACATAATTTCCAATTGATTCAAGAAAACCTCATTTTCAATGTTTCTAATGACGCTTTAATAGAAAAAAAAAGTTTTAAAATGCACCCATTTGGAAATGGGAATATTTCCTGCTCGGAATTTCCGAGTTGCCGAGCAATAAAGAAAAAAAGCATAATTAGTTAAGTCGATAACTCCCGATAGAGATCAACTGGAAGTGGGTGCCCCGAAGCGCCATTTTCTTAAGCCGGTAGATTTAAGCCTGGTGCAATCATACAGGGTTTACCTGTAAACGTGACAACTCGTGACATTCGGCGAATGAAGACCCAACTTATAGACATGAACGAACACTTACAGGGTTTCGATCTCGTTCAGACATGCGCACATACCTATGTTTATCGTATCAGATCAGTTATCAACAAGTGATATCAGATATTTTATAATAGAACGGGGTTTCGAGAAGGGTGTTAGGGGAAAGGAGCTTCACTGATATGATAAATGTGAATTTGACAAACTTCGCGTTGGTCTCCACCCTCCCCCCCCCCCCGGCCCAACGACCCATTCCACCCACGTGCAGACACTTCAAGAACAGAGATCTTTCTTCATGGGAGACCACGGGGCGAAGGGAGTGGCAGGGCCGTATTTAGGATTGTGGGGGCCCTGTTCCCAAATTTATGTGCCCCCCCCTCGTGGCCTCGTACTGCCTTCCACATACTTCAGAAAAGTGCAGTTAATTAATGTTACAATCTGTAAAATCATAAATTGTATGTTGCGCTTAGCTTGGTTGGACTGAAGCGCTTAAAATTGCAGGAGAATAAATTAATTTTATTTTACATTTTCCACGAAAGAATAGGGATGTCACTAAAAAAATATTTTTGTGGGGCCCCCTTTTATGTGGGGGCCCCTGTTCCAATGGAACATGTGGAACGTGCCTGAATACGCCACTGGGGATTGGAAGTTAAAAGGGGCTCCCCCGCCCACCTTGGACTTTTGTTTCAGAATTTAATATACGTTTATACAAAACTTTGTACTTCCCAGTTCGGCACCCCTTCCAGTACCCGAGATAATATTTTAAGAGGCCCATGATTGCCCGTGTGAGCAGAATACCGTAATCCCCAATGAATAGGAAAAAATCGTAGATAGCCAATACATACAGATCAATCAAATCACATTGTTACGTCTCGCTGTCTAAGGTAGGTGCTTTTCTTTTTTAACGTTTTTGTTCAGCCTTGGATGTTCTGTTTCTTTCTGCCAGTTGTTCCCCCTGACGATATAGCATTTAGTCAATACAAACAGATCAATCATATCACATACTTTTGTCAACTTATAAATAGAGAGGTTTGCTTTGTATATAGATAAGGTCTTGACACGTGACATTCAAAACTAATTTATTTATCTTTCCTATGTGCACAGGAAGGGGAGGTGGAAAAAGCGGAAGGAAGAGAGTTCTTATCCATTATCCATATAGCTATGTTTTTCTAAGTAGATCTAGGTTGTAGTTTTTGTGCGTAAGTTTGCGGAGTTTTTTTTTTTTTGTGTCCATAAGTTTGTGGGATTTTTGTTGGCTTTTATACGTTTTAAATTATTACATATTTCAATCTTACATGATGTTTCTTTTCCAATTCGTTTTGCTTCCTCGTTTTTTTTTTTTTTTAAAATAACATGCAAATGTACGTTTTTATTTCTTTTTAAAGACGTGGATCTACTGGTTCGAATCCCACGTCTGCATCCATGAGTCGGAAAAGCCGGCGAAGTGTGTAGGCCACCGATGCACCCCCATTAAGAGTACACCGGTGGGCCGAACACACGGAGACGCCCCCCCCCCCCCCCAACTAACCGTATCGCATCCAAGGATGACTATCAAATGCTACAAGCGTAATCTCTCTATAATCTCCCCTTTAGCACCCCTCCCCCCGCTTACTTACAGCTATAGTAGTAGGTAAGACTATGGCACAACTGTACAAGACTGGTGAACTTCTTTACATAATATGTGCCTCAAAGCTGGCGAAGTGTGTAAGTCACCGATACGCTCTAATTAAATAGTACACCGGTGGGCGAACGCTTGGGGGACGTTCCCACCCCTTCCCCCGTGGCGCACCCAAGGATCATTGCACGGGCCCCATGAGCAGCCTAACCGAGCTTCGGTGGGGAGGAAAAGGAAGAGCACAACAGTACTCGTCTCGCCAAGCCCGTTGTCTGGAAATTGTACAACCATGGGAAAGTGCAATATTTTTTTACTCGGCAATGCCGCCTCGATAATGATTCAATGGGGAATTCCGTTAAGAAGGGGACGGGTGGGTAGTTTTATGGAATATATTTACAGTGTCCGATAAGTGAAATTATAAACGTATATTGGTTATAATGTTTTACGTATCCACAAAGATTACAAAAAGAGATGCAGTAAAATCCATAAAACATCACTTCAAGAACGAAAATCTTAATTAAGTAACATAAATATGCACACAAAAAAAAAAAATGTCCACTTTACCCTATTGACAGTAAATAAACTGTCTTAGAAAAAAAATAACAACAATTCATTATTAACAATAATTAAAAACTGTTATCAATATTTCGATGTCAACTAAAACGTATCCCGGAATTATCTTCTTTTTAAATGTTTTTTCCATCGACTTTGTTTGTCTTTCCTTGTTTGTAGCACGTACAAACAAAATACCCACTTTCCGTCATCCTATTGAGCTAAAACTTGGCTAATAGACAGAAAATGTATAGGCGAATACATAAGGGAAGCATTGCAGGGGCGTCCACAATATTCCCTGACTCGACAAGCCAGGTGTATGTACCACCATGTGTATTGAATTATTGAGTGAAAGTAGGGCCTACATGTATACGAGGTAATCCCGCTTCTTTAATGATCCGGGAGAATTCCATAAGGGGGAGGGGATTGTAGTACATAGACCTACGGTTTCCCAATCAAGTGGCGTTTCCCATCGGTAGGCCGCATGCGGACATGGTCTTCGATGCAAAAATGACCTGACCCCCTCCACCCCATGCATGTTATGCTCTAGAATAGTGCACCGGAAGGCTCGACTGGTTTGTAGAGACTTTAATTAAATTTGGTTGTTTAAACGTGAACACTATAACTGTGTTGCACTGACATATACAGTGGCGTATTTAGGCATGTTCCACATGTTCCATTTGAACAGGGGCTCACACAACCCAATAAGAAATGTGTTAGTGACATTCTTATTCTTTAGTTGAAAATGTAAAAAAGAATGCATGTATTCCTTTACAATTTAAAGCGCTCCAGTCCAACCAAGCCAAGTGCAATATACAATTTATGATTTTACAGAATGTAACATGAATTACCGGCCCTTTTCTAAGGTATGTGGAAGGCAGGGGCGAGTCCACGAGGGGCCCCCACATAAATTTGGGAACCAGGGCCTCCACAACCCTAAATACGGCCCTGCAATATATAACCAACAAACATCGTTGGTCTTTTAATTTTGTTTTATATTTTTCTTGCTTTACTTCGTGAAAAAAACGACATTGCCACTCGCTTGTGTCAATTACACACTTTATTTCAAACACATCGATATCTGGTTGTTTTTTTCCCATAAGTTTTTCCAATTTTTGGCTGGACTAGTTTTAAAAAGAAACACGGAAGCAAGTTGAAAAGGATTATGCAAATGTTCTACTAGTCTAACCGTGTACAGCATAAACAGAACTGTGTGCACTTTCTATAGAGAATACGGTAATAACTATTAGCAAAGTTTCTTGGCGAATTGACAGATTTAAGGAATAATATAGGAATAATAAAAGAATATTCCCTGGAAGCGTGTTGGTGGCATGAAGCCTGTGCTATTTGGTCACATGAAAGCACAGGATATTGCCGCGAAATAGTTTTAATGTGGCACAGGAAGACAAACTGTTCACTCGTGTCGTTCTATTACAAATGCATAATAAATAGGACAGTCGTAGCACAGGAAACGCTGGGTATTTCAGCAAAGGATATATAAAGGCAACAAGAAACAAACGAAAGAGATCTGTAACCCATTTTCCCTTCCTAGCGCCATTCTCCTTTTCACAGACTTCAGAAGTCAACAGGAAGAATAAAGAATTAATCCAACAGCGAAAAGGTCACTGTGCGGCTTCCCGTTGAAAACTTAAAACCGTTTTTTAAATTACTTGCAAGCATACAAGTCATGTAGCTACGCCTACGATGCAAGAGTTAGGTCTCGAATAAATTGGCCAATGATTGAAACAAGTCTTAATTAAATATTAGACTTTGGTTTGTTTGTTTTACTTCCTTTCAGGGTCAAATATTTATCTCGTCACCAATATGAACGCCAAGGTCTGACGGCTACAGGAACAGATTCACAGCCTAATCGTTAAGCTCACATTATTTGATTACATTTTACAAATTATTTCAAAGAATTGTTTTGTCTTTGTTTTTCTCTTTAGTTTTCTCAACTGTTTACATCATTAAGTACTTGTGTAGATTATGTAACTGTGGGTCTATTTCTGAACAACCGGAAACACGTCTCTCATAGGCCACTTGTGTGCAACTCGTGAAGTAAAAGGTCACATCCCTAGGCGAGATATTCACTGAGTGTTCATCTTTTAAAATTAAATCTTTTTAAAAAAATGTAGGTCTAAAATGTTTGTGATAGTTTAATTTATGCCGGCTGGTCTTGTGGTTACTACAACTAAACGTCCCAGGTTCTGCTCTCCCGGTGACCAATGCCTGCCGCCCTGCAGGAGTTTTTAGGCCTAGGACGTAATAATCGTCTATCTAGAATCTAGAAGGACCATCTGTAAACTTTTAAGTCATATTATTATTATTATTATATTAATAATAGCATACAGTAAAATTACTCACAGTCAGTCGCGTAACGAGAGGGGAGGGAGGGGGCTGCCGCTCCAGGCGCAGAAATTAGGATAGGCGACAAACTGACACTTTCGTAGCCTTATCTTATTAATAAATAAAAAATAATATTCTTATCTTATATATTACAGACCCTCTTTCTATAAAGGAGATTATTGCGTCCTACGCTCAACCGTGGTCAGACTCTAGTCTTGCATTTCGATTAGTGTCTAGTTAAAATGATGTTAAGTTACTGGTTTGCCTTCTGGTTTGTTCAGGCAACCCTATTCCATGCCCGGATGTCACTCGGGGAGAAATAAAGCTCGTATGCAATCTTAATATCCACTGATTTTGACCCCGCCCCGTTTACCCTAGTTACGCCGCTGTCCACAGTGAGTGAAATGTATCAAAATATATAGTAATACATGTATATATAAAATATATATATATATATTAATACTTTGGGTAATGTGTTTTTTAAACGTATTCTCGTGTTCAGTTGTCCTGCAAGTTATAATGATTGTTATTCAATATCAAACAAAAACAAACCAACTGGTCTTAAAATTGGTAGAAAAAACAACAACTTTGTTTTGATCAGTTTTCCACAATTAAAAAAAAAAAAAAATTCATTGTACACACGCACCATTTAAAAAATCGCAACTTGGTAAACAGTAAGCCTACCTTGTCTATAGTAGACCCCAGGATAGTTTTAATACCAGTTTGAAGAGCCAGCTTTATCCAGCCTTTATGGATATATTGCTCTGGTCGTACAATCCCTTTGTTTGAAGTGTTTCATTAAACTGATAAGCTATGCTTAGGCCTAACTATCCTATAGTAAAACTTATTTTAAATAAAATCATTTTTGTTTACAGAGGGTGCATTTCTTTTAAATTGTAGGTTTCTCGTAAGCTTTAGTTGATCGCTTGGCATAACTATTTAAATAAAATATATATATATATATATATTATATTTAAACAGTTGTATATCTATATATATAAAAAGATTGTGTTTGTGTCCCCACGGATCCCCATTGGTCAATTGAAAACACGTGAGTTTGTGTCACTGACCTGTTTAGGCCTAGGCCTATATACTGTCTAATAATTTTTCACATCGGACATGTGTCTTCACTAGCTCAGTGGTTAACGTAGCGGATTGCTATGTGGGCGGCCCGGGTTCGATTCTCCAGTTAGACTATAGGCCTACCTTTTTATTTCTACATTTTTGTTTTCAAACTTTTAAAAACAAAAGACATTGTAAATCTACGGAAAATTTAGATTTTTGTTAAATTAAAATACTTGTCTATTTTTTTTTACCCGATTACAATATTTATTTTAAATTACTTTCCTAAAGTCTTCAGTAAAAAAAAAATAATTTAAATATTTGATTTATAGCTTTCTTTTAAGTGCAGTTTAAAATTTTTATCTGCACCTTAGATGCAGTCCTGTTTTTTTTTTCACCTGGGAAACGCCGGGCAATGTAGCTTGTAGATCTATAAACTTATAGATATAGACATATAGGCTATAAATCTTTATCATATTGATTAAATATTAGATTAACTAACAGATTAGTGAATATGGTAAACTAAACATTACTTGAACTCCTAACTCTCTTTAATAATTTGCTAAGACATTACACCATGAGATAAAGACCTTGTGCACACCACACATCACGTCTGCTCGCCCAGTCACACTTTTGCGTTAGGAAGGAAAAAATGGGGGTGGGGGGGGGGGGAGAAAAAGACAAAACAAAACAAAAACAACAGCGCGAGAGACCACCACTTCCCCCGCACCTGACCTATCTAAAAATAGCAAGAAGCACTTATTTAGTTTTGCCCAAGACGAAGGTATATATATACATACATATATATTGGGTTGGAGCTGTAGCCAGGGTTCCTGTGTGCTAGCTAACCTTCGCGCATCCAAACGACCGAACGCTTAGTGAATTTGCACTTAGCTAGATATATTTAAATGCTCTGGTCTAGATTTTATTTCACTTGCCAACCTAAGTTGTAAACTAAGGAGAACCAGTATTACCAACTGATACTGCTGTATACCATTAGTAAGTAGTAGCACATTTTTTTTTTACTTTCTGTATCTTTTTCCTCTTCGACAATGCGTTGAAAAATCAGTTTTGTGTGCTACTTTACCACAGTTTGCGTATAAAAATAAATGTCTTGTGCTGATTTACTGAGAAAGTGTGAATAAGAATTTGAAGCAACAAAAATACAATTCTTGCGTTTTATTATTCTAGTTTTTTTTTTGCTCTGCTTTATTTAAACTTAAAATAAAACAACAACAATAGTTATTTTTTTTAAACTTTTGAAATATAATTGAAATATAAACAAATAGGCTTATTCAAACGTCAAACCATTATCATCGTGTTGTTATTGTCAACAGTTTATAAATACTAATACATTTAATTCAAACATCTTACAAATATTACTTTTTGAAAACTTTCGCCAATTAAACTCTAATTTAGAAATACAACACAATGACAACCTGTTCTCATTGTCACACCATAGAAAATTTTAACATATTGATTTTTTTTTTTTACATAGGAATTCCCACCCCCTCCCCCTCAACCTGGAAGGCCCAACATTGTAGTCTCCGGTAAATGTAGATCTATATTTGCAATGCTCCAATAAACATAAAGACAAAAAAAAAACAATTTCCTTATTCTTTATGCGAGAACAAATGCATATAAGTAGGCCATACTCTTTCAAACCAGTAAAACCTGTAACGCAACATCATTTAAAACACTAAAAATAAAAATCCAAGACTAGACCGAGACCACGGATAAGCGTAGGACGCAAAAATCTTCTTTAGAAAGGAGCGTCTGTAATATAATATAAATATAAGATTAAGTTTTAACCTTTTTTGGGGTATGCCTAATATAGACTTTTTTTGTTTCGTTTCCTTATTACATTAGAGCCTGCGGCAATTTGTCTTTGTTATTGCAGTATCAGTTTTGTAACGAATCGAGAACTCATTTCAATTATGATTGATATTCCTTCACCTTTCCACCCCCATAATATACTAATAAGATAATAAGATACTTAACCCATTGTTAAACCTCTTTAGATAAGTGATCATACAAGTATCATCTGTTCTGCGCATCGAAAGCAGGACTTAAACAAAAAAAACAAAAACAAAATTTCAACAAAACTAACTAACTTATGCGCAAGTCGCTTCCGGGTTCGGTCCCAATGTCCCAACCCGTTGTTTTTACTTCCCTGGTCAATCCGAAACGCTCTATCTTATGCTATTTATGTGGTACAGGACTTAAAACCAAAGAAATGCTAATTAATCCAAGCCCCCGTCCACATCCCACCCCCAGCAAACCACCCTCATAGCCTTGATTACATTGTTCGTCTAGTAAATGTACTTCTGATCCAGTGCTCCAGCTGCTTCTTTCTTCTGTGTTGATCAATTTGTTCTATCGACTAGATAGTAGATAGGTTCATATAAGGCAATATGGATTTTTCTGATACATAATGGATAGAAATGAGCATCAAACGTACGCAATCATGTGTCTATTGTTCAAACTCTTACAATTATGTAACTGTAAATTGTAGCCGGCAGACCGCGGCAGCCATTTTGGTGACGTCAGAAATATTTGACCCCGTAATAAAAACAAACGAAAATTCTGCAAAACGTTTCCGCTAATTTTTCTTCTTCCACAAAAATAAATAAATATATAAACCGTTGGATGTTGATAATGTGTGTGTGTGGGGGGGGGGAGGGTCTTCTACCACTCCTACCCCCCCCCCCCCCCCACTCACTCCACATTTCTAATCGCACTAAATCTCACAGAACTACGAAACTGGGGGGGGGGGGGGGGGGGGGGGGAAACGCCCATGTATTGGCTAAAAAAACACGAGCTGTGTAAAGTGTCTATTTGCACAAAAACTATCTGCTGCTTAGGTGAAAATGTAGGTCACGCAACATTTTTTTTGAAGCTTGGACCTAGCTTACGTATCAGTACTCATTTCTTTTTTTTCTTTCTAAAAGGTGTTTGTTCTTTTCTTCATATTTAAAGTTCAACACGAGAAGATCTGTCTAATTCTAATCCTATAAAAGTTCATCGTTAAAGCGTTCAATAAACGTAGTTTGAAAAAAATCTGGCTTTCACGCTTGAACACTTTTAGCGGAGCCATTTCAAAAATCGAGTAAGCAAAGTAAATACATGTATAATACTTCTACACATTCGAATTCTACTAACCAGACTATAAATAGATCTAGAGGTCTGTATATAGGGTATTGAGTACAGCCAAATGAAACTATTTGTAAATAGCCCCAGGGAGCTTTAACGTAAGTGCCCCGCCCCTGATCACTGTTTGATTGGATTATCTTCGCGTGTGAAATCACAGAATATTTTCTATTGTAGTTAGCTAAGATTTCTATACGATATGAGCGCATGTTAAAGTACGACAAGCGCTCGAGGCAGCCGTGGGGAGGGGGGAGGGGGCGGACGTCCAGTTCCCTGTTGACAATAAACTAAAGATGTCAGACTTCATAATTATTTTAGGCGCTTTCTATGTCCCTGTATCTATTCCCCCCCCCCCTTCTCTCTCTCTCTCTGTTGGCATCCATGAAGTTTTTCCCTTTTAAAGCCATAGTTTTCCCTGTTAATCATATCTGTTATTTTTGTGTGTGCTGGCCACACAATGCCCTAGTACGCCGTGGCCACAGAAACTGATGCATATTGCTTCACCGGCCCAATGGGTCAATTAGGTCCGATGGGATTACCAACTTCAACTCTTTTTGTTTTTGTTGGTTTTTATACAAAAACTTCTAGCTTATTCCGTAAACCAAGTGTTATCATTCTCATTGTGCGTCTGAATTAATTACATTGGACATGGAAGCGAGTATTAGCTCTGATATCGTGTCAATGTATCCAGCTGTGAATAAAAATTGTGTGTTAGATTAATTCAAAAACACTACACTTCAATTGCACTGCAATAATTGATACATCTCCCCAACCCGGCTGTTGTAAGCTCATTGTGGTAGGGGCCACCCATATTGGCATGTCTTCATACCCCCTGACCCCTGAATGTGCGTCCCGTAGATTTTTTTTACCCACCCCCACCCCAATGAGTAGATACAAATTACTACAAATTTACTTCTTTACCCCCCCCCCCTCCTTTTCAGGCTTGATAAAATAATTTTGAGCCAAAGTAAAATTGTATTTTTTTGTTTTTTACAATTGAAAGAAGCTTAATGTCGCGTTTGCTAATGCTGAATTTTAGTAAAAAAATATTATGAAATATTAAACATTTATGGTCTTGAAATTCGCATTAAAATAAGTTGATAAAATAACTTTAAACGAAAAAGAAATTTATAATAATTTCAAGAATAGGAAATATTAATCAATCAGACAAAGATTTGCTTTAAAGTAGTGATTTTAGTAATGAATCAAATGTTAATTACTTCCAATTTAATCAAAAATTCATACGTTTTTTTGTAAATCTAACCAATCATTGCACACCTTTGCAGATCTAACCAATCATTCCAAGCCTTTGCAAATCAGATATAACCAATCATTGCACACCTTTGCAGATCTAACCAATCATTTCACACCTTTGCATATATAACCAATCATTGCACACCTTTGCAGATCAAACCAATCATTTCACACCTTTGCAGATATAACCAATCATTGCACACCTTTGCAGATATAACCATCACACATTCGATCAAAATTAGATTATGGATGTTTAGTATACGGATCAGCAAGAACATCATATCTAAAAATGCTTGATCCTGTACAAAATCAATGTCTACGTCTATGTCTAGGAGCATTTAGAACTACTCCATGTACCAGTTTGCAAATAGAAGCAAATGAATCACCACTACAAAATAGAAGACTCAAGCTATCATTACAATATGCACTAAAACTAAAATCCTTACCGAATAATCCAGCGTATTTATGTGTTTTTCACCCACAAGAAAAAAACAGCTTTACTGAAAACTCAAAATATATACCAACTTTTGGACTTAGAATTGAAAAAGAAATGATCGAAACTAAAATTGAATTTAGATTTATAAAAAGATATTATATACCAAAAACTCCACCATGGCTTTTTGAAATCCCGCCTATAAACTTAGAATTAAACCATAGAAATAAAAAGGATCCTTGCATGGATATGTTCCAAGAAGTGCTACAAAAATACCCAAATTATGTACAAATATACACAGACGGATCGAAAAATGATACAGCGACATCTTCGGTTGCTCTTACCTCAAATACAAGTAAAAAAAGAAAATATAATTCCAGTATCTCAATAAATACTGCAGAGGCTTTAGCAATATGCCTGGCATTAGACATTGCAGAGGAATCAGAAAACCAAAATTTTGTTATTTTATCCGATTCGTTATCTTGTCTTACTGCTATGGGAAACTGTAATACCAGGAATATATCTGCCTTGGACATTTTGACAAAATACCAATCAATATATGAAAGAGGCAAACGTGTCGTTTTCTGTTGGGTTCCTGGTCATGCAGGGATAGATGGAAATGAAAAAGCTGACAGAGAGGCTAAGGCCGCCCTGTTGTTATCAGAGAGTATTATCCCAATACCATATCGAGACTTGAAACCTTTAATAATTAAACATGAAAGACAAACATGGAATAACTTCTTGAAAACCGAATGCAATAAACTGCAGTATTTGGAAAATTCAAAAACCTGGCATGATACAGGCCAACTTGTTCGAAAGGACGCAGTTATTCTCTGCAGACTACATACAGGACATACGAAACTAACACATTCGTTTATCTTAAAACGAGAAATGGCCCCAATGTGTGCTTTCTGCAATGCCAACTTAACAGTGTCTCACATTTTGTTGGAATGTAACACATTTGATGACATTCGACGTAAATTCTATTACTGTAGAACTCTTCATGAACTTTTCAGCAAAATTAAACCAAAACATATAATAAACTATATTAAAGACATACAACTGTACAACAAAATCTAAAGATATAAGAACAATAAAATGGATACAAGAGAAAAATGACAACAACGTTATCAAAAAGGCTCTATATAACCTTCGATGTTGATGAGCCGGAAATTCAACAATTCAATTCAATTCAATTATAACCAATCATTGCACACCTTTGCAGATCTAACTAATCATTGTACACCTTTGCAGATATATCCAATCATTGCACACCTTTGCAGATTTAACCAATCATTGCGCACCTTTGCATATCTAACCAATCATTGCACACATTTGCAGATCTACACTACACAATCATTCCACACCAGACTTGAATCAGAGGTCCTCTCCGCCCCTAGTGGTAATGCGACTAGATTCACAGGGAGACCCATCTAAAATATAGCAACCGGATGTCGCTACAATGACCGAGAATGTGCACGAGGGCCAAAATGTTGCGAGGAGAGTCGAGGGACGCTACTTGTTCCACAAATTTTTAATACGAGATACGCTTACGTCGAGAAACCGGTTGACATCCTGGAGAGGAGTGGCTGAAGCAATAGCGTAACCCACAGGTGGCGGTCGCCCCCACCCCCCATATGCGCTAAAGTTTGGATATATGTGCCAAAAAAAAACAACACTTTTTTAACCTCAACCGTAGCCTACATTAGGTTACTAATAAATGTAATCTAAGATTTGAAATATTCGTTTATATTATCCCCCCCCCCCCCACCGCTGCAACAGGCGAAGGTTTCTCTTGTTACGCCCCTGCTTTGCTGTGCGAATTTAGATGTGGAAAGAATGCGGATTTTAAATGTCAACATTCTATGTAATGAAACAAAAAGCACACATACACACCGAGATGCACACACTTAATAAAGCGTTTTAAAAAATATAGGTTGGACGTTACACATATCTTTTTATTTTAAAGAAACTAAGCACTGAACTATGTAAGAAAAAAAAAGAAATGGAAGGAGTGGGCGTAAACTTCCCACATTTCCCCATTCCTGTAGCCGGTTGCAAAATGTACTTCGTTGACAGGACGACAAGGAAATAGTGGTAGGCAGTGGTAGGGCTTGTTTTCAGACACATTGTCCCTCATATTACATATTGCTGATGTTTCATTCTCTCTTTCTACAGTGCTCATGCGTATCAAAGACATCGTAATATTATAATAATATACCAGTTTCTGTAAGGTGATCCAATAAATTTTTTAATGCATACACCCACTCACACACACACACACACACACACACATGGGCCTACCCATTACAGAAATCTTTTATACTGCATACAAAGACTTGAAACATATCTATCCTTTTGTTAACCACGTGGTCGTGTGTAATATTTCAAAATGGCGCAGATAACATTACCTTGTAAATGGATAGAGCCTATTTTCGCAAAACCTTAATTGTTTTTTTTTGTTTAAGTATAGGTAGGCCTATGCTTTTTCTCTCATAAGCTATTGTGTCTGCAGTATTAGTTGTGAAAGGGGAGAAGGGGACATATAGTAAACACATTTTCAAAGGGGGGGGGGGGGGGGTAAATCGATTTTTTTTTTGGCTGCATTTAGACCTATATAGAGTCTATGAACCATTGCAAACATACGCCAAGGACGCTATTTGCTTGCGAGCGAAAACGCTGATACATATTATAACTTTAGCGGAAACGGGAATTAAAATGTTCTTGAAAGTCAATATCATCCAACATAAAACAATCTTCCTGACCAACATAAAGTCTCCCCTTAATTCAGTTTTGTCGTGTTTTTTTTTAAAGACATTTATTACCATTAATCTGCATGGAATGAAAACATTTAGACATTTGCGAGTCATTCAATACACCAGCAAACACAGGGATTGGGTGTCGTTCACATATAACGTAATGTAATTATTTTTCAAAATAAGCCTGCAAATGGATATTCTTGTGTGACCACGCTCAAGGAAGGGATGGGGGCGGGCATGTAGTGTATAAAAATAGGACATATCTACATTGTTTGTGTTATAGGACTATATATATATATATATAAGCTATTTGCTCCCAGAAATATCATATGTAAGCATCTTACTGAGCAGACTAAAAAAATGTTACTTTGTATATAAAGGTAATAATATATTACATAAATTTTGAACGTAATAATGCGGGTTTGCAAAAATGAGAGGAGGGGATTTAAGATATGACGGCTGTTGAGAATGGCCCTTTATGTCTAGGAAACAGATGTTTACCAGAAGTTGTTTTTTTATCCTTGCATCTGTTCCTTTCAATTTCCATAATAATATGACTCACCATGTTTTAAGGCGTGCTTCTAAATGGACCCATATTCTGCTTGCTAAATAAACAACTTTTCTGTAATGCTATTTGTACGCTTTTAGAAACATCTAGAATCTAGCTTATTTTGAACTTTGTTACGTTGGTTGTAGCGATGATTTTCATTACCGTTAGGGCCTTAGAGAAAACTGTGCTTATCTTATCTGTTACAGGCGCTCCTTCTATACAGAAGATTATTGCGTCCTACGCGTATCCGTGGTCTGAGTCAGGTCTTGCATTTTTCATTAGTATTTTTAAATTATGTTAATTTATTGATTTGTTCAGGCAACCCCTTCCTTGTCCGGATGTCACTCGAAAAGAAAGAGTACCGGTACCTATATGCATTTGTTCTTGCATATGGGAAAAGAAAAGTGTATTTGTCATTATGTTTATCTGAGCATTGTAATAGATTGTCATTGGGTTGTATCACTACGTTAGACTTGATGTCTTGTGTATTATTACCACTCTACTCTTTGCTCTACTCTTTGCTCAAGGCAAGTCGACGGTAAGAACTGAGGCGGGATTAAAAGAAATAAATAAACTAAATCAACAAATAAAGCAACAAACCTATCATGAAACGTGTTGCTAAACAACACAAATGTTCTTCTTCTTCTTCTGCGTTCCCATTTTCCAATTTTTGACTAGACCAACAGTCTCGTTATTTTTTTTCTGGTGAAGGTCAGTGTCTTCAGAGAACTTAGCTTTGGACCCCCCCCCTCCTTTCCAGACTTGATTTCGGGCTTCACCGTACAGTATACATTGTTGCAGGATTCTCTTGGGATTTTGGAGTCAATTGCCCATTACGGTCACTCTGGGCCTGTGGCTTAGCCCGATTGTATGCTTGTGGTCAAGCAGTTTGATGTGTCCTGTTCTAAACCTGTAGCCTATGCAGTAGCCTGCCCGAAACGATGTTATTTGTTGTTTTTTCGTTTTTTGTAGGCGAGGGGGCTGCATGCTTTTTTTTGGCATACTCTGTTTGACATTTAATGTCACAGCTCGGCAAAGATAATGGTTTGGTGTTGCTTTGTGTTTATAAAAATAGCATTTAAATGTTGGATAGTTTAGAAAATATTGCACAGTGTATACGTATCTACTTAATTAACGATTTGAAACATAAACTATTGCGTAATATATTATATGATAAAGAATCAGTCTTCGGTTTAAGTGGTTATCCATATCAGATTCATTTGGTCTTTTGTTTCATTATTTTTACACCTATCTGTGTGACCTCTATTGTGACGCTGCAGCCACGCCTACCATTGAACATAAAATCATACAGATACACCAGATGTCCAGCAATAGGAAG
Organism: Anisus vortex; assembly: GCA_949126835.1. Classification (NCBI taxonomy): domain Eukaryota; kingdom Metazoa; phylum Mollusca; class Gastropoda; family Planorbidae; genus Anisus; species Anisus vortex. The sequence goes on from OX421493.1 coordinate 10,875,511, forward strand.
ATAACTCAAACGATGGTCTAGCTAGATCTTATAAAGACAATGTAAGGAACGATCCAGCCTCGCGCATGTCCACTGTGAACTCTTGTTATCTCCCAATAACAATGGAAAGTTATCGGCACCTTGAGCCTTGAGTTATCTGCATTGGATAACAAACGATAAAGTGAAATTCGAAACCAATTTTGTACGTATCAACAATACACTCACAGATAGCAGTTTCCTCCCCCTTTTGAAATCATGAATACAATACACAGTAGGCAACTACACCCATATAACATTTACCCTATAATTATTTTTTTCCTTTCTTCGCTTTAGATTATGTCTTAGCCATTCTTTTTTTTCTTTTAAAATTCTATAATTATAAAACTTTTTTAGGTGTGTGTTGTTTCACTTTAAAAAAAAGTTATTTCCTTCCAATCTACTCGATTCGTTTATGGCCAGGTATACAACGGAATGAAGGCTAAAGGCCAAGTGTAGGAGCATAGGCATACTCTACTCAATTCGTTTATGGCCAGGTATACAACGGAATGAAGGCTAAAGGCCAAGTGTAGGAGCATAGGCATAATATATTAGCTCAAATTAGTGTTGGGATTAAAAACAGAACTACTATTGAATACCGAATTTCCGAATTCTAGGTTTACTCAAAATTGTTTTTTATTCACAGCATCTATCCATATAGCGAACTATCAATTCACAAATGGTAGTTGTTTTTTTATTTTTGGGTTGGGCGTTGTTACAGGACTTTTTCACGTCATATTGGAAAGGTGTCTGAATTTTTGTGACGACTAGTGATGACGGGAGAGAGAGAGGGGGAAGGGGGGGGGGTCAAAATTGACCAAATCACCAGACGTCATTAATGGATGGTCCCTACTAATCGAATACTGCCTAAATATAATGTAGAAAAGCTCCACAACCATGTCATGCTTTACCTGAAGAAGTAAACAGTCCAGGTATAAACATTTTTCGTGAAAAGAAACACACATAAAAATATACATGTGCAATTCGTCAATGTCATTTCACTATGGTTGTATGTGTGTATGTGTGTGTTTTATGTGTTGTTTATGAAAACATAAGGGTGTCAGGAGTGGCGTGTGTTTTCAGGAAAATTATAAACACGTTATTATATGGCGGTTTTTCTTTTATAGGGGTTTAGGCATAAAAATATCATGCCTGATATGTTGGCATTAGAATATAGTAAAAAAAAAATACTGAGCACACCTTATCGCTTCTAGAGTTATTTTGTAAAGACGCGTTTGACTAATGAAGGTAAATGCAACGAGAAATTAATATGACAAGGGTATCTTATTATATCTTACAGACGCTCATTTCTATGCAGAAGATAAATGCGTCCTACTCTTATTCGTGGTTTGAATGTAGTATTGCATTTTGATTGGTGTTATAAATAATGTTAAGCTACTATTTTCCCTGGTTTGTTCAGGCAACCCATTCTATGCCCGGATGCCACTCAGCAGAAAAAAATAATTATGTGCATTTGTTCTTGCATATGGGATAAGAAAAGTGTTTTTGCCTTTACGCTTGTCTGAGCATTGTAACAGATTGTTATTGTGTTGTATTTCTAACTTCGAATTTAATGCCTTATGTAAAAAAAGGAAAGTTAAAAAATTTTGAGGTAGTAATGGCTAAGTTCTATAAGGCTAGAGTAAAAAATGGAAATATTATACTTGTAACAGTAAAAAACATTGAAATCGAAAAAAGCGGGAAAACGGCTAACAGTCTAGATGGAAAGTGCATAACGGAAAAATTTCCCGGTGTAAAGTTTTACTGTCTAAATACTTCCTCAAATGCCCCAGGTTGTATTTGTTTTTTTATGGTCTCCACATATTGTTATCTGTAAGACAAAAATGTATGTGCCAATGCACAGATAAGAGCAAAATCTCACTATATTATTCTGTCCTTTTAAAATTGTTTGTTTACGTGTTATTGAGGAGTATGCAAATCATTCTTACGTTAGGGATTTGTTTGAAATAGGACATATTTATAAGTCTTGTAATACAAACAAAACCCTAAACCCTGAAATAAACAAAACACTTTAACTAAGGACGTTCCCAGTTTATAAAAAAAAATTTCATGGTGGAAAAAACAAAAATTTGGGAGTGGGAGTTGGGAGTGTGTGGGAAGGGGGGGGGGGTGGAGTCTATAGTTACTAATTTTTTTTAAATTCTTAGTTAAGTTTGCAAGCGTGTCCTATCAGAGTAAGATTTTTTACGTCCCACTGCATGTCACACGGAAGTTTCAAAGTATAGTCTTGCGCATTGATAAGAAATTTAAATGATTCTCCTGACTAATTTAGGCAACCCACTCCTTGCCTGAATGTATCATTTAAAGCATAGGTTCTCAACGGGGGCGATATCGCCCCCCCTCCCGGGGGGCGATGAGAAGCTTTAGGGGGGCGCTGACATTCCTGGGGGCGATTGGGGGCGATGAAGGGCAAGTGGCCGGTACAAACGTACCTAATATATTTTAACACCTCAGCTATTTGAATCGATTAGTTTTTGGATGAAATGTGATGTAAACGCAAGTGCTGCTAAATATCTAATATCCCCCAACAGTATGCCCACATATTATTATATTTAATTAGAAATAGGAATCGCAGTGACTTTTCGATGAAGTAGGGGTCAGTATTTGGCAAATATAGTGTGCGGCGGCTGGTCCTGAGATTGGTTCACCGGACTGTCGCCCTAACATCTGCTAATATTAATAATATTTTGATCTCAGTTTAACCGAAATGTCCTTAAGGTGTTTTAAATAATTCAAATAAGAATAACAATATTGTTAAGCGGTAATGATAAGTAGTAGTAGTAATCATACAAACTGGGTAGTTATTGTAATGCTTAAAAATATACATATAAATTCTTTAGTCACATAATATTTATATAATTTTCAAATACTTTTTACAGTTTGATCATTTCAAAGTTATAAATTATAAGCCATTTATTTTTTATAAAAGAAGAAAAAACAAAAATATTAGATCAAATAATACGGGCTAATTACCTCCATTTAACTAAAAAATGTTTCCACATTTGATTCAATATTGCTGCCGAACAAGTTCTGTTTTGTAATATTATATAACAAATATTACTGATGATTAGACCCAAAATTGAAACAAAAATAGACAAATAGCTAGCAACACACCAGGCAAAGGATTCGCATTAATATTGATTTATTTATATATATTAATTCTTACAGTTGAATATGTTTCCTTTTCAATTTTTTTAAAGATAATTAATCACACAACAGGTTTTGTCCGCCTAAACATTGCGGAAACTAAAGTCAGATGGGCGGAAAGGGGGGGGGGCGGTGAGTGAAAAAATATTGTAAAAGGGGGCGCTGAGCCGAAAAAGGTTCAGAACCTATGATTTAAAGTATCCCGTCGGACCAGATTGATCCGTGGGGCCGGTGAAGCAGCGTTCACCAGTTTCTGTGGCCACGGTATACTAGGTGATTGTGTGACCAGCACAATGTCAAGTCGCCTTTATTTTACCCCAACTAAAGTCAGGTACCCATCAGAGCTGGGTAGACTCAGGGACATTCTCCAGACCCGGGAAAAAATCCTAGCCTTCACCAGGCTTCGAACCCAGGACCTTCGGTACGCCAGTCGAACGCGCTGCCGCTCGTCCACCGTGCCCCATATACTCGTATCATTTACATATAGGCCTACCAATTCATATATTTGAATAAAACAAACATAAATTCTGCGAAATGCAGAAGTTCACATTCGACCTTGGTCATGTACGCCAGCTTGTCGCCACCCACTTCAGCTATTGTTTTTAAAACACTCTAGAGTGGAGAGATCCCTGCAAACTGTGCTTCAGGCTTAATATGAGCTATTGTTTTTAAAACACTCTAGAGTGGAGAGATCCCTGCCAACTGTGCTTCAGGCTTAATATTTTCTATTGTTTTTAAAACACTCTAGAGTGGAGAGATCTCTGCAAACTGTGCTTCAGGCTTAATATGAGCTATTGTTTTTAAAACACTCTAGAGTGGAGAGATCTCTGCAAACTGTGCTTCAGGCTTAATATGAGCTATTGTTTTTAAAACACTCTAGAGTGGAGAGATCTGTGCAAACAGTGCTTCAGGCTTTACATAAAAAGTAAAAAAGGAGTAACTGACTCCACCTTCTACTTATGACACTGGGCAGTTGATATTGTATTCTTATATGCTCAGTAGACCACTAGTCTACGTAGAACTATGTATTGTACAACAACAAGTAAATGAAAGAATTGTGTAAATGTCGGTTTAACCAAAGATTATAATAAGATGGACACCTTGCTCTATTTTTAGAGCTTCTAATATGTTCTTTTTATTCCGTGCGCAACTAATAAGGCTTTCTTGAATAACTTCTACGCTCCTAGGATTGCATTAAAGGTTTCCGCTGTATACAAATTTCGATTTTAATCTTAGTTTTGCAATGAGAAAATCATAGCGAATTACTCAACTGGAAGTCTAGAGGACGTTGTGCGATCGGAAATTCCGAAACTATAAGAGTTTCGAATTATGAAATAGTGCTCAGAAGTATCAAAGCAAGCGGTCCATCTTATTATAATTTGGCCTAACTATACCCGGAGCAAGATAGGTCTATTTATACTTCCGGATAGTTCACGTGTTCTAACATATTTTGACACAATACATGTACTTTAAGATCGACATAAAATCTGACCAAAACTGAATTAGTTCTGCTTCTTGGTATGCAAAATTTTATTGTGCGCGTGCGCTTATAGTCCACCGTCGGACGTATTTGATCCAGTTCGTTTCTGTGGCCAGGGCATACTAGGAAATTGTGTGGCCAGCACAATGCACAACCGCCTTACATTACCCCAAGTATAATCGGGTACCCACCAGAGCTGGGTAGACCCAGGGACACCTTTAGGACCTGAGAAGTTACTGAGTACAGATCCTAGCCTTAATTAGGATCTGAATTCAGGACAGTCGTTGCGACTGCCGAACGCGCTGCCGCCAGCCACAGTATCCCGTAATGCAGCTTTATTATTAAAATTTTTAGTATTTTGTTTTTGCTGCTAGGCTCAATTTTACCTGAACTAGAGTGTAAATTCATGTAAAATTCAGAAGAAAAGTTCATGTTTCGATATAGTTTCCATTGTGTTGCAAGTGTGTTCCCCATTGATATATAGTTCTTTTACCTTTTTTTCTTCTTTTTTTCTTTTCTATTGGACTCTAGAAATAAGTGTATATATTGCACAATGTTTTTGCTTTAAAAATAGAGCACGGTATACTTAAAAGGTATGTCATCACTAGGTATTAGTACACGCCACAGGCTCCTGACTTGTGTAGGCTGATTACGTACTTTGGTACTAAATGTCACAACTATGTCAATGTCCCCGAGACAAATCTATGACGTCCGACCTAGCCCCCCAAAAAATCACAGCTTCAAGTGCGCATGCGTGAGAAGCGCCCCCGTAACGTTTTCGCAACTTGTTTCCGAAAAGGTTTTTTAACTTCGTAATAGTTCCTCTTCCTTATCACAAGAGAAAAAAATGGGCACAATAGATCAAGGTTTTTCTTTCAGTACTTTTCCGCTTCATGTAGAACATAATCAAAGAACTTTTGTTTTCTAGGTTTTCTATGTTGTTGTTTTTTACGTGTTTCTAGTGTTTTTTTCCCGTAACAGAGTATTAATTAAACGATCCATAAAAACAAAGTATTTTGTTTAAATCCTTTATAGGCCAACGATTTTTATGTTTGTTTTGCACCAGCCTTTTGAACATTTTGTCCTATTGACAAGTCTTAATTAATCTAAAAGTTCATAGTGTACCAACATTTCCGGTCCTATTCGTTCATTTACTAACAAAACATGTCTGTGTGCTGCGTTACTGGTTGTTCCGCAAGTAAGAAAATATGTGGAGGATTAAATTTTATCTCATTTTCCAAAAGATGTTGAAGAAAGAAAACGATGGACTGTGAACGCCAGACGTTAAGAATTCGTAATTATTATTGTCACGGGTCTATAAAAAGAATGGATTATGCACGGAAACTAATTCCTGATCGATACAATTATATCTCCTTAACACTAGAATGTAAATCTTGGTGGCGCCAATCTACAAGTCACTCGACACTCCCGTCACTGCTTTAGGGTGGGAGGGGGTGCCAATCTACATGTCATTTGACACTCCTGTCACTGCACTGGGGTGGGAGCGGTGCCAATCTACATGTCATTTGACACTCCTGTCACTGCATGTTTGCGCATGTATAGACTGCTCTCCAGCACTATGTTGTGGTGTCCATGGAAACTATAAACAGACGATAAAACCTTACAATGTGAGAGTTGAGCGGAGAGGGTTACGTAGTAATTACGTACACAATAAAATTTCTATACTTTCTATAATATACTTCGAAGATAACATTTTCTATCAAAATTTCAGCCCCGCCCCTCAGTCCTAAAATCGCCAATTTAATCATTTTGACCGAAAATAAAAAATGCAAACTAAATTGTATGTAAGGAATTATACTCAAAACTTTGTTTATAGAGGCTGTTGAATCATAACCGTCTCTTGGCTCGCTTTATGTTTATTTATACAAAGATCCGGAATGACTTTTAGTCGATTGAGCATGAAGATAAGCCTACGCAGGCGCATGCGCTAAAAAGATGCGCACGATGCCTCGCTAAATATGACTGGTAGAGCAACGTGGGAGCTTGTAAGCATTATACGGAGAAATCTAAAGGTCTAAAGTTGTTTCACGTGCCAAATGAAATGCGTTGGTAAGGTTGGCACAAGCCTAACTTTTACTACAATAACTATTTCCCCAGATTTTTCTTTGACATATTCTTATAATGTGAGTTAGTGAGTGTCATTTTAAAAATACAATTAGGTATAATATTTAAACATCAGTTTTAAACGCTCATTGACAAATCTTAATGAGGCTTAATCTTTTGAGTTCAATATATACATGAACTTCCGTTTTTTTTTCCGTCAACAAACTTTAAATAATATTTTCGGCATTTTTCAAGTATAGCTTTTATAAATATACAAAGGTTACAAGATTAGTTGTGAGAAATCCGTTGTTAACATCATTGTCGATGTGTTAGTCGCGTAAAGTTTATAAAAAAAACTTGTTAGCATACACTAAACTAAACTTTATAGGTCAGGTGTCAATGCATATAGGTTTATGCGCTTACGGTTTACTTCCGTCAACATATTTAAATGAATAAAAAAAAATATCTTACATTCAAAATAAGTGATTCTTCACGTCTGATATTCAAAATTAATCGTTTCCGTTCGGCAACATCGTTTGGAAATGCTTTTATCCCATACACCTTTTCTTACCCGTAGAACAACCAGGAACGCATCACGTGGGTATGATTTGTCAGTAAATTAACCAATAGGACGGGGCGTGTAGGAATGCATCGACTTTTTTAGGTTCACCATGCATGCATAATCGTTAAGACTTGTTGTTACGATTTCAATTATGATAACAAAGCATTTTCTACAAATGATTTTTAATGTTCTTTCTATGCTTAGACTCAATATTCTGCCCAGCGAGGCGGCAAAATAAAAATGGAGGCCAAGAAGCACAGGAGAATCTGTTGCACGCATACTGAGGGGGATCAGAGTTTCTCAAATTAGCATACGTTTACCTCTCAGCTGGTAATGTTATTATATAGCTCAGTGACGCGTACCCATTGCTTCGCGGAAAGGATTATTTTTAAACGTAAAAAGTAAAAGCAACCAATGGCAGAATCTTAGCTTACACTTGTAGTTCGCTGTTTTTCTCTGCGTCAAATCGTCTTAAACACATTTTTACCTAAATATTGCTTTAAAAAGCACTCGGCCTAGCTTCTATTTAATTTGCAATAATTCATAGATTATGCAGTAGAGCTAAATAAGATATACAAATATTTATCAAAAATACACTTTAAAAATAATATGGAAGCAATAGTAAAGTAGCAGACGATCAACTGAACTTGTTTCTTGTGAGGGTTAGAGTTTAAATAGTAGACTATGAGTTAACTAAGAAGGGAAATCACTCCTCTGCATATTGTTTTATAGATCAGTGGTTAAACGTCATATTTGAATGGGGTCTGTCTTTTTGGTAACGATGAAAGGGAAAGGCGCTGTAAATCTGCCCAAATCGTCTGATTTATTTTGAAAATACAAACGGATATTTTTATTTTACTGATCTTTTTATAACCCCGGAAGAAATCGTATTGACAAGTTTAAAATAATGGGGAAAACCACTATATAATGAATAACAAAGTCGGCCTTCTTAAACAACCTAATCAAAATGCAAGACTACACTCAAAGAACGGATACGCGAATATCTTCTGTAGAAGGAGTGCCTGTCACATATTGGATAACAACATAGGAGGGCTTAGTTTTGCTATTATCATTTACTGTAATTTTGTTAACGGTATAAATTCCCTATATTTTTTGGCAAATAGATTATATTTGTAATCAGCTTTTCACTGTAGATCATAACAAACGCGCTTTGTACGATAAGATAAAAACCAGTTCTTTTTAGTTTTTTTTTTTTTTTAAACTAAGGAAGCGTACCCGGTAATTGAATTAGATCCGGTTCAGCATTGAGCCACCGACTGATAGAACTTGATCTAAGGGAGTGAATTAGCAAGAGCTCGACAAAGCCCATGCAGTTATAATTTATTAGTTTGCGTTTTTCCAGCAATAAACTGTAAAGTTGTCTTCTTTTCTTATACATTTCCGATGCCCCTTCTATAGAGAACATTATTGCATAAAACGTTCATCGGTGGCTTGAGTCTAGTCCGGCATTTCTATCTATGTGTTTTTTAAATGATGTAAAGTTAGTGGTTTTCTTGGTTTGTTCAGGCAACCCATTCCATGCCCGGATGCCACGCGGGAAGAAATAGTACTTATATGCATTTTTTCTCGCATAAGGGATACGGAAAGTGTTTTTGTCCTTATGTTTATCTGAGCAGTGTAACATATTATTTTTGTGTTGTTTTTCGTCTTTGTCCTTCTGTCCTATAGGTTTAGTGATTTAACTATTGATGTTATATATATTATATATATATATATATATATAAACAAACTCACGGTAATTTTATATATTGATATTATCAACGTTTCATGGTGTAAACTGCACCAAACGTGAGAACCCTTTGACCCCAGGATGAAAGAAATATGAGAATGTACAATATTCAGCGAGTAAGATTGCTCAGGTATGTAGGTCTATGAAGGCGAAGGGCGCAGACGCTAAAGTCGTTCACTTGGATGTGTCGCAAACGATCCGTGTTAATGTGTAGCTCAGGGGCGTGGCGTGGGGGGGGGGGGGGCTAGAGCTAAGGAGCGAAGGATTTGTTTTGTATCCGCAGATGAATTCGGGCTTTTAAATGCATACTGCTCCATGCAAGCACCAACAACAAAATAATTAGATTGACCGCTGTTTATTGTTTGCCAGATTCTAGCTTTAAGACTGAACGCAATAGTCATTTTCTTGACTTTGTTGCAGCAGATGAGGCCGATAAATAGCATAGACTATTAAGATAAGTTTATGCTTTACTGTCCCTGCAATTCCATAGGAGTGTTTCTAGAGAGGATATCTCGCTCCTCTAGCCTCCATTTAAAAATTTCTCCTCCAAATAAACCCGATGTAGGCTGCAGTCCTTGCTAACACAACACATGAACTAATCTCAAACACATAGTTATGTGAGCCTCTGTCTACCTAATACTCTACACACCGGATTTTATTTTAAACTTTTAACGCTCGTAGGAATTATTTACATAATGTGCTGTAATGTGCACACTGCGGTTTGAAGTTACAAACTGTGTTACCATAGACTATAATATACATGGACCGTTTGCTTTAGTATTTCTGCTATATGGTGACTTGAAACACTGATTTTCGGAATTCCCGATTCTAAATAACGTAATTGCTTTACAGGAAATAAAGTTATTGATATACAAGTTCCGTTTTATTTAATCGCTATGATTTTCTCAATGAAAAGTTAAAATCGAAAGTTGTACAGAGCGGAAACATTTATAGATCAGTGTTGTGTGCGCACGGAAAAGAACATTAGCTCTAAAAATAAAGCAGGCGTTCCATCTTATTATAGTCAATGATAATAGGATTAATAGGCCTACAAGTATTCATTCAAGTAAAGAAAATGCGATTTAATAAAACGGAACTTGTATAACAATTACTTTATTTAGAATCGGGAATTGCAAAAAAAGGAGATGATTGCATAAAAAACTAAAGCAAGCGGTCCATGTATATTATAGTCTATGGTGTTACTTAAAGACCAAGTGAAGAGCTTTTTATCAAAATTGAGTTAACATTAGATTTTGATAATAAATAGTGTATTCAGTATCTGAATGTTAATAAAAATCATTTAAACAAAATATCAAAGATAACTTTTAAGTAATTAGTTCAATATTTGCACTTAAATGTGTGTGTTTTTCGGAAGATTACTCCAAATCTCGTAGCCATTTGAGATGTTTTTATTTCCGGCAATATAGGAAAGTGACGTAACATAAAGGATTCCGACTAGGAAAAATGAATATTGTCACGTGTTTTGAATCTATTGCCACATGTTTAGAATCTTTTCCCGGTTCTTATTTTTAACAAAATGGTTAAATATAGATTTATAGCGTCTATTTTTATTTATTTATTTCCCTTGTGATACGTCACTGCCGTATGAGGCTATTCCAAATCTCGTTCCTTTGAGAAAAACCTCTTCACTTGGTCTTTAACCTTTTTAAAACAGCATAAAAATAAGATTGCTTTTTCCATTACTTTTGTATGGCCGGGAATGTAAACAGTCAACAGTCACAACAAACAACTGCCACACGACAACATTTAGAAACACTTCATGAAAGCAAATAATCTAGAGAAGCTAAAAAAATATTCCATTCTTACTTATAAATACAGCACATTAATCTTCTAAAATACTTATAAATACTTGAGAGTAATCTAATAAAGATTTTTGTACAATCTCTATTCATGTGCAGTGCAGGGTCGATGCACGTTTTTGGAGTAGCCTAGGCCTACATTGTGCAAACATTGAGCCTAGATCTAAATCAGTAATGTCCCATTGGAAGTACTATCATGGAAATTCAAATAATTTACATTTTTTATATATGATATAGGCATTTGTAATTTAACCTTGCTTTAGACATTGTTTTTACCGTAAAAAAAACAACAACAACTGTTTTACATTAGAATACGTTACTTAATGAACTTGGTAGGTGGTGTTGGGGGCACCGCGGAGGAGACCTACAAATCTATTCAATGTAGGTTGAATAATGTTATGTGTGTTCTGTGCCTGTTGTGGCTGTTGTTTTCGATCAAGAAGACTTTTGCCTGACGTTTTTAAAACAGGCTACTATTAAATCTTCGTTGCAACATAAACTATGACCAAAAAAACAAAACTATATCTAATGTTAAAAAATACATGAATGTATACAAATTCAAAATACCATTGCCGTTTTCTAATGCAACATGCAATAAAAATCCACTAGAATCTGAACATGGTTATGTCAAATCAATATCATTTTTATGTCGAAGGCTCGTTTCTTCTTTTTTCTTTTGGTATTACAGACTAATATTACATGAAAAATAAGTAACGGGTTATAATTAACCCATTTAAAATAACGTATGTTTAAATGTATTTATAAAATCATGTATTTCTGTCTTTTATTTTATATCATCATTATGTCTTTGAGTTAATCAGTATTTGTTAAATCTCTTATCTCCAGATTTGGACATTTGCTGACCACTGTCCAGATTGAACCCTTGTTTGACTCACCTGCAAAACTCAACCATCACCCAGCACAATGGCTCAGTTTCAACACGGTCTGTTCGGCTGCTTCGACAACATCGGCCTCTGCCTGATCACCTACTTCGTGCCTTGCTACACCTTCGGCAAGAACGCCGAAGCCGTTGGTGACAACTGCCTCCTGTGTGCCTTGGCCCTGTTCGTCCCAATCCTCGACATCATAGCCCTGGTGAGTGTCAGAGGCAAGATCAGAGCGTCTCGAAACATCGAGGGCAGCGTTATAACGGATTTGTTGTCGGTGTTGTGTTGTACGCTGTGTTCCCTAGTGCAAGAGGCTCAGGAGGTCCAGACACCAGGCGGACAGTCCATCGCTAGATCATAAAATACTTATTTTAACACACAAAACATGAATTATCTAATTACAATTTAAATTAAAATATACGCATACATTGTAGAGAAAGAATGGTGGGCGACTATTATTATAAATACCATCCTTAAAGATCAGGCAATATTTTAAATGTCCATTCAGTTCATTATAAACACTTGTGTTTTTTGTTTGATTGGTAAAATAAAAAAAAAAAATGTAAAATCACTTTTATTTAAATAACCTTAAAGCACCATATGTCAAGTTAAAATTTATCGTATCTGATTGAAAGGTTTTAAATTTTTGTGTAATATTTTAATATACACGATTTTAAAACAATTTTTTTTTGTCTAATCATAATCATTTGTATTTTTTTTTAACATGTAATAATGAATTGCTTCATTTTGTATCTGTTTTCAGTCCTAGTTAGTTCTTAATCACTCTAAACATACTTTCAATGAGCATTTTTGTGTGTGCATAATTAACTCTTAAACTAATGGAATAATTCCGGAATGGTCTTGTTCCTTGACTTCTATTCCCGTACAAAACTACAGGCCTGTTATCACATTTAGAGTAGGCCTACCAGTAATCGGAGCAGTTCGGGCGAACCATACATGTGCACACATCCATCCATTTTTAGCATGACATAATTTCCTGATCTACTAAAATGAAAATGATTAGATCTCAGCCAGATCATTGAACTAGTTCATTGTACTGCCACACAAAAAAAGGGCTTTTATGCAAAGTTACATTTCCATCGTTTCATCGAAACTCAAAGTTATAAATCATGAAGTTTTATAATTGTAACTCATGATGTTTTATAATTGTAACTCATGATGTTTTATAATTGTAACTCATGATGTTTTATAATTGTAACTCATGATGTTTTATAATTGTAACTCATGATGTTTTATAATTGTAACTCATGATGTTTTATAATTGTAACTCATGATGTTTTATAATTGTAACTCATGATGTTTTATAATTGTAACTCATGATGTTTTATAATTGTAACTCATGATGTTTTATAATTGTAACTCATGATGTTTTATAATTGTAACTCATGATGTTTTATAATTGTAACTCATGATGTTTTATAATTGTAACTCATGATGTTTTATAATTGTAACTCATGATGTTTTATAATTGTAACTCATGATGTTTTATAATTGTAACTCATGATGTTTTATAATTGTAACTCATGATGTTTTATAATTGTAACTCATGATGTTTTATAATTGTAACTCATGATGTTTTATAATTGTAACTCATGATGTTTTATTATTACAACTCTTTCTAGTGTGGGTATCCGACTTTCCTATAAGCATACGCTAAAACTAATTAAACGACTGAAAGACCTGACTTAGAGTTTCAGAAGTACTTTGTCAGTTTTTGTCCGTAGTTATATTGATATTGTTTGTATACTTATATGCTTTATAAGTTTATCAAGTGCCTTTCACTATATGTGTGTAATATCTTTTTTACCTAGTAAAAAAATCTTGATATGATTATATCTTACTATCTTATAACTTGAAAAATAATATATTATATACAATTTCTAAATCGTTTTTGTCAATTTTTGTAGTTTGCAAGTGAATTCAGTACATCTTTGTATCTTTTATTTTATTTAGTAATAATATGCGCATGTATTTGAATTGTTACATGCAGTACATTATTCTTCTTCATCTTTAGTTGCCAGGTCTGGAACAGACATCGGCGATCAAGACGTATTTATTTAATTGGGTTTATTATTTAGTTTGGCTTGTTGAATAAAGCAAAAAAATCTGAAAAATATGTTGGTATTTCAATTAAAAAACAAATAAAACTGAACATAAAAAAGCTACTACGGATATCAAGGATGCAGATACCATAAAACAAGTTACAGGGTAATGATTTAATAAAAAGTTAACAATAAAATATCTAATAAGAAAAAAACACTAAATAAAATATAAACTCTACCATGATAAGAAAAAAAAAACTAAATAAAATATAAACTCTACCTTGATAAGAAAAAAAAAACTAAATAAAATATAAACTCTACCTTGATAAGAAAAAAAAAACTAAATAAAATATAAACTCTACCTTGATAAGAAAAAAAAAACTAAATAAAATATAAACTCTACCTTGATAAGAAAAAAAAAACTAAATAAAATATAAACTCTACCTTGATAAGAAAAGAAAACATCCAAATGAGAAGGCTTTTAGCACAGTTATACAACGACAATAAAAAAAATTGTTTGCACAAAGCCTTGTAGACTAGTAGAATTGCAATCGCAAAAAAAAAAAAAAAAAAAAAAAAAAAAAAAATGCGTAGCAGTTATACAAACCAACAGTGGGTACAAACAGTGTGTGTACAAACGACAACTCTTACTCAACTGCGTATGTACAGATAAAGACTGTAACTCCTGCTAGTAGTCTAGACTTTATATACTTTTCATCAAAGTATGTTCTAGAATTAAACTTCTCTAGAAGGGATTTAAAAAAAACAATTTCAAGGCTAATAACAATTAAATTTTAATGCTTAGAAACAAAACAATGCTTTCTAGAAAATAAAAGAAATGACCACAGGTCAGAATAAAAGAATAAGATATCTTTCCGTGCATCACTCATTGGTTATACAGAAAGTTATCACCAACACTGGCATCACTCATTGGTTATACAGAAAGTTATCATCAACACTGGCTGCACTTATTGGTTATACAAAAAGTTATCATAAGTAATGGCATCAATCATTGGTTATACTGAAAGTTATCATCAACACTGGCATCACTCATTGGTTATACAGAAAGTTATCATCAACACTGGCTGCACTTATTGGTTATACAAAAAGTTATCATAAGTAATGGCATCAATCATTGGTTATACTGAAAGTTATCATCAACACTGGCATCACTCATTGGTTATACAGAAAGTTATCATCAACACTGGCTGCACTTATTGGTTATACAAAAAGTTATCATAAGTAATGGCATCAATCATTGGTTATACTGAAAGTTATCATCAACACTGGCATCACTCATTGGTTATACAGAAAGTTATCATCAACACTGGCTGCACTTATTGGTTATACAAAAATTTATCATAAACAATGGCATCAATCATTGGTTATACTGAAAGTTATCATCAACACTGGCATCACTCATTGGTTATACAGAAAGTTATCATCAACACTGGCATCACTCATTGGTTATACAGAAAGTTATCATCAACACTGGCATCACTCATTGGTTATACAGAAAATTATCATCGACACTGGCATCACTCATTGGTTATACAGAAAGTTATCATCAACACTGGCATCACTCATTGGTTATACAGAAAATTCCCATCAACACTGGCTGCACTGATTAAACATAGAGAAAGTTATCATCAACACTGGCATCACTCATTGGATATACAGAAAGTTATCATCAACACTGGCATCACTCATTGGTTATACAGAAAATGATCATCAACACTGGCATCACTCATTGGTTATACAGAAAGTTATCATCAACACTGGCATCACTCATTGGTTATACAGAAAGTTATCATCAACACTGGCATCACTCATTGGTTATACAGAAAGTTATCATCAACACTGTCTGCACTCATTGGTTATACACAACGATTCCATCAGCACTCATCGGTTATACAACTACGTCAACTATTGTCAAATTATTGGAAGAAATAATCGACTTTTCCCTAAGGATTCTTAAAAATGTACACTGCCTACTACAACCACAATAAAGCTCATCCATTTTTCTGCGATAATCAGAAAGTATTACTAAAATATATACTATGGCCGGCCTTGCAAAACGCGTAAAATAAACCCTATGAAATTGTACCTCAGTAGAAACATGTTTGCCTATACCTTCGCCATTTGTTATGTCAAAGACTATACCGTAATAAGATGGACCGCTTGCTCTATTTTTAGAGCTTATATGTACTTTTTTTTTACGTGCGCAACCAATAATTAAAAGGCTGTCTTGAATTACTTCTACGCACCTCGTTGTTTCTTAAATGTTTTCGCTGTATAGAACTTTCGATTTTAATTTTAATTTTTCATTGAGAAAATCTAAGCGATTCAATAAAACGGAAGTGCAAAGTATTATACGAATCGGGAATTCAGAAAATCAGTGTTTCGAGTCATCATATAGCAGAAATACTAAAGCAAGCGGTCCATGTATATTATAGTCTATGGTTATGTCATTAGGGCATACATATAAAAGCGTCTTATCGAATCTCCTCTCTTTCATTGTTCAGTAAAAACTATTAACCATCATAGATTAGTAACATAAGCCTACAGTGTATTTTTTGTTAATAATTATAGGAATATAGGCTATTATTATATTTAATTAAGTTATATTTTAGTATAAGTCTCGAGTCTTCAAACCCCAATTAAGTTTAAGGATAGTTGTATTTTTCTTTTCTTATCTCATATACTGGAGACTTTCCTTCCATAAAGAAGATTATTGCGTCCTACGCTCATCCGTGGTCTGAGTCTACTTGCTTATTTATTAATGTTTTAAATTATGTTACTGGTTTTCCTGGTTTTGTCAGGCAACCCATTCCATGCCCAAAATGCCACTCTGGAAGAAAGAGTAGGCCTACTTATATGCATTCGTTCTCGATTAAGGGATAAGGAAAGTGTTTTTGTCCTTATGTTTATTTGAGCATTGCAACAGGTTGTCTTTGGGTTGTATTTTTAAATTAGAGTTTAATGCCTTATGTATTATTATAATGTATTAGATCTATGTATTATTACATCACACTAAGATTACGGACGGATGACATGGCCTATCTACATGCAAGTCTAGACATCACTCCAAGGGAAGTAAAAAATGCCATCACATGTCTACGTGCAACGTAAGACCTAAACCACGTTTATTGAGATTGCGCATCTTGGTGAAACTTTTGAATATTCCTGATCCACACTTGAACACATCAAACATGAAGTGACTACTTGCGTCAACGTAGCAACATTTCAACTGCCTTCTGTTGCATGGGTAATGTCCAATGGGGGGGGGGGGGGGTCTACTGTTTACTAGAAATTACTACACAGAAAGGGGCAGCGTATTATTAATTCAGACTATAATGTTTGATTGAGGTAAGACTGACATTAGAAAATTACGCGATATTTTTTTCCAATATTACCAAAAGGAGTTGTGGAGAGTGGACACATAATAAATATAAACTAGAACAGAATGCGCAATCGCATTTTTTTTCTGTTTCCGGAAGTATTACCGACGCCATACTGTTTAGACTCAGCGGACCTGGCTACATTATATATTTATGCTTATTTACAATGTCTTTTTAAAAAATCAAATCTACAAGTTCGACCACCTAAAGCTAATGTTTCAGAATGGATTAGGCCCGGAAACTATATTCTTGATGCCAAAAACCAAATAGCTTTCACTTATCTATAAATTTAGATTTCCTAAACACCGACCAGTAAATACATTTCAAGAAACTTAGACTTCCTTTTTCATATTATAGATTTGATCTTATTATGGGTGGTTTATTCCTATAAACACAAACGAAAAGTTAAGTTAACTTTTGTCTACCTAATAGTATTCTAATACTCGACACACCGTAGGAATTCGTCACTGTAAAGTGCACACTGCGGTTAGAAGTTACTTTTAAAACAGCATAAAAATAGGATTGCTTTTCCGTTACTTTTGTATGCCTGGGATATGTGAACATTGAACATTCACAGCAAACAACTGCCAAGCGATTAGTCAAATAACTAAATAAATAAAATGCACTTAAATCCACTAGAATCTGAACATGGGAAATCCAAATCCATCAAATTTTCATGAAGAAGGCACGTTTCTTTCAAATTTTTTTAAAATTTTTTTTTTTTTGGGGGGGGGGGTAGGGGAAGCATTACGGATATAAAATGAATTTGCTATATATAAATATATTTATACATAAATGCATGAACGTTTACCACTACTAATAATAATTGCTTATTCTGTCTCAAGAGACAACGGATGCGCCACTTTTCAACTTTGACTAGGTGTGTAGCCGGCTACTTTTTGCAGGTTCTGCGGTGGTTGAACAGTCCGATTCTTGGAACAGCCGAGGCATCTGTTGTTTTGCATCTTTTCTCCTTATTCTCCTCTCAATAGATAGATTCTTTGGCTCCCTTTGCCTCAGAGGCAGATACACCAGCATGCACGGCCTGTCTCCTTGCTGTACGGTCCACCGCAGATTTCTTCCAGGTTTGCAGGTCGATATTTGTAGACCTGAGGTCACGTTGTAATTAAGCATCGGACACCCTGGGACCCTTGTGCCATTTTCCAGCTCTCCATACAGGATATCTTTAGGGATGCAGCCGTCTTGCATCCGGCTCACATGGCCCACCCATCGCAATCTGCGTTGGCAAAGCAGGGAGTAAATTCTTGAGATATTTACTTGGTCCAGGATCTTATGGTTGGCTTTGTGGTCCTTCCAAGTGACGCTCAATATTTGGCGAATACATCGCATGTGGAAAATGTTTAACTGCTGTTCATGGCGCATGTATGTCGTCCAGCTCTCACTGCCGTATAGTAGTGTGCTCAGAATGTTTACTGATATAAAATGACATTAGCGGGTTACTAATTAACCTATTTAATATAATGTGTGTATGTATGTATTTATAAAATCATGTATTTCTGTTTTCAATTTTATTTCATCATTATGTCTTTGAGATAATCAGTATTTGTTAAAATCTCTTTTCTCCAGCTTTTGCCATTTGCCGACCACTGTCCAGATTGAACCCTTGTTTGACTCACCCGCAAGACAACCAGCACCCAGCACAATGGCCAAGTTTAAACACAGACTGTTTGGCTGCTTCGACAACATCGGCCTCTGCCTGCTCACATTCTTCTGTCCTTGCTACACCTTCGGTAGGAACGCGGGGGCCGTTGGCGAAAGCTGCTGCCTGTGTGCCTTGGTCTTCTTTATACCGGTCGTCGACTTCGTAGCCATGGTGAGTGTCCGAGGCCAGATTCGAGCGTCTCGAAAAATCGAGGGCAACATTCTATCAGATCTCTTGGCGGTGGCGTGTTGTACGTTTTGTGCCCTAGTGCAAGAGTCTCAGGAGATTCAGACACCAGTCGGACAGTCCATCGCTAGATCATAAAATACTTATTTGAACACACACACACAAAACATGATTTACAATTTAAATTAAAATATACGCATACATTGTAGAGAAAGAATGGTGGGCGATAATTATTATAAATACCATCCTTAAAGATCAGGCAATATTTTAAATGTCCAATCAGTTCATTATAAACACTTGTGTTTTTTGTTTGATTGGTAAAAAAACATTACAATGTAAACTCACTTTTATTTGAATAACCTTAAAGCAACATATGTCAAGTTAAGAATGATCGTATCTAATAGATAGGTTATAATTATTTTTGTACTATTTTAATATACACGATTTTAAAACTTTTTTGTGTGTCTAGTCTTAATCATTGTTTTTGTTTTTTTTACATACTTAAGTTAACCCTGCATGTGCACACAGCCATCTATTTTTAGCATGACATAATTTCATGATAAACTAAAATGAAAATGATTAGATCTCAACCAGATCATTGAACTAGTTCATTGTACTGCCACACAAAAAAAAGGGTTTTTATGCAAAGTTACATTTCCATCGTTTCATCAAAACTCAAAGTTATAAATCATGAAGTTTTATAATTGTAACTCATGATGTTTTATTATTACAACTCATTATAATGTGGATATCCGGATTTTCTGTTGAAACACACTTGATTTATAAGGCTCCCTTGGTAAATAACAAACTTCCGAACACAGCCGCCTATATTTAGGAATCAAAAAACATACGCTAAAACTAATTAAACGACTCTAAGACCTGATTTAGAGTTTCAGAAGTACTTTGTCAGTTTTTGTCTGTAGTAAACATTGATATTGTTTGTATACTTATTTATTTTATAAGGTTATCAAGTGCCTTTCACTATAAAAAAAAATCTTGATATGATCATATCGTACTATCTTACAACTTGAAGAATAATATTTTATATACATTTTCTAAATCGTTTTTGTCAATTTTTTCAGTTTGGTGGTTAATTCAGGTCATTTTCGTATCTTTTATTTTATTTAGCAATAGACTAGTATGTGCATGAATTTGAATTATTGCATAAAGTGCATTATTACGTGTTTAATTAATTGTATTTATTATTTAGTTTGGCTCGTTGATTAAACGCTGATTTAAGAATACATTTGACAATAAAATATGTAGTAAGAAAATAACAAAACAAAATAAAATATAAACTCTACCTTGATAAGAAAACAAAACATCCAGATGAGAAGGTGATACATTGATAGGCCTACAACGACAATAAAAAAAACCTTTTGCACAAGGCCTTGTACTTGTAGTCTAGTAGAATTACAATCGCCAAAAATAATGTGTACCAGGTATACAAAACAACAGTGTGTACAAATACTGTGTGTACAAAAGACAACTCTTACTCAACTGCGTGTGTACAGAAAAAAAATATTTCGCTAGTAGTCTAGACCAGGGTTCGGCAACCTACGACTCGCGAGCCAGACTTGGCGCGCCGAATTATTTTCAATGGAATGCGGAAGACCCACAAAAAAAAAAACTCAATTCGAGTCTCTTCTACAAGAAATTGATTGGTGGCGCAGGTTGACTTTTATGGCTGTTGGCACGCTGAATGAATTAGAAATCCTAAGAGTCGTGCCAAGGACACCCCGAATTCGTAAATAACGTTCCCATCCGCACTGGCTGCACTCTTTGGTTATATAAAAAAACATGGCATCGCATCACATTCTACCAATCCCCCTAAATCCGTTAATATTAACTTCGCTTTATGTGTGGCTACTTATCAATGTTATATTATTTACTCTCAAGAAAGTACGTCATTACTTTAAAGGAAAAATATTTAAAAATTTAGATCTATTTCTATTTGATCTTATCTTAGATGTCAAAGACACTTATTCTATATAGAAGATTATAGCACTTCCTTGGCATATCCCAGGTATGAGTCTAGTCTTAAATTTTGATGTGACGTTTCATGATTTTTTCCCCGTTTCTTCAGTCTATCAAGTTTACTTGCACTTAGTGTGATAAAAACATGATTAGACCCAAAATTCAATAACAATTAACAATAATAAATACAAACTTAAATGCCTATACACGATTTTTACAAAACAAAATTTAAATACCCGTATGTTTCTATAAGTTCTTTATTACTATAAAAAGGCAAGAGAGCTACTGGCCGCCCCCAACTTACGACGTCTGCAAGGGCGACCTAAGGGCTATAGATGTAGAGATAAGAAACTGGGAGAACCTTGCTCAGCACAGAAGTAGTTGGAGAAGTACCCTACACACCGGTATAAATGCTACAGAGGACAAACTTCGCCTTATCGCGGAGGCTAAAAGAGCAGCGAAGAAAAGTAAATAACATAGGCTGCCCCTGACAAACTCCAACGGTCCCGCTTTCATGTGCCAGAGATGCGACAGAGCCTGTCTCTCAATGATAGGTCTCCACAGACACAGCCAATTCTGCAAGGCTGGCCCAATCACAAGAGCACAAATCTAATCGTCTTCCGAGACTTTGGAGCCAACATGACTAAATTAAAAAAAAGACTATAAAAAGTTCAAAGCTGGAACACTTCCTTAAAGGCAACCTTGCACGTGAACAAGTGTTTATCCTGTAGTAGTTGTCCTAGATGGGGGTTTGGTTAAACTTACAATTTTAAATGCTTGTACTTTTTTATCTTAAAACAAAGCAACATAAAGTTTTACATGTGAAAAAAAAGTGAGTTTTTAGATCAACTTCGACATTATGAAATCTCTGTCCCCGGAATTACTTAATAGTTATTACAAATGCCGGAATGAATCTGTAAATAGTCGTATAATTAATTGTATAGTAGTGTCGCAAGGCGCAGAGTCAATGTGTGGTATGGAAAAACAACAACTTTACCACGATTGCCTGCTGAGAAAATTTCTGCAGTAATAAAGTGGTGCTAAAGGTAACTTACAATAACTGTAGTAGCAATCATTTCTTTGGACTCATATTTCTCAGAAGCACAATGATTGCACCTCTCTTTAGCAGGGCCGGCTCATCCATATAGGCAACCTAGGAGGCCGCCTAGGGTGCAATTTTTTTTTTTTTTTGGGGGGGGGGGGACGCATAAATGAGGATTTCTTTTACATTTAGGGATTTAAAAATATAAAGACTTCTGTGCGCTACTAGCGTAGGCAGACGAATTACTAGGTAATGAAAGGCGAAATGTAATTTATTTAAGTTTTCTTAGCAAATAGGAAAGTATGCCCTAACACTACTCAGTGTTTCTCCCCGCCGAAGGCTCTTCAATGAGTGCGCAGAATTATTTTTCGCCTAGTGTGTCAAAAACCCTAATGCCGGTCCTGCTCTTTAGTATTAGAATATATGAGGAGACATTTCTAAATCAGTCAGATGGTTGTAAAATTCGACTGGATCATTCCGTTTGCAACTTTTGGATCATTTGGATCTTAAGTGTATGTTTGCGAGTGTGTGTTTTATGTGTGTGGTGGGGGAAGAGACACACACACACACATACAGTGTATATAGTTTTAGCCTATAGTGGCCTATACGCTTTTAGGTAGAGGCCTATGTAAACATATTAAATATATATAAATATAATATATAAATATATATACAACAAATGGCTTTAAGAATGAAGTTGTGAAATTACAGGGAAATTCCGACGTTTTCATAGAACAAGAATAGATTTAAACAGGAGACCACATGTTGTTATGATCCAACGCGCTGCCGCTAAGCCACCCTGCGCCCTAATATTTTATAAAAATTTTAATTAACAATATCATAAACAGAATAAGAACAGCAACAAAATAAATTACATTTATGTGTGTTACTAAAGAGACAAAGAGAGAGAGAGAGAGAGAGAAATTGAAAGCGAGAGAGAGAGAGAAAGAAATTAAATAATAAATCATAGACTATAATATACATGGACCGCTTGCTTTAGTTTTTTATGCTATTATCTTCTTTTTTTTTTTTTTGCAATTCCCGATTCTAAATGAAGTAATTGTTATACAAGTTCCGTTTTATTAAATCGCATTTTTTTTCGACTTTAAATCAGAGACTATAATATTCATGGACCGCTTGCTTTAGTATTTCTGCTATATGCATTATCAATGCAAGCAATTTTTTAAAATGCCGTTAGAAGCTCTTCGGGGGCCACAATAAAAGGCTTGGCGGACCGCCTGTTGCACACCCTTGGTCTATACTACTCTATACTATCAAAACTCAAAACCAAGTCGCTAAGCGTTTCAGATACACAGGTTTCTTCGGGCTTTTATTGTACAGAATAATATGTATATATATATTTATATATATATATATATATATATATATATATATATATATATATATATATATACATTATGTTGCACTTGTTCGGACTCAGCCTATTTTCCCCCTATCGTACCTATAGGGCGCTTGCAATCACGTGACAAAAAGCACGTGATTTTTGTTTACTTTGTGTAGTGGTGTACAAGTACAATGGCCGCTGTATTAATAAAGTTTCATACAGGCTCGAGCTTTTTTTAAATGATGTTTTGTGTTTTAAGTCTTATTAAGATTTAAACTGTATTATGTCTGTTAAATAAAATATGCTATTTAATTATTATCATAGACATAGATCATAGACGATGTGAGCCTATTAGTGACTTGACTAGAAAGCCTGTTCACCAACACTATCACTTGGCATCGTAGCTGCCCTACTTAGCCATTAGCCCATTAGCCTAGCCTACATTAAAAGTGTAGGCCTATAAAGTGAAATTGAAAGTGTAAATAGGTCTAGCCGGCCCTAGCCTAATCACATTAATCAATTAATATACAGTACTACTATTTACCTCCTTATTTTTTAGTAGGATAGCCAATATTCATATGTGAATTTGCCATGATAAGAAACCTCACCATATGCCATATTTGTTCTTCAATAGTGGCTAATATTTGCAAATGACGTCACCAAAAAACTTAAGCTCCGCTCATTGCAAACGCTCTTTTGACTCTCACACTTTACATTATGTGCCCCCCCCCCCCCGTCCACCTCTCTCCCTACCACTGCCGATGATCCAAGCTACATCCGGAACCAGTAACTTCATTGAAAATACCATCACAGTGCGCGACAATTTATCCTCGATCAGGACATACTAGTAACCATGACATCACTCCAAGAGATTGAACTGATGCAATCGCCTATCTACATTAAAGTCTAGACATCACACCAAGAGAATGGACGGATGCAGTCCTCTATCTACAAGTTCGGATTTTACCAACGAACGGATAACATGGCCTATCTACATGCAGTTCTAGACATCACTAAAAGAGAAGTGCGTATGCCATCTGACGCGCTTACTCTGCGGATCCCTCGTGTGAGGCTATTGTCCGCTGGCCAATGTGCATTCTCCTACGCGGGACCGGGCGCTTGGAATCACCTCCCACTAGATCTACAGCTTCGCCAGAGCCCTTGCTTCGACACCTTCAGGAGCCGGCTGAAGACTCGCTTATTTCGTTAGCAGTATTTGCGTATACATATTTACATTTTCGTCTGTTGTTCGTTGTCTATATTCTGTAACTGTCGTCAGCGCATAGAACTGTCATCAACGGGATATGCGCTATACAAGCACCATTATTATTATTATTTATTTATTTATCACATGTCTACGTGCTAATTTAGACCTAAACCACGTTTATTGAGATTGCGCATCTTGGTAAAACTTTTGAATAATCCTGATTCATACTTGAACACATCAAACAGGAAGTGACTAATTGCTTCAACATAGCAACATTTCAACTGCCTCCTGATGCAGAGTTAATGCCCAACGGTCTACTGTTTACTAGAACTTACTACCCAGAAAGGAGAAGTGTATTATTAATTCAGACTATAATGTTTGATTGAGGTAAGACTGACATTTGAAAATCACGCGATATTTTTGTCCAATATTACCAAAAAGATGTGAAGGAGGGATGACAACTACTTAGAACTAAGCCTAGAAACATTAGAGGAGAGAAGGTCAAAGAGTAAAGCATTCATTAAACACAAGGCATTAAATTCTATACATCAACAACCTATTACAATCCTCATATAGACATATGGACAAAACACTTTCCTTATTCCATGTGCAAAAACAAATGCTTATAAGTAAACTTTCTTCCCTAGTGGCATCAGGGCATCAGGGCATAGGATATGAATTGATATGATGATAGGATAAAACCAGCAAAACCAATAACTTAATATTGTTTAAAACACTAATTAAAACTGCAATATTAGTCTCAAACCACGTAAGACACACACAAAGAAAAATAACTACTGTAAAGAAGAAGCGTCTGCAGCACATAACATAAGGTCACATTAAATTCGAAAAGGACGCTGCACTGTGACAACTGAATGTTTAGCGCTAACTCGAGAACTTCTGCTGATGACTGGGCCTGCCGATGATAAACAAACACTGAACGTTCCAATTTACAACGACAGCCATTCAAAACTTAACAGATAATTCCTCTTTTAAACGGACAATGACTCATTCCATGTCGATGCTTGAGAAATGAAACAATGCGGCATGAAATCATTTTGCATTAGCCTGTTTTTTTTTTTTTATAAATATTTTTTAAAGAAGAAAATATTCAAAACTGCAAAACCTCACTAAAAATATGATCACATTTAATGATAGAACCACTCAGGGTAAAATATGAATGGAACATGTGAGCGTAAGAACTTCGACCCTGGTGCGTGGATGCCCATGCCTATAGGCTACTATGGGATTTAATAGTGCCATTGGGCATTTTATTCAAATTATTTTTTTAAAATGTTCTTTCTATGCTTAGATGCTTAGAATTATAGACTCAATTCTGCCCAGCGGCCAAATAAAAAATGGAGGCCACGTAGCACAGGAGAATATGTTGCACACACACTGACGGGGGGGGGGGGGGGGGGGGGGGCGTCAGTTTCTCAAATTAGACATACGTGTACCTCTCAGCTGGTAATATTATATAGCTCAGTGACGCGTACCCATTGTTTCGCGGAAAAGGATTTTTTTAACGTAAAAGTAACCAAATAACATAATCTTACCTTTATTTGTATTCCCCTTTTTTTCTCTGCGTCAAATAGTCTAAAACTAATTTGTACCTATTCAATAAGTAAAGCTTTATAAAGCACTCGGGTAAGAATTCTATGTGTAGGCTAGGCCTAGCTTCCATTTAATTTGCAATATTTCATAGATTATGCAGTAGATCTAAATAAGATCTCAAGATATTTATCAAAAATACATTTTACAAATAATATGGAAGTATTAGTAAAGTAGCAGATGATCAACTGAACTGGTTTCTTGTGTGGTTTAGAGTTTAGATAGTAGTCTATAAGTTAACTAAGAAGGGAAATCTAACCGCTGCATATTGTCTTACTTAAGGTGTGCAATGAACGCTTATTTTAGAATATCGTGTGATAAGGTCTCAAAAAACAAAAACAAAAAAAAACAACGGACGAGCACCAAGGGCTCTTGAGTCCAGGGAGTAACGTTTTAGGATTGAGCTCGTGGGGGGGGGGGGGCACTCAAAAGCTTTGTTCGGGCTCCAGCCACCCCATGACACGCCGAAGGCAGCCAAGCGATTGTTCACTGCGTACCCCTAGGATAATAATATTATCGTGGTGGCTTGCCCATATACCTGCAATGTCACCCGGTATCACAAATCCTATACTATGGGTACAGAGATCCAGGCACCGGTTGGTTTTTGAAACGGGATTGCTGCGTCCATTGCTTCCTCCCCACCGAGACCCCGTGGCCTCTCGGCAGTGCAATGGGTCTCGGACCCGCACCGGTAGCTGTCCCCCACGCGTTCGCCCGCCGGTGTAATCTTAATGGGATCGTATCGGCGGTTTACACACTTCGCCAGCTTTGAGACCCATGGGAACAGAAGTGTATTTTGGAATACAGACTTAGGGACCATCCATAAAGGACGTCACACAACTAATTCAAACATTTTGACGATATGTGAAGAGAGGGGAGAGATAGCTTTGACTCAACTTAACGTTATTGCAAGCAAATTTGATTTTTTTTTTACATTTCAACTTTAACAAGTCTCACTTTATTAACTACAGTAATTAGTTATAGACTGTTAATTTTAATATTCATATATAAAAGACCATAAATTGAAATGAAACATGCTCATTTTGAAATTAAAAATTGGCGGGTTTTTAGGTGGAGGTGCAGAAGTTTAACGCCCTGATCTATAAAAAGAAACAAGCAGCTAAATACTGTGCGTACACACACGAACATACTACATCAGAGCTTTAATTTATCGAAGTGGCTATTCGGACCCAATAGACTTAGTGATAAATAGTTAGTATCGGTTAGTTTAAATAGGTTAGGGATTTTCGGTAATAGTCAGTATAGATTAGGTTATAAAGGATAGGGAGAACTCAACTCTGATTGGTTATGTTCGTGTGTGTACGCACATTATTGAGCTGCATGTTAAAACGAATGGATTTGGCCCGGAAACTATATTCTTGCTGCCAAAATCAAATAGCTTTCATTTATCTATCAATTTAGATTTCCTAAACTCTGACCTGTAAATACATTTCAAGAAACTTAGAATTCCTTTTTCATAGTATAGATTTGATCATATTATGGGTGGTTTATTCCTATAATCCCAAACACAAAGTTTTGCGAGCCTCTGTCTACCTAATAGTATACTAATACTAGACACCCCGTAGGAATTCGTCACTGTAACGTGCACACTGCGGTTTGAAGTTACTTTTAAAACAGCATAAAAATAGGATTGCTATTCCGTTATTTTTGAATGCCCGGGATATGTGAACAGTGAACATTCACAACAAACAACCCCCACGCGATTAGTCAAATAACTAAATAAATCAAAATCAACATGCAACATGCACTTAAATCCACTAGAATCTGAACATGGTGATGTCAAATCAATATCAATAGAATTTTTAAGGCGAAGGCACGTTTCTTTATAATGTTTTTTTGTTTGGGGTGCAATACGGATTTAAAATGAATTTGCCATAGATAAATATATTTATACATAAACGCATGAAAGTTTACTAATATAAAAATGACAAAAGCGGGTTACTAATTAACCTGTTTAATATAATGTGTGTATGTATGTATTCATAAAATCATGTATTTCTGTTTTCATTTTAATATCATCATTATGTCTTTGAGATAATCAGTATTTGTTAAAATCTTTTTTCACCAGCTTTTGCCATTTGCTGACCACTGTCCAGATTGAACCCTTGTCTCTGACCCACCCTCAAAACTCAAGTAGCACCCAGCACAATGGCTAAGTTTAAGCACGGTCTGTTCGGCTGCTTCGACAACATCGGCCTCAGCATCATCGCCTTCTGTGTGCCCTGCTACACCTTCGCTAAGAACGCCGAGGCAGTTGGCGAAAACTTCATACTGTGTTTTTTGGTCTCCTGTATCCCGGTCCTTGACTTCGTAGCCATGGTGAGTGTCCGAGGCAAGATTCGATCGTCTCGAAACATCGAGGGCACCATTCTAGCGGATATCTTTGTGGTGGTGTGTTGTACGTTGTGTGCCCTAATTCAAGAGTCTCAGGAAGTCGCGGAACCAGGCCCACAGTCCATCGCTAGATCATAAAATACTGATATGATCACACACAAAACATGAATTATCTAATTACAATTTAAAGTAACACATACGCATACATTTTAGATAATGAATGGTGGGCGATAATTATTATAAATACCATACTTAAAGATAAGGCAATATTATAAATGTCCATTCAGTTCATTATAAACACTTGTGTTTTTTGTTTGATTGGTAAAAAAAATTACAATGTAAAATAACTTTTATTTGAATAACCTTAAAGCAACATATGTCAAAGCTAAAAACGATTGTACCTGATTGAAAGGTTAAAAATATTTTTTCAGTATTTTAATATACACGATTTAAAAACAATTTTTTTTCGTCTAATCAAAGTCATTTCTATTTTTATACCTAGTAAAAAAATTATTGATATGATTACATCTTACAATTTTACAACTTGAAAAATAATATTTTATATACAATTTCTAAATCGTTTTTTTGTCAATTTTGTATTATTGCGTTTGTAGTTTGGAGGTAAATTCAGCTCATCTTTGTATTTTTTATTTTTTTTAGTAATAGTATTCGCATGTATTTGAATTATTGCATGCATCCTTAAAAACTTTTAAGACCGTTGTAAAGTTACAACATAGCATACAAACACCTACTGATGGCGGGTACATATTTTGTAAGAGTCGTGCTAAGGACACCCCAAATGTGTAGATAACGTTCCCATCAGCACTAGCTGCACTCATTGATTATATAGAATGAGTACATCAATACTGGCTCCAATCATTGGTTATATAGAACGATCCCATCAGCACTGGCTGCACTTATTGGTTATATAGAACGATCCCATCAATACGGGCTACACTCATTGGTTATACATAATGTTCCCATCAGCACTGGCTGCACTCATTGGTTATATAGAACGATCCCATCAACACGGGCTGCACTCATTGGTTATATAGAACGTTCCCATCAACACTGGCTCCAATCATTGGTTATACAGAATGTTCCCATCAACACTGGCTCCAATCATTGGTTATACAGAACGTTCCCATCAACACTGGCTCCAATCATTGGTTATATAGAACGATCCCATCAACACTGGCTCCAATCATTGGTTATATAGAACGATCCCATCAAAACTGGCTCCAATCATTGGTTATACAGAACGTTCCCATCAACACTGGCTCCAATCATTGGTTATATAGAACGATCCCATCAACACTGGCTCCAATCATTGGTTATATAGAACATTCCCATCAACACTGGCTCCAATCATTGGTTATATAGAACGATCCCATCAAAACTGGCTCCAATCATTGGTTATACAGAACGTTCCCATCAACACTGGCTCAAATCATTGGTTATATAGAACGATCCCATCAGCACTGGTTGCACTTATTGGTTATGCAGAAAGTTCCCATCAACACTTGTAATTTACAAGTCAGTCCTAAAAGATTGACTTGTATAAGGGGCAAGGGTGTTAACTCTCAGCAGCAATACGGCCCATTGTTTAGAGAGAAATTATTTCTTTTTAGCTAGAAAAAAGCCAACAGTTAAAAGTAACAAAACAAAAATTAAAAAAAAAACAATTACCAACTACTTCATTCGTGGTAATGACCTAACCCAAACCAAAACTGCAAAGAACTTAGACTAGTAGTAATAATAAATGATAAATTATCTTATAATAATACAGAAGGCATGAAAATGCTAATTTAGAAATACAACACAAAGACAATATGTTACAAATCTCAGATAAGATAAGAATGGGCACTGCTTATAGCGCTTCTATCCATGCTATTAAATTAGCATGCTCAGTGTGCTCTTGGTGTGACTTGCATTGGCAGATATATTAGCCAAAGAGAAAGGTCTTTAAGTTCTTTTTAAAAGATTCTCTTGTCCCAGACTCTCTAAGTGTCTGAGATAAATTGTTCCATAAAGAAGGCGCAATTGATTCAAATGAGCGCACTCCCAGGTACTTCTTTTTGTGTCTATCCAAACGGGGAGTTTTGAGGAGTGACTGTGTTGAATAGCACAGTTCCCTAGATGGCTCATGCCTTGATATAAGCTCTCGAAGATAGGAAGGATCGACATAAGGACAAAAACACTTCCCTTATCCCCTATGCGAGAACAAATGCATATAAGTACTCTTTCTTTCCAAGTGGCATTCCGGCATGGATTGGGTTGCCTGATAGAAACAGGAAAACCAGTATCTTAACATCGTTTAATCATAGACTATAATAAGATGGACTGCTTGCTCTATTTTTAGAGCTTATATCAACTTTTTTTTCCGTGCGCAAACAATAAGGCTGTCTTAAATTACTTCTACGCTCCTCGTTGTCTCTTAAATGTTTCCGCTTTATACAACTTTCGATTTTAATTTTAATTTTTCATTGAGAAAATCGAAGCGATTCAATAAAACGGAAGGGCAAAAGAAACAACGAATCGGAAATTCCAAAAATCAGTGTTTCGAGTCATCATATAGCAGAAATACTAAAGCAAGCGGCCTATGTATATTATAGTCTATGGAGTCATCATATAGCAGAAATACTAAAGCAAGCGGCCCATGTATATTATAGTATATGGTTTAATACAGTAATAGAAATGCAGGAGTAGACTCAAACCTCTGATAGAAGGGGCGTATGTAATGTATAAGATAATAAAACTGGTGTGTGCGTTTAGTTCGTCGTCAATTTGCGCATTAAAAAAAAATCCTTTTACATTTTTCAAATCTGTTTTTAAACAAGCTTAGCCGGAAGTGACTTGGTGTGCTTTACTCGCCATAGCCTTTTCGTTTTATTTACAACGCAGTATAGTAAATTATAATGCAAACTTTTAGCTCAATTCTAATTAGTTAGGCAGGGAATTCAACAAAATCAGCGGCAATCAAATCAGGGTTAAGGTTAGTAAAGATTGACCATAACCATCACAAGATAAGTCTTAATTATATTTTTTTTATTTGCGATGAGCAAATGAGTTTATTAAATCTATTTTATTATGGGGCACGGCAGCGCGTTCGACTGGCGATCCGAAGGTCCTGGGCTCGAATCCTGGTAGAGGCTAGGCACAGGACTTGATTCTATCCAGCTCTGATGGGTACCTGACCTTAGTTGGGGTAAAGTAAAGGCGGCTGGGCATTGTGCTGGCCACACATCCCCTAGTATGCCGCGGCCACAGAAACTGGTGAACGCTGCTTCACCAGCCCTACGATCAGTTTGGTCCGAAGGGCACTTTACTTTACTTTTACTAAATATATTGCAACTGCGTCAAGTGCAGTAGCTCAATTTTCAACTGTTTCCTCCCTGAGATGGTGTTGAAACGTCACAGGTTGACTGAATGCTGAGGGCTGTACAGTCTTGAATGACAAGCGGGCTAACTCTTCATTTATCTTAACTTAATAAAATGTAATGAATTCCAAATAACTTAGAAAAAAAATGTTGGCCTATACATGTGTAGGCCTATAATAAAAAAAATGCTTCTTTTTTTTTTTTCAACTTAATTTCTTTAAATTTCTTTAACACTATTTTCACACATAATGTGAACCACTGAAAAACGGACGTAAAAGTCTTCAAAGTGTTTTTCGTTAAATTTTTATGTTTTTCATTTTTTTTTCTATACTTTCATTCTATTATGTACCGGTATTTAATATATGTAAATATTTTGCAGAGAAATTCTTTTCTTTACCTTCGGACATATACAGTGCCCTCACATAGGAAGGGGGGGAGGGGGACAGAGGGGGGCATATGCCCGGGGGCGTCACTTCCTGGGGGGGGGGCGGCAAATGTAATCTAAATAAAGCAAATATAGCACTAAACAAGAAGTGACAGTATGCAAGGTGGCGGCGCCGAAACTTTTGCCCTGGGGCGCCACATAAGCTTGTAAAGGTACTGGCCATATAGCTTTAGCTTCAGAAATGTCTCAGTACTATTTGCATTTGGCCTGTTCTTTTTGCATTAGCCTGCTTTTATTATATTTTATTTTTTTAAAGAAAATATTCAAAACTGTAAAACCTCTCTAAAAATATTGTGATATTTAATTATATAATCACTCAATGTAAAATATTTTAATTATAATCGGAGTATTTTATAAGTTCTGTGCACAGAAAGGCCTATATTCTGGCATGTCTACACAACGTGTAAATCTTTCGCATTGTGCCAAGTCTATTCACCCCCTGCTATCGCTTGTCGGCTCTCTGATTTCAGAGGGCGGTCAAATTGGCACGAGTGTGGTCAGTTTGGCTCTAGGCGAAGGTAGGGATAAGACACCCGGTAGCGGTATGCTGTCCGAAACCTTGTGAGACTTAACTAGGAGCTTGCTCAGTTTTCTCGCATTATCTTCTCTCACATATTATATGGTCGGCCTGGACTACAGCTGGTCTGCACTAGGCTCTCATGCTTGACGTGAGAGTGATTGCGCAGAGGGCGGAACTAACTAGTCCGAAGGATCAGTGACGTTTGCCGATACCATGCAAACTTTAAAAGACGCGAACGCCCACAGGAGGGACAAGGAGTTTATGCTTCGACGCTCCTCC
Source organism: Anisus vortex (assembly GCA_949126835.1). Lineage (NCBI taxonomy): Eukaryota > Metazoa > Mollusca > Gastropoda > Planorbidae > Anisus > Anisus vortex. Next base: position 10,908,731 of record OX421493.1, read on the forward strand.
TAAAGGAAAAAAAAAAGGCCTATACTTAACTTAAAACACAGTTATAGCCAAATATTTTTAAAAAATATATAAACACTTAAACATCAGAGAGCTGAGAAAAAAAAAATCCCCTGCTTATTTATTTCATGTTATTTCCAGCCCTACTTACCGATAGTTTCGCATTGGAAAAAGAGCTTGCTGCTAGGCCAAGATATTGCATTATTAATCATTTAAAGAAGAAAAAAAACGTTATTGTAAAAAGATGCCCCGATTGCGCAATACAGCTGAGTAGCTTACATCGTTTTATGCATTTGAGTTACAATATTAATATTTAATTATTTCATTTACAGTCACGTGACCCGGATTGTAAGGCAGCAGACGGTGATAAAAGAAAAGTAATCACGTCTGACCGAATTGGTCTATAAGGGCCAGTAAAGCAGCATTCGCCAGGTTCCGGTGGTAACGCCATATACTAAGGGATTCAGGGATCTTGTGGCCAGCGCAATGCCCAAACGGAGGTAGGCAGGGATGAAAACAGTGCGATGTTGGAGGAAGAAATGGTGTAGGCCTACGTGTCAATTCTGAGTTGGTGAACAATTTCACCATAGGCGATTTTGAAATTGTAATATTTTATCTAATTTTCTATAAGATTATTTCAAACAAACAAATCAAATTTAGTATCTCAAAGTTTTCAAATTGTAATTTTCGACAAACTGGTGTCAGGGAAAAAAAAATGTACATTTATCTCAAGAATTAAAAGCTTAAAAGCTAACACAGTACTGGCACATCGTACAGCTAGGCTTAAGTTCTAAACGTTGGATGAATACGGCATAAGTTAAGAGTATACTGCTGTTGTCCCCCCCCCCCCCCCCCCCGCATATTGCACTACTCGCCGCTCCTTCTAGCTTGCCCTGTTAGTCTTCTCCCCCCCCCCCCCCTTAAGTTATTAATAATCGGAACTATAAATATATCATTAAATAATCATAGTTGTTGATTAAGCAAAACTTGTTTAAATGGGAGTTTTATTTAAAGCTGAACATTTTTATGATGTAAGGTCACATTGTATAGGCAAAGCACCCTTGAGCACCCTCCCACCCCTAGGTGGGTGACGTTATTTATGAACGACCCCCTTATCTCAAACATTTCTATTAACTTAAAGTATATCAGTATGCCTTTAAAATAAAATCATTATTGGTTCAATGTTGTTGTTTTTTCTAGGCTGGTCACTCACTAAGCACCGTCCACATTAAACTCTCGCTTGACTCGTCGTAAACTCATCGTGCACGCCTGGCACAATGTCTAATTTTCAACCTGGGACGCTAAAGCAATTTCAACATCGTCTCATTCTCGGCTGCCTCGACGACCCCTACGTCTGTGTGATGGCCAACGTCCTCCCTTGCTATATCTTTGGCAGGAACGCCGAAGCCGTTGGCCATTCTTGTCTCCTGTGCGGCCTGGGCTATATTTTCCCCATCGTCGACCTTGTTCTGCAAGCGATTGTCCGTGGCGAAATTCGAAAGGCTCTACATATCGAGGGCAGCGTACTGAGGGACGTTCTTGCTGTGCTGTTCTGTCCACCTTGTGCTTTGGCGCAAGAAACAATGGAGCTCGCTGCCCCAAACAGCCAGGCTATGCCCAGGATATAACAATAATTTATAATAAATAAATATAGGTCTAGTCTTAAATCATACGGCAACACAAAGGTAGGCGTATTTCACAAATATCACTGTAATAAATAGTTTTTACAATGATAACATAAAACACTTCAAGATTAACACTTATAAATATTTGTTTTATGGTACGTTTTTTTTATTATTACCTAAGAATAAATAGATCTAGATCCATTAAAAAAAAGTTTTACATTTTTTTTAGTTCTTTGGAATTCATTACACGTTTTGATTTTACGTTTTGTGTCAAACTAACTTTAAGCTTTTACATATAAAGAATGCAGGGTCGGCTCGTCCATATAGGCAATCTAGGCGGCCGCCTAGGGCGCAAAATTTGGGGGCAGGAGGACGCATATTTGAGGATTTTTTTTAAATTTGGGTATTTAAAAATATAAACTAAATTAAAGTTCAGTACCTCTGCGCACTACTAGCATAGACAGACTAATTACTATATAAGGTAATGAAATGCGAAGGGTATTTTATTTAAGTTGTATTAGAGAAAAAGGAAAGTATGCCCTAACACTACTCATATTATCCCCGCCGAAGGCACTTTAATGAGGGCGCAAATTTTTTTTTCGCTAGGGCGTCAAAAACCCTAGAGCCGGTCCTGAAAAAAAGTTTCAAAACTTATTCTTTGCAGGATACATATTTGTTTTTATTCATTAATGTTAGTGTTGCATAAATAATTAGCAAGACAAAGCAATACAACATTAATATTGTACAATTAGTACACGATAAGCATAGAGTAACTGTAAGACTTTGAATACTATTGGAATAACAGAAACATTAGGGTAATATTTTAGTTTGTATTGGGCTACTGTCCACAGCTAACGCTGTTGGGGGGGGGGGGCAGAGGGGTGCATATGCCCGGGGGCGGCACTTCCAGGGGGGCAGCAAATGTAGTCTAAATATAGCAAATATAGCACTAAACAAGCAGTTACAGTATGCAAGGGGCGGCGCTGAAAATTTTGCCCTGGAAGCCACATAAGCTTGTAAAGGCTCTGCTGATGGCTACCTAACAATAGTTGGGGTAAAATAAAGGTCGTTATGCTGGCCACACATCTCCTAGTATGCCGTGGCCACAGAAACTGGTGAACGCTGCTTCACCGGCCCTATGATCCGTTTGGTCCGAAGGGTACTTTGCTACTACCGCTTTACTTTGTCTGTCTTGGCACATATAAAGGCTGATACCCTTCATGTCTCCTTCATTGTAGTTACAAATCATAAGCTGAAGTGATGCTTGAAAGAGCAAAACAACTGATGTAGATGGACCAGCTCGCCAATGTAGTGATTTCAAGCAAAAACTCTGATGTCAGATGGACAAGCTCGCCAATGTAGTGATTTCAAGCAAAAACACTGATGTCAGATGGACCAGCTCGCCAATGTAGTGATTTCAAGCAAAATCTCTGATGTCAGATGGACCAGCTCGCCAATGTAGTGATTTCAAGCAAAAACTCTGATGTCAGATGACCAGCTCGCCAATGTAGTGATTTCAAGCAAAAACTCTGATGTCAGATGGACCAGCTCGCCAATGTAGTGATTTCAAGCAAAAACACTGATGTCAGATGGACCAGCTTGCCAATGTAGTGATTTCAAGCAAAAACTCTGATGTCAGATGGACCATCTCGCCAATGTAGTGATTTCAAGCAAAAACACTGATGTCAGATGGACCAGCTCGCCAATGTAGTGATTTCAAGCAAAAACTCTGATGTCAGATGGACCAGCTCGCCAATGTAGTGATTTCAAGCAAAAACTCTGATGTCAGATGGACCAGCTCGCCAATGTAGTGATTTCAAGCAAAAACTCTGATGTCAGATGGACCTGCTCGCCAATGTAGTGATTTCAAGCAAAAACTCTGATGTCAGATGGACCAGCTCGCCAATGTAGTGATTTCAAGCAAAAACTCTGATGTCAGATGGACCAGCTCGCCAATGTAGTGACAATTAACACTGCAGCACGTATGGTGCTAAAGATAAAGAAGCAGGATCATAGCTCTCCAGTTCTACAAGATCTCCATTTGATGAGGCGCATTAATCACAAAATTATGCCCATTATCTACATAAGTATGAATGACACTGCCCCTTCCTACCTTCAATAACTCGTATCAAAGCATGTGCCATCAAAGGTACTGCGCTCCTCATCACAGTCACAGTGTACATGGACACAACAAGAAGTCCATTGGAATGCGCTCATTTGAATCTGTGATGCCTTCTATTTGGAACAGTTTGCCTCTGACACTGATACATTAGGTGACAAAAGAGTCTTTTTAAAAGAGTTTAAAAAACTTAAATTTTTCTTTAGCTAGTACTCTTTCTTCCCGAGTGGCATTCGGGCATGGAATGGGTTCCCTGAACAAATCAGGAAAATCAGTAAGCTCCAAGGGGGAGGAGGGGGTGTAAGAAAGTGCGACAGTTTTTGACGGGGGGGGGGGGGTCAGGCCATGTGTGACGTCACACATTTATTTATTTTTAATTTTATTTGTATTTTTTTAGAGTAGAATTTAATTTTTTTCGAGATTCTTTCCTCCTCCAATCCCAATCAACCAAACAACTGATGGACTCTAAGCGTCAGAAAGAGCAGATGCAGATTCTCATAAATTTCCTTCATTGTTTGTGGCACAAACTCTCAAATTTGATAACATAATGGGAAATCAAAGTACAACCAAATGATCTTTATGGTCCATCTTTGCAGACCAGCTTACTTGATCGAATTTGCAAAGTGTGTCACTTGCAACAGTGTTGAAGAAACATGCAGGGACACACAGAGCTCTGGCTCGGGAGAATATGCCAGCCCAAACTGTTCCAGAATCAACTCAGATAAAACGCATCCGTCCTTTGCAGAGCCTTTACAAGCTTATGTAGCGCCCCAGGGCAAAAGTTTCAGCGCCGCCCCCCTGCATACTGTAACTACTTGTTTAGTGCTATATTTGCTATTTTTATACTACATTTGCCGCCCCCCTGAAGTGTCGCTCCCGAGCATATGCCATCTCTGCCCTCTCCACTGGTCCTTTGAGAATCACTGTTAGAAGACAAAGAGAACTCATGGCAGTTATTGCCAGAAGAGAAAATGCACATTCAGAGGATGTTGAGTGGCTAGATGAGGATGAAGTTTATCTGTCTGCAATTATCCTTCCAGGAAACGATGATGGTGAAAGATTGATGCCAGTCGTAACTATGGATGAATACTTCACTTCACCATGGATGGATGATGTCCGATGATATTTTTGCATTAACTATAATTCACAGACCCAATATAGCACAAGAGTTTGTCACATAATTTGTCAATCCAGTCTTTTTTTAGTCAATTTTTTTGTTTCCTTTTTATTATTTAATCACTGGGTGAGGTCAAGTTTCGCTAATCTACTTCTTATTGTGTGTATAAAAAAAAGATTGCATAATCGGAAGATTATCTAAAACTTGACATCACCCATTGTAAATGAAAAAACAGCAGATAAATGATATGTATAATATAATTGTCTTGTCTAATTTTTGCAATTTTTGTTTTCAAATTCAATATAGATTGAGTTATTGCTTCAATGAATAACTGTGACAACTGTTGACAATTAACTTTTCTACTATCAAAGTCATTTTAATTTTTAAGTGAAAATTTTATATTTTAATAGATCTACTGTTTAATAGTGAAATGTGTTTTAGATTAAATTTTATATAGGTGTTAATTTTTTTTAAATTGTTCTAAAGTGTGACGTACTTTCGGGTGGGGGGGGGGAGAGTCCAAGATTTGTGACAGTTTGTGACAGGGGGAGGGAGGGGGGTAAAATTGGTCAAAAATAGCGTGACGTACTTTATGGACGTGCCTTAACATCATTTAAAACATTAATAAAGATGCAAGACTAGACTCGGACCACGGATGAACGTAGGACGCAATTTTCTTCTTCATAGAAGGAGCGTCTGTAATATATAAGATAAGAGACGATCTCATTACAAAAGAAGAAGTTAAAAGGAAGAGAAAATGTATTGATCACAACATAAGAAGTGGACCAGGAAACATAGCTAGAGGGGAGCTTACCCGGAATCAGTGGAAAGAGGTCAACCAAATACCACCTGGAGAAGATATTAGACAACAAATTCCAAAGAGCGCGGATGAAATGGCAGGAGATAAAGAGACTGTCTCAAGATCGTAAGGATTGAAGTAACATACACGAAGTCTATGCCAGGGGTCGACAACCTTTTGATAAGTGTGCCAAAGTAGATTTTTTAATTTATTCAGCGTGCCAACATCGTAAAAGTCACCTTAATTCAGCACTAAATTACTCGTAGAATTGACTTTTTTTTTTGGGGGGGGGGGGGGGGGGGAGTCTTCCGCGTGCCGTTGAAACTCACTATGCGTGCCAGCTTTGGAATGCGTTTCGTGTGTTGCCGACGCCTGGTCTATGCTATATGTCCAATTAAGGACCTACAGGAAGTTGATTAATTTATTTGGACCAGTGAGTTGAGTTAGACATAATATTATAGCCTATGCCTTGCGCATTGATGAAATCCTGTAAGGAAATTCCCAATGCCAAGTTTTTCATTAGTGCTAGATAAATGCGAATAACATTGTTTGCTCATTTAGTAAAAATGTTTGGCGAGTGAAAGTTTAACATCATAACAAGGAATGTAAATAAATATGCCAATATTACATTCACTGTGTACCAACAAAGGCAGGGTAATTATTTGTTTTTTTCTATTTGTATTTAGAGTCATGAAATATAGTATTCTTCTTCTTTACGTGCCAGGTCTGGAACAGACATCGGCGGTCATGACTCTCCATTCTTTCCTGTTGTTAGCTTTTTGCAGAAAGTTATTATTACTTATGTTGTTGTTCGTGGCCCATTCGTTCAGGCTTTCTACATATGTTAGCCTTTGTCTTCCTCTGTCTCTCTTACCATATATTTTCCCACACAAAGCCAGTCTTTCTATAGCCTACCATTTTTCCTATAGATGTGTCCTAGAAATTTCATCTGTCTATTCCTAATGGTGTTAATGAGTTCTCTTGAGGTACATGCTGTTTTCAACAGTATAGATTACATATATAGTCTACAATAAAATATACTAAGCATTGTCAAAACGCAAAATTATACACAAAGCACGAATAAGCATTGGAGATATAATAAAGAAGGATTGTCTGCAACGAAGATAATTGATTTTTATTTTAAAGTAAAATTGAAAAAAAAAAAGATGATGATGATGCTTGTCCATCGGTTTCGATGAAGACCATCCTCTGACAGTTGCTTGTGGGTCCGGAGATGGCTGATGATGCCTATTCTTGCCTGAAAATTTTGGCCGCAATAGGAACACGGGTGCGTGGCTTGATGGCCTGTGGTAACGGAGCTGACTTCGCTTGATCTTTTGAGGTGTTGCTTTTTAATTGCGACTCTTCGCCTTTTATCTTCGTGGGCTGCTGCTCCATTGAAGGTCAAGTTGCGCCGAGATTGGTCCTCGGCCAGGCTTTCCCCAGTTGTTTGGATCGATTTCAAAGTTTTTAGGGAGGCAAAATTTTTTTAAAAAAATTAATGAATCAATAACAGATAGACGTCATATAAGCCTATCCATTATTTACGGTGATATGATAAAAAAAACGGAAGTATGCCAACAAGGTAGGACTATAACAAACTAGACATCCTCAAGTCCCGGGAAAAATCCTAGCTTCCACCAGGATTCGAACCCAGAACTTTGGTATCGCCAGTAGACGCTCGGCCACCGTACTCCATAATGTCGCCCAAAGAATGATGGTCTAAATTATATATAAGGTCTAACAGTTAAATTAACCAAATTGTTTATTTGTTTATTTCTTCAAGCCTAGCGAAGCATCGTTAAACATCAACTACTGGGACTTTGGGCTATGCCGCTGCTGCGAGAATCGTCTGCTGACCTGCATCACCCTGTTCTGCCCGTGCTACGTGTTCGGTAAGATCGCCGAAGCCACCGACCACAGCTGCTGGCTCTACAGTTTCCTGTGTCTGACGCCAGTGACGTTCTGTGTACAGGCTTGCATTCGACGGGACGTCCGGGAAGAAATGGAAATTGCCGGATCATCCTCTAACGATTTCTTGACTGTCCTGCTGTGTCCGATTTGCTCAATCATCCAAGAAGCCAGGGAACTCCAGGAAATCGATCGATAAGAGACAAAAAAAAAGCCAAATAAATGTTAAAATAATAGTGTACTAAATCTAACTGTGTGGAAAAAAATGATTTTTTTTTTGCTTAACTAGGAAATCATATTTAAGTTGTTACGAAAATCTGAATCCTTCCACTGCAGGACTTTACAATGATACAAGTGTCAGTTCTGAATATGCTTTGATTTCCTTTATTGTTGCTTTGAAATATAATCTATTAATACTAGGCTATAACCGGAAATTGCCCCGGACATTCGCGTCAAGGCGTTTGCAGAATATACCGTTTTTCTGCACTTATTTCCTTATCAAATAATACGCGCAAAAATAGTTACAAAAAAATATAGAAGAATATTATAACATTTTTATATATCAATTATTATTATGTATTATAACTTAATCCGAATTTCATCCCTTCACCCTAACAACTTCTATTCTTGTTAGTGGAAAAAAATTGATGGTGTTGAGAAGATGTGCAAGAAAATAAACTTTGCATAGCCAATTCTTGGTTCGTACTCGGACGTGGCAAAAATATTAACAGTAGGGCCAAATAGGCTTACTTGGATTCGGTATGATAGGCTTTAATAAAAAAACCAAGTGTTTTTGTCTCTTAACCATCAGAGGCCCATATTATTTTATGGCTCTGGGTGGAGGGGGGGGGGGGGCGCCCTATGCAATAAGGGCAATAACTAAGTTAATTAAAAAAAAAAGAAATCACAATTAATTCCCTTGTGTTCCACAGATGGAACACTGGGCTTTAGGGATTCAAAAATAACAACAAAACACAACACGTATTTAATTAATAATTGAAAGTCTTTGAGCGTGGAAGGGGGGGGGGGGCATTAAACATGGTGGGTCACCGTTGACCCAATGGGCCTCTGAGGGTTTAAATTTAATTTCCACTAATCTATCCAGCTCTGATGGCTGACTGGTGCGATTCTATTGAATGATGTGACCAATGAAAAGATCTTTTCATCTAAATCCTGCAAATGTCGCATAAACATTTTATAGTAGCCGACACCAGCATGCATGTAAAGCTTGGTTGAATTCGACTATCTGTTGTTTACCTTTGGAAATAAATATTTTGTTCAGGAAAAAAAAAAGTATGACTAATATTTTTAAAAAATATTTCCACATCGAGCTTTTTTTGTAAGAGATCTTCTGTGTGGATCTGCTAACTTATCTTCCTGTTCCAAATGAAGTGTTGAAATATCATCTTGTGAACGTGTTTTCTTAATTTTTAAAATCAATATTATAAAGCTTATACTCTCCTCGGCCTTCTTTCCTTCCACCAGTGTTCAAATCAAAGTTTCACCCTCTACCCGACATCCCATCGTGTTGAAACTTTACTCTTAGGCGTGAAGCCCTGGGCAACACATTCTATAATTTCAGCCACTACCTTCATACCAACCTGGTATTGAGCAATCAGCTCTACAGGATGGTTGATAGAAGAAAAGTTAATATCATAGTTGTGCAAATCCAGAGAAGCAAATAATTTCAAAGATCATTGGTTGATTATTTAAATTCACAAATAATATGCAATGGCCAAGACTGAGCCATCAGCTAAACGGGAATTTTTTTTTTTAAATTCAAAGCCAAAACAAAAACAAGGATACAGAATAAAGCATCAATTAAGTGTCATGTGCTATGTTTATTAGAAATATGATGAAAATTAGAACACATAAAAAAAATAGTTTGGTAATGAGGCTTTGTTCGTTACATTGTTTCTATTGTAATAAATAATATCATCAACAAAATAAAACAAACCAGCAAATTAAGTTTCAATATTGTACTGAATGAGAATATTTGTTTTGTTTTCATATACAGTAATCAGCTACAGTGGCAGGATATATTTACTACACTCCCTAATAAAGTGTAGGTTATGAATACTTGGATAAATGATCAGTAAACAAAGTCCAAAGACAAAGGTTTCAATGAACCTGTGATATAAAAAAAGTCATTCTAGTACAAAAACACATACAAAATGGGGGATATGTCTAGTTTTAATATGCAGACAATGTGAATGAAGCTCAAATATACACTGAACTGAATTTGACAAAAAAAAAATAAACATAAAAAAGCATATGCAAGGGGGTCATATGGTCACATAGTTGTCGGTGTATAGTGGGTGAAGGTTTGACTTGGACATTTGGTGACATATTTGTCAAGTATACAAATTGTCTGTATAGTGGGTGAAGGTTTTACTTGGATATCCAGTGACATATTTGTCAAGTATACAAATTGTCTGTATAGTGGGTGAAGGTTTTACTTGGATATTCAGTGACATATTTGTCAAGAATACAAATTGTCTGTATAGTGGGTGAAGGTTTTACTTGGATATTCAGTGACATATTTGTCAAGTATACAAATTGTCTGTATAGTGGGTGAAGGTTTTACTTGGATATCCAGTGACATATTTGTCAAGTATACAAATTGTCTGTATAGTGGGTGAAGGTTTTACTTGGATATCCAGTGACATATTTGTCAAGAATACAAATTGTCTGTATAGTGGGTGAAGGTTTTACTTGGATATTCAGTGACATATTTGTCAAGTATACAAATTGTCTGTATAGTGGGTGAAGGTTTTACTTGGATATTCAGTGACATATTTGTCAAGTATACAAATTGTCTGTATAGTGGGTGAAGGTTTTACTTGGATATTCAGTGACATATTTGTCAAGTATACAAATTCTGGACACCTTTGTTTGACAATGACCCCGGGGGAAGAAACAAAAAAAACTTAATAATACTTTCTTGTGGCACAGCGACCGTGTTTGAAAGGTCTGGGTTCAGATCCTGGGGAAAAAAAACAATAACTTCATGTATCTGTTCCTCAAGACTGGAGGATGCTTCTGGCTCCCTGCATGGCTCTGACAGCTGAACTGACATGTTGTGGTAAGTAAACGCAAGGGGGGGGGGCATTGTGTGACCATACAGTACCCTCCTTGTTTAGGGTAACTTTACCTAACTTGTAATAACAGCTTCATACAAAATAAGAAAATATAATCTTATTGAGTCAAACAGAAATAAAAGAAATGGGTTTTTCATTTATTTTTGTATCTATCAATACCATCCATAACAGTCACGCTCTAGTATCAGCTTCTTAACAGATATATTTAGTTATAACTTTACAAAACAATAATTTTGGCATTGTAAAAAAACAAAAAATTGCAGACCATGGAAGTGGAAGAGCACAATTTTAAGCAGATGGTGAAAAATGATGAGATGATGCCAATACAAATAAATTATTCATGTTATAAATTATATATTTATGTACAGGCACATACTTGTATTTCAAAAGTTGATGTAAGAACACTGAACCATTAAATAAAAAAAAAATGCCCTCATTAACTCTGACAATCGGTGGAAGTTTAAATAAAAAACAAAAAGTCAGAGAAATGCTTAAAACTCAAATAATAATTAGATTTCATTCAAAACATTTGTTGAATGATATTAAGTCAAAGTTGTACTCTATACGTGAAACTACTTTTCATGCAAAGTAATACATCTTATTCAGACAATGTCTGTCCGTAGGTATAATAGTAATATAGCAACAAGACTTGTGAATACTTCACTTGTCCCATTAAACAACATGACGTGAAAAATGTGAGAATATACTAACTCTTCATTTTGTATGCAATTAATTCTTGAACCATGCCCAAAAAAGAATCTTTTTCATTTATAATATGTGAGACGGACAAACAATGTATTTGCAAATAGCACCAGACAAAAATTTGCTGAACATTTAGAATTCGAATTCTGCTACTGTATTTCATTTTTTTTTTCTGGTGCTATTATTTTTCAATTTAAATATTTTGAATAAAGTTAAAAAGTTTAATGTGGAAAAGAAAATTCTTACATAACTTCTATACACTATAGCTTTTTGTATGTGTTGTTAACAGCTGGTTCATTTTCCTATCTTGATAGACAACTCTAAACCACTTCTGAAATCTGAGACAAACCAAGCTCTTTATGACCTTGACCTTTTCTAAGAGTTTGCAGCAGTTGCTGATGGCGGATCAATAGCCCAACCTGGCATATTTAAGAAATGGGATGTCAAGCACAATGACAAAAATGACTAGGTACGCCTGGGGGCACTGACATTACAATGTTCTTTGCGGTTAGAATAAATAAATTTGAGATTAGGTCTTGAACCATTAGGCTGCCAGTGACTTTAAGTTTGGACCACTAAACTCAGTATAAAGAAAACAAACATTTCATTTTGTTTAAAAATAAAAACAATAACTTAAGATGACATGTTTTTGAAAAAAAAAAAAAAAAAAAACATTTCATTTTGTTTAAAAATAAAAACAATAACTTAAGATGACATGTTTTTGAAAAAAAAAAAAAGAAAAAAACAATTTCAATTTAAGATGAAGCAAATATAGCAGACTTCTTGAAACCAGCAGACGGCTATCAAAGGGGCAACATGGGATTGAATCTCAGCATCTCCTGACTTCTCTCTTGGCATCCTCCTTGATTTTATATTGCATCAGCTGCATGCAGGCTACTGCATCTTCTTTACTGTCATGGCCGCCCGCTGGAACAGGGAAGATAAAAAAAAAGATTAGTTGTTTATGTTTAAAAATATTAGTTGTTTATGTCGCTCTAAGCCTAGGAGTGTGCAAAAGGTGACCAGAGGGGCTACAACACAGCCCGGCCAAAAAGTTATGTCTTAAAAACTTTTAAAAGGATGATCCTTTACTATCATCGTATTGATGATTAACAAGATTTCATTTCATGTGGCCCATTGTCTAATTTTGAATTCTTTTAACTCATTCCGTGCCAATCCACGATATATTGACGATTTGACTCTTTGCTTCCGTGCCAATCCACGATATATTGACGATTTGACTCTTTGCTTCCGTGCCAATCCACGATATATCGGCGATTTGGTTTTCCTAGCCTATTTTGTTCATATGACCTATTAATTCAACTTTTATATTATCAAATGAATGAAAACTCTTTCTGCTTCCTTTCTGCTTGGTTTACTTTCGTTTTTTAAATGATAATGACGATTTTTAATCGATTTCTGTGTAAACTTTTGTAAACAAAACATATAGTGTACTAAACTAGTGCAAAACTCGAAATGTTTCTAGGCCTTGGAGCTTGTCAAATTAGCTAGTAAAATAACTTTTATTGCTAATTATTAATTTCTTTTCATCAGATAATAACTTTAAATCATTTAAATCTGGTTTTGAGGACTTTCGGTTTATTTACTAGTTAAAGAATCTGACATTCGTGGTTAGGCCTAGCCCTATGTAAAATCTATATATAAATGTGAAGGATCGACGTTTGCCGGCTGATACTAATATTACAAAAATGCGTATAACTAAGTAACTATATGGGATATTTAAAAAATTTAAAATGCATTCTGATCAGGAATGGATATGCTTTTAGTGGTTTTAAGCCGAATAGGATATCTGCTACGCATACCATATAGAAATCTGTTGTGATCGATTATTTTGCACCTTTTTTTTAAAATAAATAAATTTGATCTCTAAAAATTACTAATAAAGATGTAACTATTATTACAATATTGTTTTAACTTCTGCTTATTATTATTTCCTGTTTTATTTTCTTTAATTTGAAATGAAATACAGGTATCTTGCTAAACAAAAACCTTTAGAAATTTATGAATAAATAAGGGCACCCTAGAAAAATTCTAGCATTAAAAATGGCCTGGCACAAACGCAGATTGAGTTATTAAGCTGCCCAATTACAAAAAAGGTTGCACATCTGGGCTCTAAGCAGACTACTTGCAAGCAGCTCATTCTTTACTCCCTCCCCCCTTCCAGGGAAAACTGCTTCATTTTTAAGGACCTATTTTTTTTTTACAACAAAATATTTTATTACTGAAAGAGATTCCATCTCACCAATTCATGTCTTCAGGAGGTTAAACATAATTTACATTATCTATAAATGTTGGATTGGATTTAGCGACAAAGGAACACTTTTTCCAACTCAACAAAAAAAATTTGCCAGGAGATAGAATAAATCAAGTCTTTAATGTTGTTGTTTTAATAAAAAAAAGGTACATACCACTATCCTGTATAAAGTACATACCACTATCCTGTATAAAGTACATACCACTATCCTGTATAAAGTACATACCACTATCCTGTATAAAGTACATACCACTATCCTGTATAATTTTTTGTAAAATTTCCACCATCAGATTCCTGAGTGCTCGTTTGTAAGGGAGTCCCAGTCGATGTGGGAACACCAAGGATGTATCCACTACTGTGCTGTGTATAAGCTGATGTTAAAAGATAGAAAAACACAAAATTGTACTCTATAGGAAAACCCACTTTAACTTGTGTCACACTATAAGTACAGTATAAATATTTTAATTTCAAATTGTGAAATGTAATTTTTATTTATAATAAAATGGTAAAACATACCCAAAACATTTTCTTTTTACAATGCAGTAGATATTTTATAACTTAACAGTTATAAAAATTATTAAATAAACTTTATAGGTTCGTTTTGGTGTAGCTAATCCATGTGAATATAAAACATCAATGGAATATCTAAAATTGTAGAATAAACAATTAGGCAGGACTGTCCCCTGGCTTACAACACCAGAATTGAATTGTTGTACAGACAGCTGGAATTAATAAATAGTTTATAGCCCTTGACATTAACTCTGAAGATGGAGGCTAACTCCCTGTAAAAGCTCCTGTCATGTCACAAGATGGCAATTTGGATGCAGCTGACAACAAAGATATCCCTGTTGGAACTTCTAGGTGTTGGGTATAAGGCTTCAATTGGGGGCAATAAAACACAAACAGGCCACACAATCCCCATAGTTAGCAGTGACTGTACGAAAAATTTGATATTCACCTTAAGAGCTACAAGGTCACTCTCTAAACTGTGTCCCATGAGTATAGTTTTGTCGGATACCAAACTCAACATCACGGCTTGTACCCCCCGTAGAGTTGTGGTTACACCTTTCATGTCGGCTTCAGTGATTCCACTAAATCTGTGATTAGAATAATTTATTACAATGTTAGTTCATGCCTTCAGCTTTTGTATTAAAATGTCATCTTAGAGCTAAAATAATCTGTCCACAATTTGTTTAAATGTTTGAAAATGCTTATGATTTCATCTCCTTGGCCGCAATAAGAAATTGTTTCAGAATTCAATTTGAAAGCAGAGAGGTATTGGAGCTTGTGGTACAACTTGTATAAACTCTTTTAACAAAACTGTTGACTTACTGATAAAGCAATTTGTAGCTTATTTCTTCTACAATTTTGTATCTATATATTATTCCTTTCTATATCTTATACAGTGTCCTAATCTATATAATAAAGTGTCAAAATATATAAAATATAATATTCTTAAAATATTGTATACATCTGGAAACTTTTTTTCTCTATACAACTTATTGCCTATTTCTAGCTTATATCAATAGAGTGAAGGTTTTCAAGCAAACACATAGATAGAATGACATGTATATAGATAGAATGTATGTAATGTATTGCAGAATGACATTTCATATGTATATTGAAATTAGCTTGACTGAACCAAAAAAAATGTTTGAATCTAATAAAAAAAAAGAAAATCTACTAAATACAAGATAAAAATATATAGTTAAATTAATTTAATACAAGCAATGATCTAAACAACAATTCAAATATTGCTACACAAAAGCAACTTTCTATTATTCATAGCAACTAAAACTGTGACACAAAGTTTCTCTTTTCTAATTTAGAGAAAATAGAATTTTAACCAAGCACATCAAAGTTTTAAACATTTAAGAAAGAAAGTGACTTCAAACCACAAGACATACAACTATGCCCATGAACTGAAATTGATTTTGATAACAATATCAAAGAAGTATATTTAAATGTAATTTAAATGTATACAATTCTAAAACAACATAAATGAGATACAGCTTGTGAACTCTCTACAATAAGAAAAGATCACATGATGATGATATTGGTTCAATGATTGATATAGCACTTCTTTTTACCTTGTGTTGTAGTCAATGACGTCAGTGTCAGGTTTCACCAGGCTCTCATAAACTGTCTCACAGTCTTCACCGACCACTGTGACTCTTGCCAGCTCTAAACCAGCTTTAGTATACACCTGGTGACAATATGAATACAGGTGTAGTTATTTCCCTTTATAAATTAAAATTTTAACATCACAAGGGAAGTAAGCTGAACAAATCTCAGGAAAAAAAGTTGATATACCAGGTAATAATAAGAAAAAAGGCACAAGAGTTATTCAATGAGTTGCTATATCTTTTTATACTTCTTCCAAATGTTCATAGTATTGATTAGACCGCAGGCTATTTTGGGGCCTGGGGTAATTATAAAATCTAGTTGAAAATGATGGTCGTTAAAGTCTCCTAATCTGACTCCTTTTTCGTGTTCCATAATTTAGAATCCACCGAGTTAAAAAAGCACACGTCTAAAGGTTAATTTTTTGCGTCGACCCACTCTAGGAATAGGAATTCAGTAGGGACTTAGATGATGAAACAGAATTTTAATATATGCATAATGGCTTTGACGTTCGGCAGATAAAAAGAATGAGAAGCTGCCTTTATTTGTTTATGTTTGCGTTAGGCATGATTGAAACTATTTTTTAAAGAAAGTTTCCAAATTAAAGTTAAAATTTAAAAACTTGTACGTTTAAAAGTTTATAAAAAGTTAAAAAATTTTTGTTGAAATTTTTATAATATTAATAATTCTATTTGTATAGCACTGCCAACAAACATCAACGTAAGCTCAGAGAGCATTTAACATTGAGCAACAAACAACTAAGAACATGGATATAATCTCTAGGCTAAAAATATAAAGCTAATGAATAATTTAAAAATGTACAAATATAGATAGGACAAGGCAAATAAATGTAGCATTAACCGACCTAATATGACAGTACAACATATAAGTTAAATACGGTAATCCTTAACTAAGGGTGCGGCCTATCCACCAGTGCAAGCTATACGCGAGTATATACGATAACTCCATAAATAACATGGCTATGTCTGTGGAATGTGTTAGTGATTTATAGTGTTCAGTGAATGTTTGCTTTAAAATAAAAATTCTACAACCATGGCTGGGTATTAATTTCTACAGTACCATATAAAAATGCAATTTCTACAGTATCATATAAAAATGCAAAGAACTTAATATTAATAACAATATAAAACTATATAATAAATATAAAAAGGAAAAAATCTATTTTTTTTATATTTTAGTTGTCGTACCATTTCGCAGTCAAGAGAATACACATTAAAGTCCTTGTCTGGAGATGGCAAAGTTTTCATGTAACCAGACAAATTGTCAGTTTTGTTTCTTTCATTCACATGAAACTGTATGGGTAAAGAAAATAGATTTTTGTTACAATTTTTGTCCATATATAACAAGCATACTAAAAAATATAGCTTTTTTTGCAAAGCAATAGTCATTGTTTGTTGGTATTATGTGATATCAACAAGCCTTCCCTCCTGAACTATTTGTTAATTTATTTTATTGCACACTTAGCTTTTGGTTGGTTTTATTCCAATGACAGACCAAAATGCCTGCGTGTGGTGAAAAGTTTAAATTACATTCATTCGCACTGTATGTACAGGAAACTATTTATCTCTGCAGATATGCCATGAATAAACTATAGGGTGATATTTGTCTATAAATATGTTTATGAACCAACAGGGGTGTATTTCATTTGGTTTGTGGAAGAGTCTTGGACTACTAATGAAAAGGTCTCAGGTTTTAAATCTAGGTAAAACCACCAGGATCATTTGTATGGTTAGGAGGGAGGTCTCAGGGTTTATCCAACTCTGATGAGTAGCTGAAATCAGTTGGGGAGAGTAAGTAAAGTACCCTTCGGACCAAACTGATCATAGGGCTGGTGAAGCAGTGATCACCAGTTTCTGTGGCCACTGCATACGAGGGGATGTGTGGCCAGCACAATGCCCAGCCACCTCTACTTTATCCCAACTAGTGTCAGGTACCCATCAGAGCTGGGTAGACTCAGGGACACCCTCAAGTCTCTGGAAAAAGTCCTAGCCTGTACCAGGATTCAAACCCAGAACCTTTGGATCGCCAGTTGAATGCCACTGTGCCCACTAAAGAGAGTAAAGGCAGCTCCAAATATTGCTGGCCACTAAGTTCCCCTCCTTTTTTTAGAAGATACATTTGCATACTTATTTTTTTTAAAGAAAACATTTATTAAACATAAAAAACATATTTTATACATGTCTATAAAAACAAGACATTATAAAAAAAAATCTTCTATACCTCAGCTATTTGACAGCCTTTGGTGCCAGCTCTTTCACCGCAGCAAGAATAGCGAGAATCTATTGATCCAGCAACTGAAATGTTAAGGTGGGTATATGTTTACATTGCTAAAAAAAATATTTAAAAAAATCTTTTCAAATTATCCACTTGATTTTAGAAGTGCACTTTGGAAGTTACAATAATTTTTTTATGACCAATATTTGAACATTTTCAAATTTGAGGAGTAAAAAAAAATGTTTAGTGCATGGTTAAAAGTAAAAGTATCCTGTCGGACCAAATTGATCCATAGGGCCGGTGAAGCAGCGTTCAACAATTTCTGTGGCCACGTAATACTAGGTGATTGTGTGACCAGCACTATGCACAGCCACCTTTATTTTACCCCAACTACGGTCAGGTACCCATCAGAGCTGGGTAAACTCAGGGACACCCTTAAATCCTGGCAAAAAATCCTAGCCTCCACCAGGATTTGAACCCAGGACCTTCGGATCGCCAGTCAAACGTGCTGCCGTTCGGGTACCGTGCCCCACCGTGCATGGTTAGGATTTTTTAAATACTTCTTCTAAAGCAAAGCACCCGTTGAACCAAACTGATCATAGGGTCCGTGAAGCAGCGTTCATCAGTTTCAGTGGCCACGGCATACTAGGGGATGTGTGGCCAGCACCGTGCCCACCCGCCTTTACTTTTACCATTACTAATGTCAGGTAGACTCAGGGACACCTTCGAGTCCAGGGAAAAAAATCCTTGCCTTCACCAGGATTCTAACGGGCTGCCCCTCGACCACTGTGTCCCATAAATACTTCTACTGGTGATAAACAATTTTACAATTTTTGTCTAAAATTTTATTGGTTGGTTGCAACTTGTATAATATGAGAAGTAATGCACGATTCAATGGTATGCAGTGTCTGCTGAAAAGGTAAGTGGAATCTGGCAATCTTATATCCATTATACAAAGATTGAAATAAATGAAGTATTTCCTATAACTATCTCTTTATAACATAAGCGCCCATGATTTTATTGTTTCTAAAGAGTAAACAAACAACAAAAACTGTTGAAAACCAAATTTGGTGGGTTTGGTGTAAGGATAAGAGGGAGAAAATTTGACACAGTGTGTTGCCCAGGGCTTCACGTCTAAGAACAAAGTTTCAACTCTGTGAGATAACAGAAAGTGGGTGAAAATTTGATTTTAAATACACCAGCGTCGCTAGGAACAAATGACAGAGATAGTACGCGTAATAATTTTATTGAAGAAACCTTTCCCTGACAACTACTTACTTCTTGTCTTGTATGCACTGCCATGGTGGTACAAGCATTTTTCTAAATTTGTAGGACTGCCATCTTTGGCCACATAATACCTTTTACCACAGCGCCTGCAGGTTCTTTCATTGTCTGTCAAATGAAAGCAATGAAGAATGTTTTTATGGCACGGAACAAACTACAGACGAAAGCAGCCGCAAACATTACTTTTTTCCACAATGCAAAATTCTTCTACTAACAAAAACACCCGTCTATAAAAATGTTTGTATTTAAATATATCACACATAGAAATTTACTTAGTATTCAATGAATGATTACAGGTGGAAAGTAAGTTCTTATATATAATGAACCAACATATTAGTACAACAGTAGTCATAATATTTACCTTTCAATAAGCTATCTTTAGCATTTTCTTTGTAAAAAACTACTTTGTTGCTGCCATCTTCAGCGGATCGAGGATATCCATTGTCTCTGAGTTGTTGTTCATTCAATATATATTTCTTCAGATGCTCATAAAAATCTTTACCTGCAAAAGTATTTTGTTTGCTTTTTAAAAAATCAAGATGAAAACTTGTAGAACTACCTTTTGTACAGTTTTAAAGCATGATATTCACAGAAATACACGTTTTAGAAAATATACTTTTACAAATCTGGGTCTTAATTTGTCTAAGATATTATTCACTATGAAATAATAAACTCAAGCCACTCAATGAATGTTCAAGGAAGAATTATTTAATGCTTGAACTTGTGTACAATTATAGCATTCAACTTCCTGGTTGCTAAGCAAAAATCAACAACTACCCTAATTGCACCAAAGCGTGCTTTACATATATTTTGGTGAACTAAGTACCAGAATGGATTTCCTAATACAAAAGAAAAGGCATACTAGAAAGTGGTAGATACTACAAGAAAATTACTGGCGTTAATATGTCATAATAAATAACTATCTACAAAGTTACTCTCTACACCAAAATTAAATATAAATAAATAACTCTACATGATTTCAAATACAAAATAGAAACTATTATTACATGCTATAGACACATAACAACAATGTCAAAGTAATTGCAGATCTTGTGCAAGAGAATGCATTATATATTTCAAAGTGCAAAGTTTCAGTTTGGAATTACCAGAGATATTTTTCAGAAGGTTTTTCCCCGCGGAACCAGAACGGTTCAAGGTGAAGCTGGTCTTGGCAGCATGGAACCCTCCCAGTTGTGCTGCATGAGACTGAGCCACATGAATTGGCAGCGACGCCATGGAGGACAGAGACGTCAGGCCAGGGCAGGCTTTTTTGGATGAGGGTGTCTGGCACTCGCTGGCTTCTACTCGGATTCTTTTGATGGCATTGGCCACGAGGCCGAGATAAATGTTTTTATTGGAGGCTCTTGCGTAAGCAGCCTGTTCCTCCTCTTGGCCCTACAGATAAATAATTTGAATCAACATCTCATACAGTGTTTTTTCTTGTTTTTTTCCTGATTTTTTTAATGCATAATTCCACTATGAAACCTTGTTATTAGACAAAAATCAGTAAAGAAAAATATTTTAAATACTCAGCTAAACATACACTGAAAGCATGTGTAAATTTATTTGTTTTTTTAGACATTTTTACACATTAAATCACTTTTTCCCAAATGCCGGATCGCAATTCAATACTGAACAAGGAGAGTAAAATTACCAGGTGCAAAAAGAAAATCTAGTGGTGAATATTGTGACCATATAACTTTATGTTTCGCCCTAAGAAGCATTTGGTGATATTAGAACCTGATTAATGTTGGGGCGCTTTGGCTGAGCGGAAGCTGGTAAATCAAAGGTCATGGGTTCAAATCCTGGTGGATGCAATGACGCGAGAGACTTTTAGTAACGCATACTAAGGTACCAAATGTGACACGTTTACTAAGTAAAGAGAGTGGAGAGGGGGCGGAGTCTGCTATCACTTGGTTATAACTCTCTCAAAAAGTCACAAGCATTTCTGAGCCAGGGCCAAAGGGGAGAAATAATGTTGGATACAAAAAGACAAAAGTATTTTTTTCTCAATTCCAGACTTATACCCTAAAAAATTCAGAACTTTTAACGACAAAAAAAAAACATCATTTAAGACTTTTAGAGTTTCTGAAAAACCAAAATCAGACTTTTTTCAGACTTGCGAATGAACCGTGAGAGGGTCCTTTTTATACACTAGGTAACTCATATGTTTTATGCTTGGTAAATACAGAATGAAAATCAAACTTTAAAAATAAGTAGCTGTTAGTCATTACAAACAATAAAAGTGAACCAAATAATTTTTTGGCTCCAATTTATGTCAACTTTACTGGCTTGATGAAGTTCAGGTTTTAGACATAAATATAAAGCAAAAAATAACTTACCATAAAATGTTTTCCTTTACTATTTATGTAACGGAACGAACCAATAGTGAATTATTTTCAAGTTCTAAGTAGATAGTTATTAGATTTATATTAGGCGAGGTTTGATGATTTTACCTTTTGAAAAGCTATTTCCTCTGAGCTGAATTTGAGAAATTCATCGATGATAATGTTGAGATATCGCTGGCGGATATTGCTGGGAACTTTATCTCCAAATGTGCCGGGTATTATGGGCCGCTTTAAATTGGTCTGCAATAAAACAACAAGCATAAAAAAGTATGAATTTAACCTGAAAAAAAAAACACACTTATTTTGACAATTCTAAAATCAAACAAATATTTCTTTAAATGTTTTAAACTACAATGCAAGGTACAGGCCAATGCTTATAATATTACAATTTTATCTGTTTATATATTATAACTTACTATAATGATAAAATTTCCAAATTACAACCTTAAATAATTTGAAACCGTTCTGTATTAAACTATAAATTTTTTTTTAAATTCTGTTCTATAGCACAATATCTTAGCAGTTCATCAGAAATGTAATTGATACATTTCACAGATTACTTACTGCTAACTGAATGTATGTATGTGTGTGAAAGTATCTATTTAGCACAAAACATTACTTTGCAAGTGAAATGAAAGTGAAACTGCTTACCAGTCAATGAACTTCTAGGAAGAAGTTTTGTTTTCACTTACAAATAGATCTTATATACCGTTAATATACTGGTGTATAAGTCGTTAATACTGGTGTATAAGTCGCACCCCTAGTTTAAGATTTTTTTTTCTTATATGTTGTCATTGACCATAAGTCGCACCCCGACTTCTTGGGTTGCAATGCCTATTAATATGTCAAAAATGCATATCTTTTAAACATAAAAGTATATCTTTTAAACATAAAAGTTACTAGATATTCTACCTAATTTGGATACTGTCCTTAAAAAATGGTTTTAATCGTGCATAAGGCAAACATAATCAAATAAAGGCAGGGCTTCATTTATTTTAAACAACCGATCAATAGGCCTATAGATATTATCATTAGTGAGATGGGAAAGTAAGGTATCTGTTTCTTCATCTAAGTAGCTTTCCCTACTCAAGTTCCTTTCCCTATAGTAACACTACACACAAAAAAAGTCTTTGAAGTACGTCATTAGACTCAATGTCGCCTAGACTGGAGACTGGGAGGCGCCGGCATTTATGACGCGCTGTACATGTGTCCTAATTACCATTAACATTGTTTGTATTGATTTCAAGTGCCAAATAATAAGCTGTATTTTTTGTTCAACTCTTACATGCAACTAATGAAAAATAAAACACACTATTGACGCGTCCATCTGCCGATGGTAGTTTTGGAAACATTGCCTAGACATGACGCGGTTTTGTCGGAATGCTCAACACTGCCTTATTAGTAGGCTATTGCCTATAAGCCTAGACCTTATGTAGGCTCTACTAAATAAAACGCATCTTAAGCTTATAGGCCTACCTACATTATGGGCCTAGACAGGCTTTCACACATTTACGATTTTTTCCATACAGTAATTTGCGTTCAATAAGCCTACTAAAAAATGCCGTCCAAAAGTTCAAAGAAAAGCGGGGGGGGAGGGGGTCAGAAAAACTTTAAATATTTGTCGATTTCAATTTCAGTTATATAAAGATAGTAATATTTACACCAACGAAAGTTTTCTAAATGTGAAATGTATGCCTACGCATATCCTAGTAATTCTACATCACTACAGTCAACTATATGGGTTATGTAGGAAACTGTATGACAGAGTAGTGATGTTTTTCAAACT
The DNA here is from genome assembly GCA_949126835.1 of Anisus vortex. Taxonomy (NCBI): domain Eukaryota; kingdom Metazoa; phylum Mollusca; class Gastropoda; family Planorbidae; genus Anisus; species Anisus vortex. Next base: position 10,932,154 of record OX421493.1, read on the forward strand.
TTTCAAAAACAGTGTTGGGTGTATAAGTCGCACCCCTACTTATTGTCGAAATTTTCGGTAAAAAAAGGACGACTTATACGCGAGTATATACGGTATATATATCACCTTCACTGAGCTCTAATATATGGAGTGCTCAAAGGAAGTAAATTGTAGGAGAAAATGCGGACTTTTTAATATAGATAGGTGCACCCTGTCCTGAACTATATATACATAAAATTGTGGATTAATTGATATAAATTAGCGTCTAAATAATACATATATACTATTATACATTAATATTACTTACTCAGTTAATTAACATATATAAGCGTATGTGGTATTCAAAGAATTATTCAGACAAATGAGCAACCATTTCATCTTTGTAGCCTACTTGACAAAAAAATGAAGCCGGTACTTATTTAAATTAACACAACACTAGTATAAGAGAATATATATAAAGTCTATATAAAATAGTTAATTTTTATCAAATTACAATGACGCAATTACAAAAAGTTTTCAAATTTTATGTAATTTTATGTATATATAGTTCAGGACAGGGTGCACCTATCTATATTAACAAGTCCGCATTTTCTCCCATTTTTTTTTTCTCTATTTTAATTGCTTGAGCACTCCATGCATATATATATAGCTCAGTGATCACTTTGATGCAGTTTCAAATTATAGTCAATAGAACTACCATGACTTAGTCACACCTGAGCAACTTTTTGAGGTGTATATAAATCTAAAATGATTTTTAAACAGACAATGGCTACAGTTATCATTTGAACTTCAACTCAGCAATTACCATAGTTGGTTCATGTGCTTTCCTCTTCTCTGTCTTGGAAGCTGTCCCCGCTATGGTGACAAACTTGTCTGGATTCTCTACAGCTTTTGGGGCGTCTGTAGCTTTCTTCTTCGAGTAGAAAGAGTTGGGAGAGTACAGGTGGCTGGTCGAAGTAGAAGTAGAAGAAACTTTTGTAGGGGTGGCGGGCTTTGGTGTGTGAGCCTCTCTTTTCTTGGAGCTGAACAGAACTGAATTGGCAGCAGACGCAAGCAACGATGGGGTGGAGGTTGACACCGGCGTAGATTTAGTGACGGGAAGCTGCGGGCTTCTACCAGACAAACCGGAGGGCTGTTCAAAATATAAATATCATAATGGATGAAAAAGTTGAAATGAAAATCATAGAAACATTTTCCAATCTTTTCTCTTACTGAGCATAATTTACAAGTTTGCATTTGTATTTATTACTTAATTACAAGTAAAGGGTACAATTAGTCATCACAAATATATTATAAAATACTTTGATTTGCAAAAGATTCTGACCAATAAAAAAATGATGACAAATTTACTTAAAGCAGAATTAGTACACTACCATTATTCTTGATTCTGCTTTAGCTTTTAATTCAAATATAACTTTAAACAGTTATTACACACTACCATTACTCTTGATTCTGCTTTAGCTTATAATTCAAATATAACTTTTTTAACAGTTATTACACAGTTATTCTTGTATTTTGTAAAATTGTAAATTGGAAATTGTAAAATTGTTCATCAAAAGTGCAGAAAAAAACAACTTACTAGTTCCGATTCTCTCCCTTCTCTAGCAGCAGCTCGTAACAAAGCTCTTTTCTGCATCTCAACAATACGATTATGCATGACTTCTGCTGGGCTCATTTTAGGTCGCGTCAGCACAGGAGCTTTTACAGGTTTTCGTAACTGTAAAAAAAATAACTCTAGTAATTAATATAAACAAGAAAACCATAACAACGAAGTTTTTTATTATACTCCCTTTATTTGCAAACTAAGTTTACCATCATGTAATTAAATAATTGATTGACTACTGCAAATGAAACGTACAGAAAAATATCTGTGTCGCAAATCTCAAAAATATCTCCTTACTCTGTATGAATTGTTCTAAGACTAATCTTAGCGCATAATTTTTTTTTCTAGCTTTGCGCCGAAAAACTATAAAAAGTTGCACAGGCATTTTTAAAGTGAAACCACAATTTTTTTATACTTTCCTTTTAAGAAATGAATATTGTCATAAGTGTAGTATTATTAAATTGTTTTAACTGAAAATTTGATAGAATGTATTGTTAGTCGCCACAGGTCTGCTGTCCAAATTTCAGCTCGATTGGACCACGGGAAACAACAATCCAATATAGATTTAGCAAAGTATCAACAATATGTGCCAAAATTTTCAAGCTTAGATCCTGAAGATTTTTTCTTATTACTAGAAATAAATGCTAGGGACTTTGATTTTCTTAAAGAGAAGATGGCACTAATTTTAAGATCTGCACTTACAGAAGGCAGAGAGAAAGATGTTGTTCTGGCATTAAATAAACAGGAAGGTAATGATTATGAACTAATAAAACAAAAAGTGTTAAGAGTATGGACAAGTCTTAACGTGTATGCATGCATAAAAGGTCACGTGCAAAAACATTTCCGTTCTTATTTTATCATTTTCTTCGAAACAATGTCTGTGTGCTACTTTACTGGTTGTAGGCCTACTGAAATTTGTTGGGGAAAATTTTTTTTTTTCAATTCCAAAAGATGTTTACAATGCAAAACAATGTATTGTGAAAGTCAGAAGGGAATAATCACCTTTTTAAAATATCAAACTTATTGCTTAATGCAAAAGAATTTTTTTTATTAGTTTTTATGAATTTACGCATTTTGTTTTTTAATAACCAAGAAAACGCAACTCTTGACTCATTTATTTTGTAAACAAATAAAAATTTTACGTCACGCGACTAACACTTGAGTATTAATTATCGCCTGTTCACTTTTGATGTTAAAAACGGATTCCTCATAACTAATATTGTATCCTTTGTATAATTCTAAAAGACTAGAACTGGCCGTCGAGGTTGAAATCAATTGTCAAACACCAGCGAAAGCATGCTTTTTTTGTTTATTAGTTTAAAAATAGAACAGGAAGTTCACGAACATTCGGGTTCAAAAGTTCACGCCTCATTAAGACTTGTCAATACGAAGGAAGACCAAAGAAATACAGGAGAGAGTTCCGAGAGCTGAGGAAAAATAATCAACAAACATACTCAGACTTACTCAGACAAAAAAAAAGAAATGCTTTGACCGTTGGTTACGTTCCAGAAGAGTTAACAACAGCTATGAAGAACTGAAAGAAGCCATTCTCTTTGAAGAATTCATCAACTGTACCCGGTCATATATCAAATTACATATAGCAGATAGAGAAGTTCATATAGTATGTGAAGCGGCCAGACTGGCTGATGACTTCGTCCTAGTTCATCCATATTCAGCTAAAAACTTCTATGAAAAACCACAACAAAATAAAAACAATCCGAGCCATTCCTTAATCAAAGATTTAGCAATGACAAGGGACCAAAAGCAGAGCATTTCAACAGCGCAAGTAATGTAAACAAAAAAACAATTGATAGGCCTATATTAGGACCTCATCCTAAGCCGGCGTGTGCCTACTGCAAAAAGGAAGGCCATACCAGAACAAACTGTTGGGCACTTAACAAAAAGACAGACAAACCAAAGCAAGTTTATGCTGCTACATGTGTTGCCATAAGAAATGAGAACACTGTTAAACCCAAATCAGTGGAGAAAATTAATAATTACAAGAAGAAACAAAGTAAGAGTCTGAACTCGAGAGGTAAGAACGAGACCTCTAATAACCTCAAACTAGTGATGGAATAAAGAAAGTTGGGTCCAAGCCATTCTGCAAAGATAGTCAGAAGGTAGATCCTGTGATAATTAGTAAGGTAGTGGGAGAGGATACTCCCCACTTAAGAGCTGATGGGTCACACAAGCTTAGGAAAAGTGCTAAGGCAAGCCACGTAAGAGAAGAAAAATCCAGTGGTAAAGCAGAGAAAGGATCTGAGTTGGTGCATAGCACTAAAAAAGGTAAAGATGTGTCTGATAAAATTGTAACAACCATATACCTAAACTAAAATCAAAGCCCACAGATTAACCAGCTAGCAGATGAACGTTTGAAGGAGAAGGCACAGCAGACCAGTGTGAGTCCACTAGAGAACAACACTCTGAGAGACTTCAAACCGTTCATACATGAAGGTTACTATCATTGCCAGGTGATGAAGGCTGTAAAAGACGGATACTAGTTTTGAGAGACACTGGAGCATCCCAGTCGCTACTCTTAGAAGGTATTTTACCATTATCCAGTGATACATTCACAGGTAACAAGGTACTCGTGAGAGGTGTAGAGATGGGCGAAACCAGCGTACCACTGCACACCATACAGCTCGACACTGAATTGATATCTCGTACTGTTGTTCTTGGCGTTCAACCAGCCTTGCCAATAGATGGGATAGCACTCCTCATTGGTAACGACCTCACTGGAGGTAAGGTGATACCTAGTAGCTTAATCAAAAGTACAGTCGTATCATCCTTAGGCTCAGTGAAGGCACAAGACCCCAACTCATCAAGTGACACTAGTGCGGGCAACGTTAGCACTACACACCCCACCTGCGCCGTAACTCGGGGCATGAAACGGAGAAAGCAGCAAAAGAAAAAGGAGTCTAGAGAGGCCCAGGCTGAACAAACCACCAGCTTGAAGGAGTCAGATCTTGGCACCAACCAGTTCGCCAACCTACTCTGTGGCACAACCTCTGAGACTACCACTAGTATGTCTACTAGACAACAGCTTATCAAAGAACAGGAAGAAGACGTCGAAATAGCCAGGCTTCGTGAACAAGCTGTTACCGAACCTGAAGCTGAAAAATTAGCAGTGTGCTATTATCTCAAATATAGCCTGCTGATGCGCAAATGGACACCAAGCGACAACCAGTATAACGAAGGTTGGTCCGAGACACATCATCGTACCAGTCCGTTATAGAAACGACATTCTACGATAGCTCATGACTTACCTTACGCCGGCCACATGGGAGTCTCAAAGACATACCGTCGAGTTCTTCCCTACTTCTTCTGGCCAGGGCTACATAGAGACGTCGTGAACTGACGTGAACTACTGCAGGACATGTGACACTTGCCAACTGATAGGTAAACCCAATCAAAAAGTGCCTGTCGCTCCATTGCACCCCATACCTGCATTCGGGGAACCGTTCAGCGAATTCATAATTGACTGTGTGGGTCCACTACCAAAGATCAGATCAGGGCACCAGTACCTGCTGACCATCATGTGTACCTCCACACGATTTCCTGAAGCCATCCCTCTACAAAGTATCACCGCGAGGAAAGTCACAGACGCACTCGTTGAGTTCTTCACAAGGTACGGACTACCTAGGTCTATACAGACAGATCAAGGAACAAACTTCACGTCTACGCTGTTTGAACAAGTTATCAAGAGTCTTGGTATAGAACATAAGAAATCAAGTGCTTATTACCCAGAATCACAGGGCGCTCTTGAGATGTTCCACCAGGCCTAAAAACAATGTTAACCCTTACAGTCCCGGGCGTGTATATAGTGGAACTGAAGGCAGCATAGATAGAAGTAGGTCGGTACGGGAAGGGTTAAGATCGTATTGCGCCAAGAACGAAAAAGAATGGAACACTGGTGTACCCTTAGTGTTATTCGCTGCGCGTGAAGCTGTGCAGGAATCCTTGGGTTACAGTCCTTTCGAACTCATATTTGGTCATACGGTGAGAGGACCACTAAAAATGCTGCATGAATCATGGTTGAGTCAATCTGAAGAAACAGGTTTAATTGACTATGTTGTGAATTTTAAAAGTAAATTGTATTGTGCCTATAACATTGCAAGGAGGCATCTGCAAGAAGCACAAGGTAGAATGAAAACCTGGTTTGATAAGAAGGCCAGAGTTAGAGTTTGTAAGCTAGGAGATCAAGAGCTAGTCTTCCTGCCTATTCCAGGTCAACCCCTAAGGGCTAAGTTTGTGGGTCCCTATTCCATAGACTCAAAAATTGGGGACGTGAACTATTTGATAAACACACCAGACCGCCGGAAAAGTAAACGCGTCGTACATTTGAACATGCTTAAGAAGTATAATATTAGGGAAACAGTAAAACAAAATTGTACTGTTGTGGCCCCAATGGCGCCAGTAATAAACTTAACGGGAGAAAAGCCCAAACTAGATGTAAACTTAGCCGAGAGCAAGTTTCAAAAATGTAAAGCTTCCGCGGAAGATAAGAAATTAGCCAAGAGCAAATTTTTAAGATGTACTGCCTCGCGAAATTTTGAAGTCAAAGTTGATTGTTTGTCAGATGACCAGGCTGATAAGATAAGTGCTTTACTTAATGATCTCACAAGCATTCTTAGTAATGTACCGTATAGGACACAACTGATTGAACAGTGTGTATCAGCATTCAACACCCTTAAAACTGCATCTTCTAGTAAGCCAGTAATAGATACAAACAATAGTGCTAAACCTATCAGAATCTCTGACGAGACTGAAAACACCGCCGCGAGCGAAACTCCTAGTCAAATTGATCATGATAGGATAGAACGTTCAGGTAACCCGAAACCACAAAGGTTGTTCGGAAAACATAATAAGGTATACAGTACGGAAAATAAAGCTTCTACTGATTATCACCCCGCGCTACGGCTTTTTGATTTATACCAAAATGGGGTTTAGTTTCCAATAAAAATTACACACTATGAAAACCCATTTAATTACAGGAGCCGACTGTATATGCCGTTTTGAACTGTTTTTGAAATGTTTTGATATGTTCTTATTTTTGTATTAATGTACTAAAAAGAACCAATTTGTAAAAAAAAATAATAAAAAAAATTGTGTTTATCCCCAAAGATCCCATTTGTATAATAAACTGTGGAGATGTACATTTAAATACTATACATTACACATGTTGATGTACAAGAGAATAAGAAAAATTAAACAATTGCAAACACAAAGAAATCACACGCATTAATTGAATTACACACATTTTATTGCATTGTTTATTTGTAAATTTTTCCCAATGGCGTTTTAAATGTTGTTCTGTTCTATGTCTGTAAAGTGACAACTGACAACTTAAACTGTTCCTTTGGTAAGTGTAAAACCATGGTGAATAATAAACAAAATGATAGAGTTACACTATAAGAGGTAGGACAAAAACTCTAGAGCAATGAATGTATCTTCTATAAGAGTAAGGTATAACATTTATTGAAGGAGGCAGTGTACTACATGGTCAACGTTTACACATTTCTAAAAAGAAGAAAGCATACTAAATCATACTAAATGAGACATTGTACTTAAAAGAACCTTAAATAAAAACTTAAAATTCTAGATATACAATTTTAAAGAAAAAGAGAGTATAATGGTAATGTGCTTATACGAGTAAAAATTAACACAGTGTTGTTTGAGCTTTAAATGGGTAACTTAAAGATCTAACTGATTGCACGTGCTAAAATAAAAGAAAAACCGCTCTATGAAAAGGTTAAAAATCAAGTTAATGTTTCATAAAACTAAAGTGATTCTTTGACTAAAAACTTTTCAAGTGAAATTTAAAATAAGGTGAAAGAAAATAACACTTGCATCTAAAGATTAACATCTGCTTTTTAAAAAATGTAAAATTCGATACTCATTGATAACCCAAGTTAAATAGAATCAGTGGTGATATGTATTGTTGAGAAAACAATAAACATAACGGAAGTTAACTACCAACGTTGTAAGACACCTAAATAATAATAATAAACTAGGAAGATAAGTTATCTGTAGTAACTAAACAGGTTACGGATAAGGTAAACTATACAACCTTAACTAATCATATCAGAATGTAGTTGTTACATAATTCAGCTAGGTTGACAAAAAGGAACATTGTTCATTTGTAGACTGTTATATATATATGTGTTCTTGTTGGTTTATTTACATTTTTGTGCTTAATGTGCACTTGAATTGTTTTTCTTTTAAATTATTTTGAGATGTGCCTAATGTGCACTTGCATTTATTATTATTGTGCCTACTGAATACTTAATTTTGGGATAACTGTAATGGGGTGAGGTAATGGCTAAAGAAAATTACCCATCTCCCAGATGACCAATTTTCTTCTTCGGTTGGTTGGGAGGTATTATGTTATTCTGTATATAACTACTGATAAAACCCCATCTTTTCCCTCTACACTGTGATTTAATACTATTTAGGTCACTACTGCTAATTTTCTCCTTTTAAAATAAACAAGTACGAGGCTATATTAAATTACTATCGACACTTGTTAAGCCAGTTAAACTGGGTAGGAAATCCTATAAGGCTAGTCTACTGTATTAACCAATGGTTGGGCTGAAAAGGCTTTCGCTGGGAAAAGCAATTAAATGATTGGGAGCGGCACAAGTAAGCTGTGTTGTATGCTAATTAGCCCCCCCCCCTTTTTCTTGCAGACAAGCCGGCAAGCTCAGTTCAGTTTTTAGACTCCATTGTGTAAGGACGTATGATACTGTTTCCTACACATTGTAATTATTTTCTTCATTTTACTGTATTACAAACTTGTTGCTTCGTTGAAATCAAATAAAACTTCATCTTTAATAACATACGGACATCGTGTTGCTTACTGATTTGTACAAGTTGGTTGAATTGACATATTTAAGCCATACTGAAGGAGTCCCCAATATTTTCAATACTATCGTCAGAGACATAGGCCCTGGAGACCTCGTTGGGATTCATAACAAAATTCAAAGGCTTTGTTTTATTTTTTTACCTTGTCAGCAGATTTGTGAGCCATCCTTTTCTTGCTAAGTGAAGCTAGAATATTTTCTGGCTTTTCAAAACTTTTTGGAACCTGTTGAAGAATAAAAGTTGTTTGTTTTTTAAATTAATTCTTATAACTGTAACTAACAGAAGAAAAACCACTCACCTTCATCTTTTGAATAAATAATAGTCCTCACCTTAACAAAAATGTAGGAAAAAAAGGGAGAAAAAATAGCAACATGGTGTATTTCCTTTTCCTAGATTAGCTACCAACCAAGGTTTATGAGTCCCATCTACCTGAAGCAATTGGTTTTGAGGCCTTCAGGTGCCCCCATGTCAAGGTCAAAAAGTGCACTTTGATTTACAGAGGGATATGAATGTCCAAGCCATATAGAGCATTTAGAGAGAGGTAGACGCTAATTTCCCATCCCTACTCTGGCAATATCAACCGTGGAGACTTTGTTAAACATAGTTTGTTGAATAATGTTTTTATTCTATAAAAAAATTCTTTTAAAAGAATGAGATGTAACAATATAATTGTTTGGGTTCTAACCTAACATTCTCAGTCTATATATTTGTTATCTATCAAAGTGAGAATCATTGTTAGGGTTGTAACCAAACATTCTCAGTCTGTATATTTGCTATCTATCAAAGTGAGAATCATTGTTTGGGGTCTAACCTAACATTCTCAGTCTATATATTTGTTATCTATCAAAGTGAGAATCATTGTTAGGGTTGTAACCAAACATTCTCAGTCTGTATATTTGTTATCTATCAAAGTGAGAATCATTGTTTGGGGTCTAACCTAACATTCTCAGTCTGTATATTTGTTATCTATCAAGTGAGAATTTTCTAAATTTTTTCTTCACTTCCAAAGTGCAGATGTCTGTTGCCTATTACAGATGGTTGGCATTAATTGCAGATACATCTGGATATTGGCCTTTTTCTAAATTAGCTTGCAATCTCATACTATTCATTTGTCACCTATGTAGGTAATCAAAATTACTTTTGGGTAATCTTTGTAATGCATTCCCCAGTAGTAAAAACAAAATGTGTATTGAACATTGAAGCGTTTAGAAGTACCAGTGCAGTATCTCTATTTTAATACCTGACTTTTTGTTCCCATGTAGTGTAAGTCTTGCATACAATACACAAAACAACACTTGAAATAAACCTAAAAAGCAAAGCATACAATTTATAACACTTAAAAGGTATTTCAACAGTCTATGTGAGGTACTCACCGTCTGTTCCTTAGACTGGTCAGGATTTAAAGAAGCTTTCCTAGATTTGGCCGCTAACTGTCTCTCACTTTCTTGAAAAATTTTGAGGCACTCATCAAACGTGTCAGAATCTGATAGCATATCCACTTCTTCAGACATCCCACCATCATCTGACTGCCCAGCTCCTTCCTCGTCTGAATCGCTGAGCTCCAAGATTTGAGGAGGAGATGCATCAGACACTTCTATAATTTGAACATCAGAATCTGAACCGTCACTTTCCTCAATCAAACGTGCTTTTGGGCCCACTTTCCCAGAGGGTTTCACTTTGCCAGCTTTCATGTCCATTGACGATTGAACAATTCCTTGAACACTATCTTGCTTTTCCAACTTAACAGCACTAGTAGAATACTTCCCAGCATCACTAAAGTTTTTACCATTTTTTTGAGAACTGTCCTTTGAAGCCTGTTTTTCTTCCTTGATTGAAACAGCTGTTTGTCTGTTTGAATCTTTGTTATGACTTTTATGCTTGGTCTTGTTTTTATTAGCATCCTTGTGGGGCGTCATATTTTCTTGACTGTCTCTACGTTCTTTTTTTACAATGACTTCTAGTAAATTATTTATAGGATGAGCTAAATCACTTTTACTATCACAGGAACTACTTCTAGATTTGGTAGATGTCAGACTGGTTGAGCTGACAGCTGTGGCAACTTCACATTTAACTTTATTTTTTACAAGTTCTTCCACTTTAAGATGAGTTTTTTTTTCAAGGGATCTATGTTTCGATGCATCCTTTTTCAGGCTTTTCAACGATGCATCATCCGTTTTAGTTGATGAAGCTTTGGGGGAAGATAACTTTGAAGAGGACATTCTAGACGAGGAGCTATCTGAATGTTTGGACTTTGAGCCATGTCTATTTTCTTTTTCTGAATTAGAGCTACCTGCTCTCGCTGTATGCTTCAACAGCTTTTGAGAAATTTCTTTGGACGAGTGTTTCTTTTTGCTGTTCGATGATTCTGATGGTAAGGACTCTTTTTTATCTTTAGAAGAAGAATGTGATGATTTGGATTTAGTTGAGCTGCAATTAGCATTAGTGGATGAAGATTTCTGTGAAGATGTGGACTTGGATGAAGACTTTGATGAGTGTTCAGCAGCTGCCTTGGAATCCGACTCAGAAGAGCCTGAACCATGTTTACTAGTTTTGGAAGAGCTATTGCTAGAAGATCTGGATGCCGAGTGTGATTCTGATAATGAGCGGCTTTTTGAGTGATGTCTTTCAGAAGATGATTTTAATTTAGATGAGTTAGAGCTGGATGATTGAGATCTGTGAATAATTACATCAGACTTTTTTTGTGAAACTGATTCTGAAGAGTTTGAATCTTGTGGTGTAGAAGAAGTGCTGTCAGGGCTGGCTTGATTATTACAGGAATTAGAAGTAACAATCTTAGTGTTTGAGTTTGTTCCAGGTTTTATAGACTGTTCAGAATTTACTTTTTTACGCGAGTCTTTAATTTTAGCACCTTCTGACAGAAGCTTGAGCTTACTTGTTATCTGAGATGATGGCGTAAGCAGAGCTGCAAAGTCCATTAGCTTATCCTCTATGCTGGCTTCAGTTTTTTCATGTCTACCACTTACATCTTCATCAGAATCTGTCAGGTCATCATCTTGCCATGTTGCTTTGGCATCATTAGGTGCATCATCTTCACTGAATTCACCTTCAGGCTGCAACGGTGCTTTGCCACCTTTCAAGTGTTTATTCTTGTGACCCTTGCATTCTTTTTCTTTGTCAGCCTCACCACAGCTTTCCTCGCCACTAGAGGCTCTTCTCTCAATAAAGGCAAAGTTTTTCACTGGATCGTATTCGATAGTGCGACTGGGTTTTCTTTCTGAAATAGCTTTTGGTGTTGGATTATAGGTCGGAGCTGACAAAGAAACAGGCTGAAATTTGACTTTTGGAGTTGGAACATAGCTAGGTAATGAGTTATTGGCTTGCTTAGGTTTAGGAAGACCAGATATTTTTGGTAAAGAAGCCAAATTCAAAGGATCTTCAAGTGTTTCAGGTAAATTCTGATCAGAGTTTGTAAAATTGGGAATTGTGCATGAACCAATTTCAAAAACTGATGCTGTTTTGTATGTTTCCACTGGTCCTGTTGGCTCACTTGGAGACAGTGTACTGTACCTTGCCACATCAGGTTGGTTATATGAACTTTGTGGGTGAAGCGATCCTTGGTTATATGCAGATGTTTGTTGATATGATCTTGGACCAGATGTTGAATAGCTTGGACCAGTTTCTGACAGAAAATAATCAAATCAATTACTCTTTTAAATGGAAAAAAATAACATTAACACTATTTATTTATATATATTATATTATACATACACTAGTGGTTATGCTTGTCAAAATGACGGAGAAACGAATGACTATAATGTGTTTTGTTAAGAGAGAATAAAATAAAATTACAATAAAAACGGCAGTGAGAAAGTTTCTTTTGATAATTAGTTGTTTTTTTTTATTGTTTCTTGTACCCTGGTCCTGGCACATGCATAAGAATTGTTGATGTCAATGGTCAAGCTTCTGGTATTAAAATATAGCGAACAGTTGTGTTGACTTGACCTATTATTAATATGCCTAATATTAAATTAACAATAATACTATCAGGAAGATAAAAAAACACAAATACCAAACAATAAAAAGTAAATAGTAAAAAAAAATAATACATAATAATATTTCAATACAATAAAAAGTGTAGTGAGAAAGTTTTTTCAGTATTTAATTTGTGTTCTTGCTTATTGTATCAATACAAAAGAGTATTGAGAACGTTTCTTTCGGTATTTAGTTTCTGTTCTTTTTTATCAGTCACAAATTGTTGCCGTCAAGCTTCTGTTATTAAAAAGTAATCATTTATATAGGCCTAGGTCTACTATATTTATAGACTATTCTTTATAATTCGTATCATTTAAATGATAGATTGTATAAAGTGGCTCATAAACAAACATACAAACAAACTCACTGCAATTATATATATTGATATAGGCCTAGGCCTATATATACAGGCTATTTTGGTTAAAATTTAATTAAAGCTTTCATTAAAAATGTTTATTTTAAAGAACTATTTTAAAATAACACTTACATTTAAAGAGAAAAATGTTTACATTTCCCATAACAACACTAATTATGCCATTAGTTGGCTTCTATAATTTAAATGCAATACTTTATTCAAAATTATGCTGAGCAACTGATTTCATAATCATAGTGATTATCTGCACGGTTTTAGACGTGCGGATAACGTCGAGCAATATCCGCACGTTTCCTCGGCACATGCGCATAATAGTTTATCTTTCCCTATTTATTTAATTACTATTTTTTTTCCATTTTGAATATGATTTCCTGGTACAGTGGTTAGAACTGCGATCTAGCAACCAGGGTCACGCAGGTTCTACCCAAGCATTTTTTATTTATTTAATTTTTAGTAAAACAAGATAACCATTTTTCATTGTCAGCCAGAAAATACAATAACTGACTCCGAAATGATACTTTTTCTTGTATAATAAATAAATGGTATGATAGTGACAATACCTAGTGATGTAGCCTAGTGTTGTGCGCGAATGTCAATTGTGCTTGAGTACAAATGATTCTTTATATTGTTTTAAGTAGGCTATATTGAAAGACAAAATTTATGTAGGCCTACCGTAATCAAGTCAAATTTCCATTTGTTTGGATCAATAAAGTAATCTTATCTTATAATTAATTCAAACAAAAAGGTTATTTAGCCTGACTCTTAACTCTTATGTCTTAATCACAATTAGTGACAATTAGAAATTGATATTAGTTTTATATTTAGAGTTATAGTTATAGCCTACTGATGTAGCTATTGTTAGGGTTGTAAGTATTTACGATGGTCTTGGTTAGGCCCTGTTAGGGCTAGGAATATGATCCTAAATAATAACTTATATATAGGCCTAAAAGTTAATATAAGCCTAACTCTTACAATTTTTTTTGAAAATTTGGGTCTGTTGATAACGCTCGGCATTATAGATAGGCCAATCGCAAGGATAACGTTCGGCGTTATTCTCGCGACAGCATGGCCAAAACCGGGCGGATAACGCTCCTTAATTAATTATAATTTTTTAATTCCTGAAATAAAGGATAGGCTAAATTTTTTAAATGCATAATTTTAGTGAATTAAAGTATACATCACACATTTCTGGTTGTTTCTCACGTCTAAAACTAAAACCGTGCAGATATTGATCGGCGTTATCCGCACTTATAAAACCGTGCGGATATTGCTCGGTGTTATCCACACGTATAAAACCGTGCCGCGCGCGTGCGGATAACACTAGCCTTTCATAATATGAGCCGGTCAAATTCGCCTATTTTACTAGAACTAGAAAGATCAATCATGAATATATCATGAATCAAAATCAAACGACAAATGAATGAAAATGAAAGGAAATTATTAAATTAATTATTAATAAATAGTAGGCTAATTAGCCTGATTCATATTTAAATAGACTATATAGGATATAGGCCTACTAGATCTATATTATATAAATATTAGTCTATATATTTTTTATAAATATATAGATAGTATAATAGAGTAGGCCTATGTAATAAATTTAATAAAGCAGACACATTGTATTTGGTTAAGATTGTAATTAAATCTGTCATCTTACAATAAACATATCCTTTATTTTTTAATTTGCAAGTAATTGAAATAAAATGCGTTTTCTCCTTACAAACCTGCTTTATTGGCAACTTTTTCTTCTGCTTTGGCTGAATGACGAAAATGACAATAGGGTCTTTCGCATAAGCCGCTTAAGAAAAACGGGCAATGTACAGCCCTAAAATATCCAGACGTCGGAAACATAATGTGGATCTATCTTTAATACAGATTTATTTATCATTATTTATCTTTTATTTTAATGATCATGTCTATTTGTTTACATCTATTCAGCGCCATCTTAGAAATATATTCAATTCGCACAGAAAAATCGTTTTAGTTTTTAACATAACCAACGGATAATACATTTTTCGCTTTTTAATTATTTCAATCTTATTTATAAAAAAAAATATTTTTCAAAATGCAGCAATAACTTTTCAAAAAGCCTTTTTCAAAGTTGGAAAGTTTACTGACTGAGGAAAGGATTAGGAAAAAATAGTGCAAATGTAACTGTTTATGATCATCAGTAACGTAGTAAACAAATGTGGGCTGTGAAGGGTGGGAGAGAAAGGCAAGTAGTACACATTTGGATAGGTAGATAGGGAGGGCAAAAAAGGGAGTGGGGGCAATAGCTCAACTTTTGTGTTGGGGAGTGTGGTGTGGAAATAGTACACGACATGATCGAGGCAGTAGAAGGCTTAGCCTATTATTCTGAACTATTCCACAATAGTGCTTCAGTTTAGTCCGAAGGGTACTTTACTTATTCCATAATTTCCCCTAAACTATTGGAAAAACTAACATTTTATATTGTATATAGATCTAGATCTAATTATATATTTTTTCAACGTAAAAATTAACGTGATTAAATATATCTTTTTCATAATTTTTAAGTTTTCCGTCCTAATATACCGTAGATTCATTATTTTATTATATAATAGAAAAAAATTGTGCCTATTTAATTTTTGTTTCTTTTGTAAACAATTATAGATGTATAAAGATTGCTAAAACAACAATGCTTACGGTCATTAAAAACAAAGACAAACATCTCCAACAACCAATCACTCAATACACAACTGTAAACAACAACAAAACCTACAACAAAAAACAACAACAACATTAGTTTCCATCTTGTTGTAAAGGTTTTGTTTTCATTGCAATTAATAAAAGTAGGCCTAGATTTATTATTGTTTATATTTTGAATAGATTTTTGTAGGAAGGATGGGGAAGGTGGCACTAAACACCTTTTATAGGCCTATTGCTTATAGGGCTCATTTGGGTCTTTTGAGCATGGTTCTGGCAGTAAAGTTTAAAGAAGGCGTCACAATGAAATAGTTTGGGTTTGCTTTTTGAATAAACAATTAATTGAAGTGTATCGTGTCGTCGTGTTAATGGGCAAAGAAATGTCTTATAGCCTACAGTTTGAGTTTAATTTTTCGTTCATTTGAGACTAATCATCACAAAAGCAATAGGAAATGAGGACAAAAACTGCGTATCTGTGTGTGTGTTTGTTGCTATTATACAGTAGGTCTATATAGGCTATAGTTAGTTACACATGTAGGCCTACATATTATAATGGGCCGTATTGCTGCTGAGAGTTAACACCCTTGCCCCTTATACAAGTCAATATTTTATGACTGACTTTTAAATTACAAGTCAGTCATAAAATATTGACTTGTATAAGGGGCAAGGGTGTTAACTCTCAGCAGCAATACGGCCCATTGATGTCAGACTTTCTATGGAGTCATCCACTAATAATGTCACCCGATTTTACTCAGTCGTTAGGCTACAAATTAATTCTTCTTCATTGTACCGTGGAGGGAAAAGTCTACAATTTAAAGGGTGATTTGATTATAACGGATGCTCTGGAGTCAAAAGTGGGCATTATCTACCTATACACATTTTATAACATAAAAACAAGAGTTATAAATAGACGACGGAGTTTCATTGGAGGTAATTAGTATATTTTTTTTTTCAGTGATGATTTGAAAACCGAAACAAAGGGGGCAGTTATGGAGGCTTGGGTTCCACAGTCTAATGCATAGGTTCTCAACGGGGGCGTTATCGCCCCCCCAGGGGGCGGTGGGAGGCTTTAAGGGGGCGCTGACGTTCCAGGGGGCGATTGGGGGGGGGGCGGTGAATGGCCAGTGGGCTGTAAAAACGTACCTGATATACTTTGAGCACTTCAGCTATTTGAATCGATTTGTTTTTGGATGAAATGTGATGTAAACGCAAGTGCTGCTAAATATCTGATATCCCCCAACAGTATGCCTACATATTATTATATTAATAAGAAATAAGAATCGCAATGACTTTTCGATGAAGTAGGCCTAGGGTTCTGTATTTGGCAAATATAGTGTGCGGCCGGCTGGTCCTGTGGTTTGTTCACCGGACTGTCGCCCTAACATCTGCTAATATTAATGATATTTTGATCTCAGTTTAACCGATATGTATGTTTTTCCGATACTTTATTACGAAGAGACGATATTGTTAAGTGGTATAGATAAGTAGTAATCATACAAACTGGGTAGCTATTGTAATGCTTAAAAATATACATATGAATTTTTATATAATATAATATTTATATAATTTTCAAATACTTTTTACAGTTTGATCATTTCAAAGTTATAAATTGTAAGATATTTTTTTTTATAAAAGTAAATAAACATAAATATTAGCTCAAATAAAACGGGCTAATTATCTCCCTTTAACTAAAAAAATGTTTCCACATTCGATTCAATAGTGATGCCAAACAAGTTCTGTTTTGTAATATAACAAATATTACTGATAATTAGACCTAAGGCTAACCGAAATGGAAACAAAAATAGACAAATTATAAGCAACACACCAGGCAAACGATTCACATTAATATTGATTTGTTTAAACCTTTTGTTAGGGCAATTTTTTGATCTATTAATTCTTACAATATGTTTCCTTTTCAGTTGTTTTTTTTAAAGATAATTAATCACACAAAAAGTCTAGTTCCCCTAAAAAAAATTGCGGAAACTATAGTCCAGATTGGCGGAAAGTGAGGGAAAGGGGGCGCTAAAAGAAAGTTGGGGTGGGGGGCGGTGAGCGGAAAAAAATTGTAAAAGGGGGCGGTGAGCCGAAAAAGGTTGAGAACCTATGGTCTAATGGCAGATGAAAAAAAAAAGATTTTTTGTGTAAACGTTGGTGGGACACGTTTGTGGAACACGCAGTTTGAGCTGATGATTTCTGGTAGAGCGGGGCAATTGTTGGATGAGACTAGGGATGTTAAACGAAAACCGGAATACCGGATTCCGGTTTTGAATCCTGAAACCGGTTTTGATTTTCAAAACCGGATTTCGGTTTGTTGGTTAGAAGTTGGAAGGTAATTAGGCCTATTACTTCAAGTAGAAGACCCTTTGTTTTTGGTTATAAT
The DNA here is from genome assembly GCA_949126835.1 of Anisus vortex. Lineage (NCBI taxonomy): Eukaryota > Metazoa > Mollusca > Gastropoda > Planorbidae > Anisus > Anisus vortex. The sequence continues at coordinate 10,950,010 of OX421493.1, forward strand.
GGAAATATTTTAAATAAATAATGTTGGATTCGCACAAAACAATTCCTGAAATGCATTGCTAACACTATTTAGTATTAGATATTGTGCTTCTTGTGTTTTCAAATACTAACTATGGCTTGCGATAAAAACAACATCAAACCAATTGTTAAATTACAGTTACAATTAACATTAATCTTTTTACTTGTCGGCTTATCTTTTAGATGTGCGCTGCTTTTTGATGTACACAATGAAGAGATGCAAGCCCTTCCCTGTGACCCTGAATAATTCAGCTAGACACCGCGTCTGTGCTTTATTATTATCGGCACTATTAAATAGGCCTACACATTCTTTTTATTTGTGCTACGCGAAACCTTTCAATACATTATTTTACAAGTTACCATATATGCCTCTTCAAAAGCGTCTTAATATTATGGTCAACGATAATCGGTAACTTGATTATCACTATTGAAAAAAAATTGAAAGCTGTTTTCGGTTATAATCAAAAAGCCCAGATTTTTTATTAGTTCTAAAGAATTTTATGGTAAAGAGTACAAAATCATATTGTATTCACACAAATCAACCCAATGAAACACTAATTAAGTTGAAGTATTTTTCAAATATACCTACAAAACTACGCACATTTAGCTTTTCCGGTCTGTGACTTGTGACAGGGGGGGGGGGCGAATCGAAATCCGGTTTTTAACCGGTTTTAGAGAACCGAAAACCGGTTTTGGAAAAAAACCGGTTTTAACATCCCTAGATGAGACCTGACTGTATGGGTATTTCTACGTGATTATACATGATCTTGTGCATCATGGTGACTTTGTCTACCACTCGGAAGTGTTTTAGGGGCTCAAGATGGAGTTTGGCCACCAAACCAGATGCGTAGTCCTATAGGATACGACGTGCTGCACGTCGATGAGTCACCTTCAATGGGAATATTAGGTATTGTTGGTGGGGACCCCACACCGTCGATGCGTAATCCAGTATGGGTCGAGCTAAACTTTTATATCAATGGTTCTGGATCATCGTGGCGCATAACTTGAGGTTCTTATGGGCGAAGGCGTAGGCTCTGTTAACTTTAGCAAAATTAGATTGGACGCTTGTGCCTCAGTGAAGATTTTCTGTGATATGCACTCACAGATCAAAGTAACCCTTTCTGTGTATCACAAACGTTTAGAGTCTATTATTGCAAATTTGAAATAAATATTTAGAATTTCTTTGTCTTGATTATATTTTCTTTTATTATTTGTAGGACCTACTTTACAAATCATTTAAAACGTGTGCAGAATATGTGGGTATGATGTAGAATATGTAAGTATGATGCAGAATATGTAGGTATGATGTAGAATATGTAGGTATAACCATATTATAATCAGACCTATTCGATCTAAATTGGGCCTTTGAAGTATCGTTCATAAGTTTTTTGCGGCCACGGCATAGGTCTATTAGGGGATTGTTTAGCCAGCACAATTAATGCCCAGCCGCATTTATCCCCAAATTATGTCCGTTAACCATGATAATCCTTTTCTAGTATTAGAGCCCAGGCCCTTCGATACTCTTGCTGGGAGCGCTGGCTATGCTCATAGGCTATATTAGTTAAAATTACATTTAATTTGAATTTGTACATTTGATGCTATGCAGAGCAGTGGCTTTTATTATGTAAATAAAAAAGGAATGCTACATCCATTGAACTCATTCGTGCCCATCCCTGATATAGATTAATCAGTTTGTTTGGAGATAATCATAATAACATAAACGTAAGCATAGTCTAATATTATCCAACATTGTTAAAATAGTGATTGAGTTATGTCCCTTATATTCAATAACATAAGCTCTTTGTTAAAATTGATCACAATTAGTGTCACTCCCCTTCTACCCCTAGTCTATTTACCGCGTAACGCTTTATGTAAAGACCACAGCTCCAATTAGCAAGTACAAGAAATGATCCATCAAGCACTAGGACAACACGATCACGACCGCCTGGCCACAGTGACGAAGAGAAGGCTAGAGTGGTATGGCCACATCACAAGAACGCAAGGGGCTCGCCCAGACAATCCTACATGTCACTATACCAGAGGAGGAGATAAAGCAAAAAAGACAGAGAAAACGATGGGGAGACAATATCTGGGAATTGGGAATGTGCGACGCAATGAGAAGGGTGGAGGGGCAATAACAATGGAGTATGCTGGTCATGTCATCTTATCTTGCATCTTGTCTAGTCTTGCATTTTTATTAATGTTTTAAATTGTAAATGATGTTAAGTTACTGGTTTTCCTGGTTTGTTCAGACAACCCATTCCATGCCCGAATGCCACTCGGGAAGAAAGAGTAACCTACTTAATATGCATTTGTTCTCGCAAAAGGGATAAGGAAAGTTTTTTTGCCTTAATGTTTATCTGAGCATTGCAACAGGCTGTTATTGGGTTGTCTGTAATGCATTGTGTATCGTCTGTGGAGTCTCAATGGTACAAAAAACTAAGAGACATCCATATATGTTTCTGAGTGTAGGTAGTAGGTAGGTAGGCTATATGTAAACGATCCCAATAAATGCAAACACCATAAAACACATTAAGAATGGTTTTAACAAAAAATACCGATAAGAATTTATTTAATTTCACCATATAAATATAATTGTTCATAAAAACACTCGTAATAACATTTCAAAGATAATGCTATTAAAATGTAGGCTATATTATTTTATATATAAAATGATTGACATGGACTTTACAATTATTGATCATACAAATATTTCATTTTAGTGGTCATAACTAAACAAAAACACGTTCCAAAAAATTTCGCAAAAAAAAAAACAACATCTTCACAAGTTGTAATTTGTAAAATGAAATAATAGGAACACTGGTTGCTATGGTGATGTAATAAGCCTACATAGAAGGTGAAAAAATGTCGAGTTTGGTAATAGAGAATCATAATAGTGCAAACAATTTTTTTTTTTATGAGCGTATAGATCTAAGCAATCGACACAAACAATTTTGAAATCAATAAACTATGTTGTCGTTTTTTTTTGTTTGTTTTTTTTATATCGTGAAAATGTTGATTGGGCGTTGAATATTTCTTTGAACCATATTGCCAACTGCTCAATTTTGATTTCATCTAATCTTCTCATGATAGTGATAGCCTATTTGTTATATACGCTTTTTCTATACAGATGATTAAACTTATTGCGTTTTCTTCAATGACCTACACCTCTGCTAACACATAAGACTACATATTTTATAAGCTGTGTGTCATTCGGTCCTTCAATCATCTGATTTTTTTTACGAACTGGTAAGGCCGTGTTTTGAAATTTAAAAAAATAAATCTTTTTGGCGTGGATTCTAGTTCGATTGCGAGGCTCCGATATGGCAAAATCACATCCGGTAGGCGTCGCCTCTGTACACCAACACAGTGACGTCAATCTGCGTCTGCTGAGCTAGAAGTTGACCAACTTGGCGATGATCCATTCGTAGAACATTCTGACCGTTAACAGTTGTGATAAATTGTCGAACCTGATTTTATAAGAAAGAGTCCGTAAACGGAGGGACAATGAGACACTATTTCTAAATTATATTTAATATGCACCAAAAAATCGATTTTTTAAGGATCTATAAAAACTACTAGACTAGTTAGCAGATAGGCCTATAGAAATCAATTCTGATAGCAAATAAATAGTTTCTCATTAGCACAAGGGTGTATAATTCATGTCAAACAAATCTACGTGGCAAAATAACCTTTGACTTCTAGACGTTACCTTCATGCCGACCAATGCTGCAGGTCCAAGAGGATCCACTGTCTGGACATAGCAAGGGGATGTGCCTCGGAGAACAAAGCCAAATCCCATTTCATCACACTGTATCTGGTTGAAATTATAAATCAAAATCGCCAGAGTCAGTTGTAATCATTCTACATATCGTAATGTGGCATTACTATAGCAGTCTAGCTTTAGACACTTAATTTATTTATCTGCATCTAACAATGACTTTGCAGTGGATCTATATTGATCGTTAATATTATAAAGGTCAGTGGTACATATGTTGTTTTTTTTAATTTCCATGCAACGGTTTGCTTGTGTTTTTTTTTTAATATGCTTTTTTAAAATATAGAAGTAGGCCTAATACGTGTTTCTACTATACTTAATTTATATATACTTGCGATGAGAATTATCTATAGTTTTTCAGCGTTTGAATGGTATCACTATTAACTAGACTGCTTAACCTATATTGAACTTATTGAGCCAACATGGACTTTGTATAAGTGTAGACCAACATATAAACTTAAATAGACTTAATTAATCTAAACAGTTAAAAAAAACACAACAAAACATTTAGATTTGAACTTAAAGCATTCATGCTATATCACAACGCGTTCTGCCTCCGGACAGCACAATCCAAAAGTTACGTAACTGAGTGAATCATGAAGTGATTTCGTTTAAATCAACTGTGAAAAAATGTTTTGGGGAAAAATGCACATGTTTACCTTGAAACTTCTTTTAACATAGGGCGACAAAGGATTTTCCAATTCTTCTACAGTAGCTGGTCGGATAAGAACTAGGATAAAATAATTTATTAAATCAATACAAGAGGGATGTGACTGCATATAATGTTTGTAATCGTTCACACAAACAAAAATAGATCAATGCAAGAAAATAATCATTACGCCTTACAATAATACAAAACACTCTCGTAAACCAGTAATTAGATACATCAGAAACGCTTGGAACATTCCTCTTAAAGTCAACAATCCCTGCCATAGTCACTACAAGTCTTAAAAGTAAGTAAGCTCCCTTTCTTGCTCCACAGAGAAAAAGAAGTATTTACTAGTCTCTAAGGCAATGCCTCCTGCATTAATGCCGTTGCCATAAATATGTACCAATTCAATTAAACAAATTTTAATATCAGTCATCGCCAAAAAAAAATCTCCTTTTACCAGATATCCCCCCCGCCCCCCCCCCCCCCCCAAAAAAAAAGCTACTTGTTATCTCTTATAGCTCTAGTGGGCGTTCGCAAAATTTACCTGATTTGGGCTCTTGACCCAGTGAAGTCTCACTCACGGAGTCTCCGTCGCGGACAGAACTTCCGGGACTGCTGCTTAAACCAGACATGGCGGAGTCTATCGACGGACGCTGGGCGTGGCTGGCTTTTGTAGAACTCTGAATGTGCACTGTTTACAAATATTTACATTAATAAAGCATCTCTTCGAGTCCCAGTCACACACGTTTCAATTTTTAACAGTTGTGGACATACAAGTGCGTGAAGAAATATGAGATAAAAAGATGTTTGATTCCCCCAACTTCAATTTGTTTTGCAGGCTGGAACTCCGATTGTACTAATTGCTCGGAATCGTCTTCCCATAGAACACTAGATTTTAAAAAACTTTTAAGTTAAGTAGTGCGGCTAACTCCCCGTAGAGATCAATGGAAAGTGGCCCCACGACTAGCCTTGTCTTTAGAAGAAGATATGTTGGTAGCAAACATAAGTTGTGTGCACACAATCAGATCCCGCCATAGTGGTGCTAAACATCGTGTCCGTAGTATGAGTGTCCAGGCCTATTCACATCCCCCCTCTCTTTTCCCTCGCGGTCGCTTCTATTGTAAAGCAACAATTTTATTATTTACAAATTTTTTAATCCCATTCTCCCCCCCCCCAATAACTTGCACCTTGGGTGGACAAAGTAAATGAATACAAGTTACACGTACTTGCATCAGAGTCAACTTCTGCATTCGACCCTCTGTCCTCAGCATCGTCCTGCCCAGGACTGTTTGTGGCGCCGGTTGTGTTCTTGGGGTTGGACTTCATGTCCAGAACATCGTGCAACAGGCACGGTCTGTTAAAGTCTAGGCTAAACTCGTAGATGAGCCGGTCATCACTGAAGTGATAGTCGTCCGTAACTAGCCACAGGAAATGTACGTTTTATTACATTGGCTAGTACAAGCACATTTTGTTAAATTACGAAAAAAGTAAGCTTATATCTTTTAATATCTAATGAACACTGATTAAATTACCATAAATTGTAAATTGTAATGATGAAAAACGTTTAAAAAATACACATATGTGTATTTTAGTTATACTAAATTTAGTAAACGAAATGTGGTTTTGATATTGAAAATGAAGTGGGGGGCCGTCCATAAATGACATCACGCACCTATGGGGCGGCAGGGAGGGTTTAAAGTTTAAACATAATAATATGTGACGATATGTGTCATATTAATTTTCAGGAGCCTTTTATTGGTCTCATGTAAGAGTGTCTAGTCAACATGTTTAAATGCTCAAGACATGAATGGGGATTGAGAAGTAGGATTACACGGCTTTAAGATTTTAAAACGACTATTTTTTTTAATCAGCATAGACATTCACGCCTGATTTACAGACCAAATTCCTATACCCGTGTCACTAATTCCTCATGATATCCTATTAAATTATTGTAAGCTTACTTTAAATATTGGCTGTTTGAACCGAACAAATATAAACTTATCAAAATTTAAAAACTGTGTAGGCTTTATGAAAGGAGAAGATAAAAACAAAATCTGACCGTGTTTGATTATGTCCCTTTCCAACAAGTCTCTAAAATCCTGGATGACTATCTCCCTATCTGCAATCCCGTTGGTGGCTGAAATAAAATCCACGGCGTCGCTTCCATAAAAAGCTTCTGAGTAGAGAACACCTTTGTGGTAAAAATCTCGGAGCACTTCAGATTCGCTCTTCAACCTATTTAAATATGTTTAAAGGTCAAGCTTATTAGCAGTAAACATTGTATTAATCAACAAAGACTTAGTCTAAAGGCGAATTAAAGAGAAACAGAAATGAGTGTAGGCTATAGTAGGCCTATTACTTGCGATAGTAGATGACGCCTTTGTATAAGCCGACCAGATCCTTGTTAAGTTTGTAAGACTCGTCGTCAAATGTAAATCTATAAAACAAATTCTGGTCTTTAAAATCGTGCTCGTCGACAACTAAAAAAAAAAAACACGAAAAAACAATTAGATACGATTTTGTACAATTAAAGAACCAACTTTTTTTCACATATAATATTATAGACTACAGTAGGCCTACTTTAGGGTATATACACAGTCATCTGCAATGGGAGTAATAAATCATTTTTAAGAGTTAAAGTCTCATAAAATTCAAAGACACTTTAGGATTAACCCTGCTTAAGATCTTCAACAGCACTTTTTAAAAAACTATTACACTAGTCTAACTATTAAAATGGTCTTTTGTAGTTGTTCTTTGCTTTAAAAAAAAGCTATATTTTCTTCCAACTTATAGCCATTCTTTCTAAACAGACGATTATAGACGGTAGTGATTGCGGGCTCTGTATAATTTGCACCAATAGTTAATTTGGCTTATTTGAGTAGGCCTACGAATGGCTATGGCTATGATTCGAATAAAAATTATAGATGTTATAATTGAAATTCAGCAGCTGAAAGCTTAGATCTTCTATTAGAACTTAAGTATATTGGTGTCTTCGAATCGCCCACTACTAAGGTTGCCATGTTTCTTTTCATAAACTATTGGACACCTTTCCATTCTTCCGCTACTGGTTGATCCTCCCACGGGAAAGTTTGGTATATTGTTATACATGTCCGGTATTTATTTAGAATGTCACACCCGACACTCAGCTGAAATATTGAACAGTCCGGTTCAAAACATAAACACATGGAAACCCTAGCTGTCCATTACTAACCATGGTGGATCATTCCATTCTGAAGTAGAATTTCCATTGCCTGAACTGCCTCTGTTCGTGATTGGACGTGATACATTTTGATCAGCCAATCGATAGCATCACGTGCCACAAAACAGTTTTTGAACTTTCTGAGATGGTAACGTCTATCGCGAATGAGGCCTTGTTGTTGCATCTGTATTCTGTGGAATGGGAAAATACTTTTTAAATGATTCATTGTATTCTACCAGCCCTAGGCTATCTATCTGACAAATTTTGAACGAAAATGAGCTTTTAAATCTTATTCGTACACTTAGAAATTAAGTATATAAAATCAATATAAATAAATATATATAAATCAAGTATCTATCTATCAAGCAATAACATTTTAAACATTTTTTGTAAGAATTAATAGATCAAAAAATTGCCTAATCAGAGGTTTAAATAAATCAATATTAATGTGAATCGTTTGCCGGGTGTGTTGCTAGAATTTTGTCTATGTTTGTTTCAATTTTGGTTGCAAAAGCTTTAGGTCTAATAATCAGTAATATTTGTTATATTACAAAACAGAACTTGTTCGGCATCACTATTGAATCAGATGTGGAAACATTTTTGTGTTAAAGGGAGATAATAAGCCCTTTTTTTTTAAAGCTAATATTTCTGTTGGTTTTTTCTTGTGTATAAAAAGTAAAAGGTTTACAAATGATAACTTTGAAATGATCAAACTGTACAAACTATTTGAACATTTATGTAAATATTATATGACTAAAGAATTATATGTATATTTTCAAGCATCACAATAACTACCCATTTTGTATGATTACTACTTATCTATACCGCTTAACAACGGTTTAACAAGCATCAGGATAGTATGAAACACTTTAAAGACATTTCGGTGAAACTGAGATCAAAATATTATTAATTTAGCAGATGTTAGTGCGACAGTCCGGCGAACCAACCACAGGACCAGCCGGCCGCACACTATATTTGCCAAATACAGACCCCTACTTCATCGAAAAGTCACTGCAATTCTTATTAATATAATAATATGTAGGCATACTGTTGGGGGGATATCAGATATTTAGCAGCACTTGCGTTTACATCACATTTCATACAAAAACTAATCGATTCAAATAGCTGAGGTGTTAAAATATATCAAGTACGTTTGTACTGCCCACTTGCTCTTCACCGCCCCCCCCCCCAATCACCCCCGGAAACGTCAGCACCCCCCTAAAGCTTCTCACCGCCCCCCAGGGGGGGGGGGAAGGGGGACGACATCGCACCCGTTAAAAAACTTTGCCATAGACCATAGGTTCTCAACCTTTTTCGGCTCACCGCCCCCTTTTACATTTTTTCTCGCTCACCGCCCCCTACCCCCCCCCAACCCCCGTAGTAAATATTTTAGTACAAAATTGATGTTTGGTGGCATATATTTAATTTCTATTTGATGAGCTTAAAAGTAAAAGTCAATGGTTAAGAAGAGTTTATTTGAATGGTTTTAATGTTTTTTTTTATAATAATAGATCTACACATATCTACAAAAGTATACACAAGAGGTTTTTAAAACTCAGTATTTGTGTGAAGCGTGTGCCTAGTGTGTTGACAGCAGGTTGTCAATGTTAGGTTCAATTTTGGTTAGCAAAAACCTTGGGTCTGCACGTTCTACTACTTGCAACTTGCTTCTTTTTTTTTTTGCAACAAAGTGGTAACAACACTAAAACCTCGTTCTACTAAATAGGAAGATGGAAGTGCAATTTAAAAAAATGGCTTTACCAAAGTCCACAGTCCTGGAGAAACTGATGGTATTTCTTTTTGCAGCCAAAAGTCGTGATAGCCTTTTCTTACAAATTCCAATTTCGTTTCTTCATTGGTTGTTAATTCAATCAATTCCTCTTGCAATTGTAAAGGTAGGCCTGGTTGTAATTCTTCACTATTAGAAAAGGGATCTAAAACCCAATCATGAGTTTTTATATTAATAATGTCTTGAAATCGACTGTGGAAGTCGCCATTAAGTGCGTCAAGATGATCACAATAAATGAGAATGTCTTCTTCAGTTTGTTCTACAGATGCAAGATTGGGAAACTGATAAAATTATCCAAGTCCAAAATTTCGTTTGTACAATTGAAGTTTTGACATAAATGCCGAAATGACAGTTTTTGTTTGTATTATACTGAGGTCATTTCTTCATTTCATTGAACTTATTAAATAAATCCGTGAAATATGAGATATCGTTTTTCTTTATTTTAAAATTTTCTCTGAGAGAATTGTTTTTGCTTTCTAGAAACTCCAATACTGATTCAAATGCCTCATAAAATCTATTTAAACAGGAACTTTTTATTACCAGCGTACCTCTGTGTGCAGTTGCAAACGATTAAAGTCTTCGTCATTTTCAATACACAGTTATTTAAACACTCTGTCATTGAATAGATTGCTTCTGATTTTGTTTACTGCAGTTATTACATATTGAAGAGACTGATGAAAACGATCGTTAAGATTTTTGGCAACTAAATGTTGCCTGTGAACTGTGAATTACACAATGGCAACCAATACATTCGGCACAGCCTTCTTTAAATAGGAAATAATTTCACGATACCTTCGTCGGTGCACCATCAATAGCAACAGATATAATATTTTTCAGTGCAATTTATTTTTCTTTAAAAAAGTATTCTAGTACAAGAAAGACAGATTCGCCTTTCGTGTCAGTTATTAACTTTTTAGCGAATAACATTTCTTGGCAAATTTTCTCTTCTCTAATAAATTGAACATAAGCTAAGAATAAAGACTGATTGTCTTGTAGTGTGGACATCCACTTGTAATGAAAATTGAGATGTTTTTAGATAATCACACAATGTACTCTCTACATCACATGCCATTTCATCAATTCTTCTTTGCACTGTACTATTACCAAATTTAAATGGTATTTTCTTGATGATATCAGACGCTGGCTTGTGCAGCACTGTATGTAAAACTTCAATAACAGCAGGTAGAGTGAGCTCTTCACCAATAGTGTTTGGTTTTTCACATTAAGCGATCAACAAAGAAATGTTATAGGATGCACGTAACCCATCGATGTCTTCTTTGGATTCAGATGAACACATTCCAGCCAACGTGGGCTGTTTCAAGAAATTATGTTTCAGTGGTTGAAAATATGTCTTTTTTATCGGCATGAATATTTTTCAAGTGATCTTCTAGCCTGGAAGGTTTCATAGCATCATTGGAAAAAAACTTTTGACATATGAGGCACATTGGTAATGTGTTATTTGTAGATGATTGAATAAAGCCATATTTCAAATATTCAACATTATATTGTCTACATTTCTTCTTTGGTGCAGACATTATCGGGTGGAGACCTATCCTTGAGCGACAAACTGTCGCAACTCTGGCACTTGAAAGCGGGACCGTTGGAGTTGGGCAAGGCAGCCGTTGTTTTGTTTTTTCTTCGCTATTCTTTTAGCCTCCGCGATAAGGCGAATTTTGCCCTCTGGCAGCATTAGTACCGGTGTGTAGGGTACTTCAACTACTTCTGTTCTGAGCTATCTACGTCACAATTACACTGTGACAATAGGTCATTAGCTGATCAGTCGCTTATAGTTAATTGACTGTTCTGCTATTGACTTACCAAGCTAAATATTACTTTTATAATTAAGTGCATTTAATTTTTTTTTAAAGAGTAAATCTGTTAACATTATTTTAATTAGGTTTGTACCGCCCATTAGCCCTCCACCACCCCCATATCGCCCCCGGGATCGTCATCGCCCCCAAGACCTCCTCACGCCCACTGGGGGCGATATCGCCCCCGTTGAGAACCTATGCTCTAGTCTAGATTCTAAATTTTCAAATCCACGCTCTTCAAGTTACGCTAACACAAGTTCTAAAAAGGAAAGCGAGGCTGTCCTGAGCTAAGTGTTAGAAAAAGATTATGCCTAGTTGTATGCATTACCATAATTTAATTTCTGTAACGATCGAAGACCTACTTAGATAGAGTTGCTAATCGAATTCCTGATTGGCATTGTGTACTTTAGATTAAACACTGCGAATAAAAATGAACACACTAAATACACAACGAGAAACCCACTATACAGCAACAATTAGCCTAACCCTTACAGTCCCGGGCGCGTATATAGCGGAACTGAAGGCAGCATAGATAGAAGTAGGTCGGTACGGGAAGGGTTAAAGTTTTTGGAATTTTGTGTGAACAAATACCTATATAGATCTAGTTACAATTAATACTTGCGAGGATTGTGTAACCTTATTACGGCTAATGCGACAGTTTTCAATGTATTACTACATTGAACAATGAATGTGAACTTAATCTGCGGATAAATTTAAATCTCGGTCTTAAACGATTATGAATATTTAATTAAACAAAACAATTTGCTATAAAAAGCCAGGGCCATTATTCCAAGAATGGTCGTCAAATTCACTCACCTAAGCTGCTCACCAATGATAAATATCCCGTAAAAATTGGAGTGCCACACATTCTTCCGTCGACCCATGAAAATACACAATTTTAACTTAATTAATTCAATTCAATTTATCTATTCTATAACAGACAAATCCAGGAAAAGTGTATTGAGTGTGTGAAGCTGGTTCCCTTTTTAAAACAGGCACAGAAAACAAAAGTCCGTATTGGTGCAATGTAAATCGTATAAACTATGTTCGATAACTAAGCCTATATATTTTTTTTTAGTAAACATAATCCTATTGTTATGATACACAAAGAGGTCATCAGCAATCAGGGTAATATTTAGACTTCAAGTACTTAATTATAGCAACAGTGGTTCTCCTTAGATAACGAGGTTATATAGAGATACATTAAAAATGCACAGTAATTGTTTGAGAACTTTAAAACTTATTGCAATGAAATATACTGAAAATATAAAACATCCATCGGTTGAGTTAACGCCTTACTTCACGAGTACATTATATTATATATATTATATATATTATGAATTTCATGACGATCATCTTTTAGTTGAAGCGCTGAGAACACTTCGATTAGATAATTCTAATCAAGTTTATCTGTTTAGTGTCTAGTATGGACTACATTACAAAGGACTACTTGCAGTTTTACGTTTTAATAGAAAATCTATTAGTTTGAGAGGTTCTCAATCTATTTATTTCAATCACCAATTGAAATATGATATCATTATGGCTAGATCCTATTATTAAGGATCGATGCGCTTATAATGGCTGGATTTTATCATTATGGCTGAATACTATCATTGTGGATGAACACTATCTAGGATTATGGCTTTATTTTTTATACTATCAGAATGGTTGAATAGTAACCTAATAGCTGGGTATCAAGCGTATCATTATGACTAGGAATATCCTGTTGGCCGGATATGGCTGAATCATTTTGGCTGGATATTAAGCTTATCACTATAGCTGCAATCTTTCAATACGGCTGGGTGCTAACAATATTTGATAGCAACTGCTGTTACTTATGATATACTATGTTCATGAATAAATGTATTTCATTAGGGAAATTAACTATACAAAATATTATGAATAAACACATTTGCTTTGGTTCGGTGTCTAGTTATAAAGTGGTGAGAATCGTTGCATTGCTTGATATTTGTGCGGATAGTGAATGTTGACCGAATGTTTTAAATAGCCTTTATAGTCCACTCATTTAGTCTATTTTTAAATAGTACATTGCTGAATGTCATAATACAGTACTTTTTGTCATCTTACGACAAAAGTAGCAATTCGATTACAATGGTTTCGAACACAGGACTGTCATACACACGCAAGCGCTTACACACGCTCAAAACACACGACTTATTATTGGGAGATTATGTATGTAACAGTTGAAGTAAAGGGATGGAACTATTATATAAAGTTATGGTGAGCAAATATGGCATTATGACAAACAAACTGAACCAAAATCTTTGTAGGCCTATTTTATAACTTTGGATAATCATTTCTTCTCTTGTACATTACAGACACTCCTTATATAAAAGAAGATTATTGCGTCCTACGCTCATCCGTGGTTTTAGTATAGTTTTGCATTTTGATTAGTGTTTAAGTTATTGGTTTTCCTGGTGTTTCAGGCAACCCCTTCCATGCCCGAATGCCACTTGGGAAAGAAATAATACTTCTATGCATTTGTTCTCGCATAAGGGATAAGGAAAGTTTTTTTGTCCTTATGTTTATCTGAGAATTGTAAAAAATTGTTTTTGTGTTGTATTTCTGTATCACTGCGAGGTCACTGAAAGATGCACTCCTGTTTTCCATGGTTGTAAAGGGTCGCACCCCTACAGTGGACATAGTTACACTATAGTAGGATATTAGTCTATAAACACATTTAAAAAAAATTAAAGTAATATGGTTGCAATTGAGTAGTCCACTTGCAAGGTGCTAAGTCAGCTATTTTATAGAAATCAACCCTATTTATTGCAAGTGTGCATCTTTTACTTGGCGCTCAAAATTTTCATTTAATTATACTGATAATTATTTGAAGGTTGAGTTTAGAATTATGATCTTCTTCTTCTATTAGCCAGTCTGCAAAGCAGTTTTCTCTCTTCCATTCAATGCCAGACAAACATATTTACATGTCTGTCCTTTTTAGTTGTTCTGTATAGTGTGTAGATAATGGTAGGTTGATAGGGTAATAGTGTGTGCCGATGTAGATTTGCTTAGTGCATTCAGGTAGGAAATGGTCTACAGTTTACAGTTTAGTGTTGGTAGTGGCAGTGTCTGTAGTTGGGGGCGTGTGTTGGGCTTATTCTATTTGGGTGTGAGTTGAGTGCTATATGTCCTGTTCTTAACTGGAATATAGTGAATTGTTCATTGTGGGGACAGGAACTTTATATTGTCTTGTTTGTTGGTCTTGTTAATTTCTCTGTACATTTTTCTTCCAGTTGTTCCCGTCCCATTGATTTAACCATTCTTACGTAAAGTTGTTTTTTTAGCAGCCTGCAAACTGTGTTTTAGTTGGCAGGTCTTTCATATTGGTCCATGTTTGTTCCTTTTCTAGCCAGTCTGTCAGCTTTTTCGTTGCTTAGTAGGCCTATGCCAATAATAAATGGCCTGGAATCAAAAGTAGGGTTATGATGTTATGGGATGTATGATGTCATGTTGTATGTGATTATTAGGTAGTCCATTGTGAGATCTAACAGGGTGATTTATTTAAAGCTTGGTGAGGTGTTGTTCGCTATTGTTTGGAGTGCTGATTGGGAGTATGTGAAGATGTGTATATCTGTTGGGGCGAGCTGTTTGTTGTTATATTTATGTTCTACTGTCTAAAGCGCAATGTTCATCGGCATCTGCCTGGAAATTTGTGCAATAGTTTCCACTTGGTACACTTATCTCAGGGCATTTTTGTCAGGGAAGATCAGGTTAGCGCCTAGCCTAGCATTTATTTTGCATTTAAATAACACAAAAAAAAACATGGCTAGTAAACAAAATTAAGATATAAAGTAACAAATATTTTTGAGGACAGACTCATTTTTGTGTCACATATTGAAACCTTTTGAATGTGTAGGCTTACTACTCATGTAATCTACACAGACACAGATAATTTAAGTAAATTATTATTATTTAATGTACACGTAAGTATATGAGATGTTAGGTCAGCTGATCCTGTGGTTAGTTCACCGGACTGTCAACCAACACGTCGCGGGTTCTATCCGGACCGCCGACCGATCCCTGCCGTCCTAGTGGACGAAATAATCTTCCATCTAGAATCTAGAAGGAACGTCTGTAAACTAATAAGATTTAAGAAATGTATAATTAAGAAGAAAAAATACAAAGTAGTTATTAGCAAAGTATAATTATAAAAATAAAGGATTAAAAAGCGTGAAATTTCAAACGAAAGCCGCACATAAAGCAACGACGTGCCGCACATAAAGCAACGACGTGCCGCACATAAAGCAACGACGTGCCGCACGTTAGACCCCTGTTCTAAACACTAGTTGGCATTGTCTTAATTTCTTTAAGCTTCGGACTGCAATGTTGTAAAATGTGAATATGTCTAGTGAATATTTTAAAAAAGGTATCACGGTTTTAGTTTCACATTAGACAATCTCTAAACAACTCAACTGATATGTTATCTGTTAGATTATCACAAAGTCATGGACTCATTTCGACGGAGATCAATTGTTAACCTAAGCTCTAGCAATCAATGGCGATATAATTTGTGGACAGTATGTGTAAGTGTACCCTGTAGCCAGTGGCATAACTAGTGAAAATGGATCCTGGGGCGCCTAGGGGGGGGGGGGGGGTCCAAATGGGCGCCTATTAAAAATGTTAGTTTTCATTTCTTAGTAAGCTAACGTAGGCCTAAGTAGAGGATAAGGTGTCAGTTTTGCACCTATTAAGACCTTGGCGCGTGGGACGTCCACCCCTTCCCCTTCTAGTAACTGTAGCCTACCTACTGACTGTTACTCTATATAGAACTGTTAATTATTACGTTTAATTATTATATAGGCCTATACATCAGCGTCGCTTTGGGTAGGCTACCATAGATAGGAGACGATATGAAAATACTAGGATACGCGACACTTTAAGGACAAGCGAAAAGAGACTATCGTTTCCTTGTCTTAGCCTATATGTTACGGACGCGCCTTCTAAGATGATAATTTGCGTCCTTCGCACGTAGGACAACAACTCACGTTGTTTGAGTATGCTTTATCACATTGGTTTTAATTGATGCTAAGCTGTTGGTTTTCTTGTTATGTTTGCAGGTATTCCATTCCAGTGTATGCCGGGATGTTACTCGGGAAGAAAGAGAACTTATAAGCTTATTATGTTTTTATTCATGCAAATGGACTTGGAACAAGAAAAGTTTGTAAGTTCTCTAAAGATTAGGGGCCTAGGTCCTTGGTCTTTTTAACCCTTACAGTTCCGGGCGCGTATAGGCCTATAGCGGAACTGAAGGCAGCATAGATAGAAGTAGGTCGGTACGGGAAGGGTTAATTGTATACATTTGACACAAGCTATGTAGTCTAACAGTTTGTGGTCATTTTGTGACGGGGGTGTCAACACAGCATGTCACATGCCACCGTAGGCCCTACGACTCGTCAGCCTCAAAATCAGATGGCATTAAGGAGGATGTTTACATTGAAAACAAAACATTGAATGTGCATGTATCTAGTTTGTTCCTGGTGACTGCTACAGTGACTGCTACAATCACTCCTTTACTTGTGAGTTTAACTTTTGCGTATTTGTACTACTGTATAGTATCTTTGAAGCTAGCTTTCTAACAGAGAGGCTGACTTTTTGTGAAAACTTTTGAAGATGGAGGTGGGGAAAGGGGGTCGCTTATTATCACGATTTATGAACGGCCACTTTTCCCATTTGGTTTTATTTAGTTCATACTTATTCCGTATAGTTTTGACTTGTTCCTTCTTATTCCCTTTAGTTTTGTTATTATTATGATTAGTCCTAATTTAACAGTTCATACTTTTCCTCTGTAGTCTTGTTATGTTAGTCTTTAAATTATTAATTAAAAGTGAATGTTCAAACATAGATCTAGCATTTGTATAATGACTAATTCAGAAAAACATTTTTTTTATTAGGTGGTCAATTAAGTAGCCTAAACAAAGTTTTGAAAGAATTAGGCGAGTGGAGGGGTCATATTTAGGCCTAGGCTGCCTCTTGCTTTCGCATATAAACCTTACGCTTTTATGTGTGTGAACTTTTTATACAATAATTCTATCATAATGTTGTGACATTACAAATTTGTATTTGTTTAATTTGTGGTTATCCCCGGATATAACAAAGAGCTTATAATACAGATAGGCCTACACAGGCTCACAGTTTTACACATGTTCGCACGCCATCAAAAAGGCAACCTGTGTAGCCTATTAAAAAAAAATATCTTTCTTATCTTATCTTATAGCCTACATTACAGACGCTCCTTCTATACAGAAGATTATTGCGTCCTAATCAATATCATGTGTATTATACTGTGTATTATTATGATTTATGTAAATTAATACGTGTGTCCGATGCATCTAAAGTAATAAACAAAATTACTACCAGTGTCAGTGACCAACAGACTCTATTTTGCTGTCTTCACTGCCTTTGTCAGGGGGACTGAGTCCCTGTTTATTACGTCGCTCGTTGGAAATGTACGAATTATTCCCCCCTTTTTAAAAATCCGACGTCATAAAATAGGTCACGGCAGGTATGCGACAGTCCCCCCCCCCCTTCCCAGGTAAACAATCGATGACTGTAACGACTCGCGTGCCAAGCTGTCCGTAAAGCAGTGTGTTGGATTACTAGAATCGTGCTACAGCACACAACATGGCCGCCAGTGCGAATGGCGACAAGGACGATGCGGAAATAGGGAAGGATTTGTGTTCTCAGGTGTTTAGTTTAAGTGATTTCGTCAAGCGATGTGTTCTTCCCGAGTGTGTCAGTGTTACTGAAGGTAATTACCTTAGCAAGACCGTTCAAATTTCAAAAGGAGATGTAATCTTACTGAAATCCATTGAAAGTATTCAAAAAGTAACAATTTCTTTCAAGCCCGCGGCTGGACTTTCTAGGACAGAGGTTACTCTGCCATTGGATTATCCTCAGAAATTTTTCGTTCTACCACCGAAAGAAGCTTCCTCTGAGCATCGAGCAGTCTCTATTGTGACCTATCCGACTATATCCGATCTACTGTTAGACTCTCCGACCTACTTTGAGGCCACTGTTTCATACGATGATCCGTATTTACCTGGTTGTTCAGTGAAAGCAGGGGATCGCTTCCGGTTCGAAGAAGTTGTTTTGGATTCTAAAGAAGGGGTGGAGCGGCTGAAGGTAAGAGATGAAGACGGAAATTCAGTTTTGTTGGCTTCTGACTGTAAGGGAAATTTCTTCCCTCTCAAGGATGATAGGCAGTATACGATTAAAGAGCTCATTGGTCTCGCACCAGTTCAGCGAAGGCTGAGGCTCACGCTTGATGGTGAGTCATGTGATGACTTTGGGGATTGCCAAGATGAGTACTCACAAGTACAAAAACATGGACGATCCCCTACAGAGTTATCTCCTCAGTCATCTGCAACAGCTGCTGGTCTGAATGTTTTACCTCAGCACTTCTCTGGCACTATACACATGCAGAAACCAGAAACTATGCTTCTCATATCCCCATTTAATGACCCAGATACTGTCTGGAACCTTCCCGTCTCTGCTAATCTATTTGTTCGAATGTACGTCCCGGACGATTATGAAATCCCAGCTCCTAAAACGTTCAAAACTCCTCCCGTACGTGTTCCTATGTCGAGTTCATCAGAAAACAAGATCCCTCAACACAGAGCACCTAAAGCTCCCCAAAGTTCACAGCCAATGAAAATCAACAGTTTTATAGACTGCCATCTCTCGTCCTTCCCGGTGATTGCTAAGATAGTAGACACGACTCAATCCCCATCTTTCTATCGGAAATTACTGAAAGAAGTGGATGATGTGAAGGTATACAGAGTGGAAGAAGCCAAGAGGCTCTTCGTTAAAGACGCTAAAAGTGAAACAGTGTTTAGCCTGTCGCACGATCTTGATGTTTCGTTTCTAGAATACCCAGAAAGGTTCAAAACAGTTTTAGATCTTCTCCACTTGCCCATTGGCTCGGAAGTCAAAATATTAGAAGAGATTGCTGCCGATTTCCCCAAACCCTTTTCACTTCGAGTTGGTGACATTATAAAAATAACTTCCACAAATCCCCAGTTTATAAAAATGAAACATGCTCCACGAGACTGTGAGGTTCTCAAGTGTTTAAAAATAGGTCCAGAAGGAGGGGAACCTTCAAAGGTTAAACTCCCTCTGGACCTTGAAATAAACATGGTCCTTAACGTCGATCGCAACAGCCGAAAAATGATTTCATTGCAAGATCTGCTCGCTGGTTCTGTGCCGATTCCAATCCTAGACGTGGCTTCCATCCCTGCTCAATCTGACGTGGATTTGCTAAAAGAGCTGCCGGTAGATTTACGCATAATTAAGTCAATGAAAGAAACTTTTCTAGTGATAGAACCAACAAAGCCTGTCCATTTGCCGTATATGCCGGGCAGAAAGCTGAAGCAATCCATGTCTTTCCCTTCTAACGATTCTAAGGTTACCAACTCACCAGAAGCATCGGCATTAGGTGCTACTGCCAAAATTTTCACTGGTCCCTCTTCTAGTCAACGCCCCCAAACTAATATCGGTTTGCCATTAAGTTCAGGCATACTTCTCACCTATAAAGACCGCCTGGATATTTACGACCTTAATGTGGAGGCTTCAGAAGCGGACTATGTGAGAATACCTGTGGAAAGAATGACATACGCGGAGTTTGAGGAGAGAGATCGGCTACGTAAGCTGAATGATGATTATGAAGATGTTGAGTTCGGATCCAGTAGTACAATCGACGAGACGGGATCGTTAAAAGCTCTTCATTTGACAAGAACAGGATCTACCGGGTAAGAACAGTTTCAATTTTTTTTATCTTACTAAAAACCATCCGATATCCTACTCCTGGTGTCTAAAGTAATTTGGTTATAGTCGTTAGTTTCGAATCGTTAGGCATATAAAACCTATTCTTTTAAGGCTTGTATATTTATGTTTTATAAGACATGAAATTCATTTTTTCTTCATAACCAGCTCTTTCGTTTGTTCTGTCTTCAAGTTCTCAATTATTAGACCGGGTTTCTGAAATCCCTGATGTGCAAGCCTGGTATGGCATGTTTATTTGTTTTAATGCGTATTTTGAGTTTGTAAGTAAGGGGAGCGAAAGAAGGAGAAACAGTACTTCTCTAGATACGGTAATTTCATAATGTTGCCATCCCCTAGCGGCTTTCTTTTAAAAAAAAAACTCCTCGTTTGTTGTCTGTTGGGAATTCTATTACAGTGTATTTCGGACATTTGGTGCTGTCAATTCTTTACATTTGGTGCTGTCAATTCTTTACATTTGGTGCTGTCAATTCTTTACATTTGGTGCTGTCAATTCTTTACATTTGGCTCTGTCAATTCTTTACATTTGGTGCTGTCAATTCTTTACATTTGGTGCTGTCAATTCTTTACATTTGGTGCTGTCAATTCTTTACATTTGGTGCTGTCAATTCTTTACATTTGGTGCTGTCAATTCTTTACATTTGGTGCTGTCAATTCTTTTAACCCATCTTCTTCAGTGGATATTTACGGGCGTTGATAAATATATAAATCGGTCATTGTTTTTACACCTTGTTTTGTTTTTTTGAAGCTGAAAATACTACGTCTTAGAAGCTAATAACCGCATGACCTTATTCAATTTCACAATTTGAATCCTTATACTTTTATTTCCTACTTAAAGTTTTACCAACAGTCATGAGTAAGACTAATATTAATTACGGCAGAGGTGTCCGTTAAATTTTGCAAACACTTGCTTGTTTGTTTCTTCTTCTTCTGTTAGCCAGTCTGCAGAGCTGTTTGCTCTCTTGCAGTCAATGCCAGACAAACATTTTAGGCTACATGTCTTTTTCAGTTGTCCCATATTGCTATATAGTGTGTTAGTAATGATAGGTTGAGGGGGAATCAGAGTGTATCGGATGTAGGTTAGCTCAGGGCATTTAAGCAGGAAGTGGTTCACAGGTTCTTGTGAGCAGGGGCAATGACTGCAGTTAGGTGGGTGAGTTGGGTTTATTCTATTTAGGTGTGAGTTGAGGGCTATATGTCCTGTTCTCAACTGGAATATAGTGCATTGTTCTTTGCCGGGGAGGAACCAAGAATAACAATGACAGAATAACTATAACAATGCTTGTTTGTTTAAAAACAATTTCATTTAGTCCCACATGCCACTATTACCTCTAAGGAAATGAGTTCGATTATATGCCTATCTGTTGACATGAATTTCATGGTCGAAACCACGTCACGGACCAATCAGCTGGATATGGGCCTGATCCACAAAATGTTGTAGAAAAGTGTCTGTTTATATGTGTCCTTATCGTAGCGTTAGGTAATTACGTTGCTTTGGACAAACCTGCTTTATGTAAAAAAAAAATGTTCTTTAACTATTTTTTTTTGCCACATTGTAGTACATGGAACATATTTACAATATAGACAATCAAAATAATGTGTAGGCCCTAAACTAGTACAAGTCATAATATGAACTATGAACATGGCTCTACGACTACCATAAAGGTTATTAATAGGTTTTAAGATCACGTTATATAAGCCATCAAGTAGAGCCGAAAGAAAGAACTATTAACACCCGCATCATAAAAGGTATAAACTAAACCCAAATTTTTAACATTTTCTACGTGTAGGCGGCTAAGGCTAAACAATCCTTAGAACCAGCGACAGCGATGTGGACATTTTCTCTTGGTCATGATAGTTGCTTGTTTTAATTATTATTTATTTTATTGTTTTTTTTTTTATGCAGTGGAAATATCTGGTCAGCACTCATCGCCAGTAATTAATAGTAATACTGACTAATTTATTTATCAACACTTGCATTTGAAATGGCCAGTGTACGCCCAATTAATAATGCTGAATGTTGTTTGATTAGTTAGTAGGCCTAATGAGGGTGTAATTTACATTGGCCTTACATAGAGCAACAACTTGTAAAAAAAAAAGCATTAAAGATATGTCTACTATAGGCCTAACATTAATAACGATTTGACATTGCAAAAGTATGTGTTTATATAATTGAACTTTTTCAATTGTCGTGTAAATATATTTCATTTTGGGATTTTACATTTTTATACTTAGTAATACTTGCTATGAATCTCGTGTTTATAAAATGTGTAGGCCTAATTTAAAATGGTTAAATTATTACTAAATATGCTAATTATTTTTTAAAAAGCTATTTCTTTAGAGTTTAGACCAACCTCTTTAACTCACTTAATAAAATTCATTTGCCTGAAGGCCTTCAAAGTTTACAGACGTTCCTTCTAGATAGAAGATTATTACGTCCACTAGGCCCAAAACTCCTGCAGGGCGACAGGGATCCGTCGGTGGCAGGGGTAGAACCCGCGACATGTCAGTTGGTTTTTGGTTGACAGTCCGGTGAACTAACCGCTGGACCAGCCGGCTTCACTGAATGTTGGCTAAATTTTAATTTGACAAGTTTTAATGGTCTGCCAACCTGCTGTGTTACTTTCCAGAATATTTAAAATATTAAGTCTATAGTCGTACGCTGGCTTTGTCCGATACAAATTCACATTGGCTCCTCAATATACAAATACTAATGGATTGACAATGCAAATATAGAATGTTTGGGTGCCCTACCGCAGGTCGGTTGTAAAATATTGACCTATATCATTTAGTGTGTTTTTTTCTAGACTTCCTGTTATAAAATGACGAACAAACGAAGACATTAAGAAAAATTTGGACTGTGTTTCATTTTTGGAGAACTTAATTATCCTAACCCAAACTCTCTTTTGTCTGGTTGAGTTAATTTTGACACTGTGTTATTTATTGCATGCCCCACATGTCTGAGCTAGACAGGTCGGATTGGGTGGGGCCTGTTTAGCGGATACATTGAATACAACGGGCTTTTCTTCATTTGCATGATCAGTTGAACGGCTCTCGCCATTTTCTTTAGCCATTTACTATTTCCAGTATCGACTTTAAATTTAAAAACAAAAAAACAAAAGACTGCCTTGAAATAGATGCTGTTTGATTATTATATAGATATTGTATTATATAGCTGCGTGCATCATTTTCAGCCCCGGTGACAAGGTCATCTCAAGAAATTTAAATGTAGAACAAAAACTGTAATAAACAAACTAAAAGTAAACCTTGCTTCTGGTCCAGATGAAGTACCAGTGATACTCATTAAAGAACTAAATAATTTCTATAGTTCTAATCTTTACAATACTTTTTCAGGCCTCTCTTAACAAGGGCAAAGTGTCCAAATAAAAGTGATAAATTAGACCCTGGAAATTATAAACTCATTTCCTTTATAAGCATTACATTCGAAATGCTACAATATATAAAATATATAGTAGTATAGTGAATCACCTAAACTAGGGGTCGGCAACCTACGGAACGCGTGCCAGACGTGGCACGCAGAGTTTTTTTTCAATGACATGCGGAAAGCTAGCAATCCACGTCTCTTCTACAAGAAATTGAGTGCTAAATCAGGTTGACATTTAGACTGTTGGCACGCTATTAGCAAAAGATTGCCGACCCCCTGACCTAAACAAACATAATGCATTGTGTCCACATAAACCCAACTTCAGAAAAAACCAGATCACGGTGAGCTGACTATTCATAATTTAATTTACACATTAAAAAATTAAATGGTCAATGTTTTTTTAAGGGGCGTCCATTAATTATGTCAACAAAAAAGGGTGGAGGAAGGTCTCACAAAGTTTGACAATTGTTGACATGAGGGAAGGGGGGGGGAGAGGTCAAGAAAAGTTGACGTCAACAATTTAACTTTTTTTTTTTTTAAATAATGAAAAAATAAAAGGACATAAGTCGGGCGTTTGTATGACACTCACTCATCGCCCATCAACAGTACCATTGTATACGTACTTGATTATTCTTATACTAAGTCACCCACATGGCCGCTATAGTCCTACCCTCTCTATTCCGATCTGAACGATATAAAAACAAAAGGTATTTCGATTGTGGAGGGGGTGCAAAGAGGGTGGGCACAGAGTGCACGCGGGTGAGGCGGGGCTTGTACATATTATGTGTAGGCCTATGTGGGAGAAAAAAGTGCAGGTCAGGAGGGCAATAAACGTTTTTTTTTCTGATCTATGAACTAATAGATCTAAGCTTATATTTTTTGCTAATTACTTTATAATAGGTGAAACATTGAAATTAGGTCGATTACAAAGATATATCAAATACATTCATGGATTTTTTATTTTCTGGAAAATATTATATGATGTATATAAATATACAGTTTGTAATAATCAGTGGCGTACGTAGACGGGATTGCAGGGTGTGTGTGTGTGTGGGGGGGCAATAGGGCACGGTAGGAGAGGTAGTTATGTGCATATTATGACATATTATTATGTATAAAGTACTGGGGAGGGGGGAGGTATGCACAAGGGAATAGTGAACTCACGATGGCATAATATTTGGAAGGCTAATTCACAAGTGATGCACGATTCTCCCTAAACTATTGAACAATTTGCATTGTATCATATTATCAAAAGTGAAACGTAAAATTTGATTCCTCAACAAAAAGAAATATTGTTAAAATCCTTGTTGTTTAAACAGTTGTAGGCATAATTTTACAGGCCGGGGGTATCTGAAAGTCTGAGAATTATTGACAATGGGGAGGTAAAAAAAAGTGCCTTCAAATTGATGAGGTAATTAATGGACGTCCCCAAATGTCAACTTTGTTCTTGTTTTTTAAATTACTTCTTGCTACTGAAATTTTAATAGGCTAAATAATTTTACGTAAAATGTATACTGCTATTGTATAATCAGACCGAGTCATCTATTCAACTCTGTGCGGAAAACGATCAATCTGACCATCAACATTGTTTGTTACTTTGTTTTGTGGTTTCTCTTGTTCATACAAATACAAACGACAACTCTTTCAATTCAATTATAAACATGCCCGTGTGTACTAAAACGTGCTTCAAAAAGCCGCCAGATAGATTAGTTCTTTCCCCTTACTTCGTTGTTGCTACTTTCTAAAATTGACGATCGACCAGACGTGAGCACTTCAGAAACTGATTCTCTCCCTTTTATTTTTCTAAAAGAAAAACATTTCCGCCCTACAATGTAAATGGCAATGATAGTTACTGCATCTTACGCCTGTAAAATTCTCCTGTAACAAACAACTACTCGGCCAGTGACATACGTCTGCCTTTTATTGATTGCATGCACAGAGAGGGACAATTTTGTGTTTTTGTTGTTTTTTCGCACCCTAGTTTAAACTGCGAATTAATTTTTAATGCTAGTTAGACCGTTAGGTGGCGGGAGATTTTATTTATTTTCATAACAATTTTCATTCGGAGATAGTCAAGACAAAGTTTACGTTATTTCTGAAGCGTGTGTGTTTTTATTTATTTTTCTGTGTAAAATCTGTTTTGAAAAAAAAAAGTATTACAATCTAACGTTAAGTGAAGCATACAATATAGATCTAGTTCAATTTAAATGCATATTATATTAAAGCTAAAAAAGATAAAAATAGATAGATACATAAGTAGATACCCAATGGACTTGTGGTCGTGCGATAGAGCGCGCGATAGCCTAAAAAATGTATCCCGGAACAGATAGTTGACCTATAAGCTTATACTTATAGTTCCGGCTTTTGTTGATAATTTGTCTACAATCACTAAAGGCTGGTCTTGTTAGTCTTATAAGTTATAGGACATTCCTCCTAGTCCTAGAATGAATACTTTTTATTTACGTCCATTGCCATACCACATGCAAAAAGCATTTTATTGTACCACTTTGGGTCTATTTTTTTATTCGTTGCCAAATAAGCTAGGCCTATAAACAGTTAAAACTTACGGTAGTTTTAGTATGCTTTAAAAAAAATTATGCGTGTTTCAAAATGTTTAATCACCTTTTAAGGTGGACGCTTACTGTGTGCAGACAACAATTTGTCTGTAGTGTGTTTAGACTAAATGAAGATTTAATAATTAAGTAAAATTTAAGTTCTAATTATTTGGGTTATTTAAAAACAAGAGGGGAAGAACGTTGCATTATATATTTCAATATCATCTGGCCTAGAACATTCAGGATAAAGTAGCGCCATGATAACAGTGGTGTGTCGAGGAGTGCCTCAGCGGCACCCCAGAACAATCCCTAGGCACATCGTGGCGCGCGAGCCATCTTTGAGAGGCCGCGTTCTGCTGCCATCGCGGGTGAAGCAGCCAAACAGCTATGTGACATTGTATCGTAGAGCCAGAAACAGGTCAGTGCAGGTCACTTTCAAAGATTATCACTTTAAAAAAGTATAACATACAGGGCTAGTGTTGGTTTTTTTAATGCACATAGTTTGTTTTTAAAAGTAGCCTTATTTTTAATTTATAGGCCGGTCTATTATTGTTCCGAAAAAATGGACTTCCAAAATAATATAGCAGGCTAGGCTATAGACCAGAACTTTTTTGTCTTAGAGAGCCATGGATACCACATATTTTGAAAAGTAATTCTGTAAGAGCCATACATTATGTTTAAAATTAAAAATTTAAGTAAATGTGTGCATTTTGTGTAATTTCAACACTAATTATGTCTCTGAATTCTTCTGATGCTGAGCTGCAGTATACCTTAGCTCATTTGTAGAATGAAATATTGATATACAATTAATATGTAGATCAAACAGTCTTTAAAAAAAAAACATTTGTTTAATAATCGAACATTTGTCAGCGAGCCAAATGCAGCCATCAAAAGAGCCACATCTGGCTCGCGAGCCATGGGTTCCCGACCCCTGCTATAGACCTATCTAATATAATTTATAGCATAATCGGTACCAGTGTGATGTAGTTAACAGTAGTTACACCTATAGCCTATAATCTTCTTTCAAGTAATATTAGGCCTACCTATATAACCGTAGTTTTTTGCTTGTTTTTTTTTAACTTTTCGATATGTTAGTTTCCTTGTATTAGCCTACCCAAGCACTATCCCCAACGGGCACGTGTACCACTGATTGCGAACCGCTTTATCAGTTAGTAAGAGTATATATACGTTTACTGAGCATGATAGTAAGGTCTTGTCTTGATGGGGCCTAATAATTATATATAAGCTTTTACAAAATTCTAGTGAGTATAAATATGAGTATGACGATCAAGTAAGCATGATGCGTAAATAGAAAAAAAAGCACAGGGGCGATGGGGGAGGCGTATTCCTATATTTTGGCGCCTTTCTAGAAATCATTTGTTATTTCTTAGTATCCTAAGCTAACGCACGTTTGAGGCTTGTGTAGACGCCCACTCTAATTACGCTACTGGGCATGATATACATGTTAGATGTAATTGAAAACGTGAGAAGACTAAAAGGAAGGGAGAGGGTCAATATGCTAGATATTGAAATAAAGTAAATGTTACTTTTCTTTTTAGTTCTGAAATCCCCCCCCCTCCATTTTTTCTTTACTCTATCCATACTTTTGTTATGCACGTTCAATTGTAGCCAATCTTTTTGAAATGTAAAAAATAAAATAAACAGCAAGCAGCCAAATTTTTTAAATTTTGTTGTTTTTTTTGCATTTTGCGACACTGTCGCAATATTTACTATCCAAAATGCTAAGTCTGATAATGTAAATAGTTGATAATCTTTTATGGTTATTTTCCTAATTTTAGATATTTAAAAAAAAATCAATAAGTCACTAGTGCTTTAGGTCTATTAATTATATTAAACTTAATAGAAATTTAGGTCTATAATATACTGGTAAATCAAAATGTTTTTTTTATTAATACACCATTCATTCATATGTTGGTAATAATTAGCATCGCATACGCTACTAACATTAATTTAATAAGTTTAGTAATCTACATATTTAAAAAAGAGTAGTTTAAGAGTGATTTGTGTATATGACAACTTGCCCCACATAGGGTAGAGGACAGTTTGACCTAAATAACTTTTTATCCTTGAAGTAAGACTTATAACTAGCTCATCAACATAAACGATCCCAACTCTATAATATTATAATATTATCAAAAAATAAAAGTCAAAGAATAGCTATTGTCAATGTAGTGTACGATAAACAAAAAATTTAAAAAGTTAATCAAAGGCTCAAAGGGATGATTTTGACATTTTTGCATTTTGAAAAAAAAACTATTAACGCCAACTTAATAAAATCAAGTATAACAATCATAATTATATGTCCTTTAAATAATACCAAAAGATAACAGCATCAATCTAGCTACAACATTCGAAATAGTGACAACTTACCCGCACTGACAACTAGCCCCGCTCTCCTTTTGGTTGTTATTGCTCCAATTTTTTAAGAGTAGGGCCTACTTAGCTTATTAGACTATAAGGTTAGGCCTATGTTGTGGTAAAGGGAAGCTATATTAAATGTTAAAGTTTTAGAAAATCTTTAGAAGGAGTTTTACTGGCTTTCCGATACCAAGATCATGGCGTTATGTTTTTTTTTTTTAAGTCTAGGCTACATAAACGACATAGTAAAAGCTAAGCTTATTTGTTGTTGTTTTTTTTTGTTCGTGTTTGGAGCAGGAGTGTAAACGGTGCCTATAATACATTTAAATTGTGTCTTTTTAAATTAAATTTTGATCTCTTCGATCTAAAAACATCTTTTCTGATATTTTTTTAGCAGACTAGATTCCAGATTATGCTTATGTAGCCTAATTAACTCCCTTTTGTTATCTAGACTAGAGCTTTTTCTACTTTTCCACACATTTTCCACTTGTAAAACATCGCAGAATGCACAATTCAATAACTTCAGCATTTCGTGAAATGTATTTAATTCTATATCAAGGCCTACGTCATATGCACGTCGAAAAAAGGGTTAACTCATAGCTTAGCCAAAGATAAAATTTTGTTTTGCATTTTTAAAGGTGGTTTATTTGTTAATTTGCTATAGTTTTCCTGACTATTATTGACAACCCATTATGCATGCCCGAAGCAGAATGCCAAGACAGACAACCCATATGACTTTGTTGTTGTAAAATATAAAAATCTCTTATACTAAATTTAATTAAAAAGATCTTTTCTGCGAGAGCACCTAAATTATTTTTTAATCAATGTAAAGCTTATATTTGTATTGTCCTTATAACTCATTTCCCAATCGCAAATCCTATTTGTTTACTAAATCTTAGAGCAGAGGGATGGGAAAACTTTACTACCAGCGAGTCTGATTCAATAAGTCAGCGGTTCCCAAACTGTGGGTCGCGACCCCCTTGGGGGTCGAATGACCATTTTGCGGGGGATCGCCAAAGGCCTTCGGAAAACGTATGTTTTCGATGGTTTTAGGAGCCGAAACACCGCTTATCTTTTTGTTTCCAAGCGATTCCACCGAAATGCAGATACATCCGCATACTACGTGTAGGCTACTTGGCGTAATGACATCAATACATGTGTAAGCTTATGTGACAATGTCGGCACCGTAATGCACGTATACGGACCAGTAACACGTGTGTAGAGAGTTGTGTTAAAAAGCCTCTTCTCTGTTAAAAGCAGCCATTGTGTTAAAAGCAGTAGTATTGGCGATAAAACGACCGACACCTCATGAATATTTAGGAATTTAGTGTAGATTCTGTTCGGTCTGGATTTCAACAGAATTAGTAAAGGTAATCGGAGCTCACTGTACGATATATGGGCAAATATTAGCAACGAAGACAGTGTAACAACAGTTAAAAGAAGTAATAAAAAGCGTCATAAGTTGTGCCCTTTTGTAAAGACAAGCTCTTTAAACAGTCGACAGTGTTCGCAATTGTGCAACTAGTATTATGCTCCGAACAATGATTACTATTTCACACTTGTGAGATGATTGTTGAGAGAAATTAAAACTTGTTTTTTTAGCTTCATGGTGAACTAGTTTTTATATATATTTTATATCAGAAAGCAAGAATGCTCTTTGAAGCACTTTTCGGTGATATATGTAAATTGCAGACAATAACTTACTTGGTTGACATCATTGTCGTCTTGAATGAGTTAAATTTATCACTGCAAGGAGGAAATTGTAACAATCTAAAAAATATCCGATTATTCCAAATGAAACCTTAGCCTTTGCATAAAAAAATTTGATGAAAATGAAATTTATAAGCTTATGCTGTCTACTTCAGGCCCCACGAAGAGGGTGTGTGTGTGCAGTTATTGCACTGCGCCGGGGCCCATAAGAGTTTATCTTTGTAAGATCAATACTGAAGATTAGAAAAAGTTACATTAATTTAAATTAAAACTGTACTTGATTAAAGTTTGTGAATAGGCCTGTAAGGCTGTGAATGATATGATTACATTCTAATGGTAACTCTTATAACAGCTTGATAAAATGGTCCACAGACCTTTTAAAAAGATCCCTGATTTCTATAAAAGTATGTAATGCAAATAAATAATCTAGAATCTAGATTTTACTAGTGTTGGAAAGAAGGATCGAACCAACACTTTTTTTTTTCTCATGTGGCTTCTGGTCTACTTTATCCGCTTTCTTTGAAAAACTTGACATTTAAGCAGACAAAATGATTACAATGATAAATTCTGTGAAATAAGTTTGAAATAATACTTCCACATGCTTGCAGCCGAAATTTCATGGTACTTTCCAAATCTACCTGACAAC
Source organism: Anisus vortex (assembly GCA_949126835.1). NCBI lineage: Eukaryota > Metazoa > Mollusca > Gastropoda > Planorbidae > Anisus > Anisus vortex. The sequence continues at coordinate 10,980,733 of OX421493.1, forward strand.
ACATTATATATGTACTTGCCAGAAGCCCATTCACATTCAAAGTTGATGATGTTCCTGAGAAAGCACAAAGGATTTCATTGAGCATATTAACAACGATGCATTGAGAACTGATTTCTTTATAAGCTTACTGCCAGGTACAAAATTCTGGATAAAATTTTTGCAGTCACAAACTATTTTGAGTGAGATTGTGTTGCTCCATTTTCTTCCATTTTCAACAAACTATCTTAGTAAACATGCTTTTCCACCTTGTTGGTTATCAAGTTTAAACGCAGTAGACTTATTGTTGAAGAATAGATGAACTTCTTAGTGGTACTCTTGCAAAGACTGACCCGAGAATTTCTGAACCGATGAGAATTACGCAAGGTCCACCATCACAATAGCTGACGTTTGTGTTGTAATTAAAGATATAGGCCTAAACCTTGCATTATTTAAACATATGTTTTTATGTCTTCTTTTTTTTTAAATGATTAATCGCTATGCTTTAATTAGGTTCAAATTGTAACAATAAAAATACATCGTGCATATCAGATATTTACATTACAATTCATAACAGTCGCAAAATGCAGTAATAAAGTAGGGACGAAATTTATTTTATTTTTTTTAGCGGGGGGGGGGGGGGGGGGGGGGGGGTCGCCAAGGCATGAGAAACTGAATAAAGGGAACCACTGCAATAAGTCTATATGCCTATGTAACAGCCATCAGAGCCATAAATGGTGACAGCCCGAGGGAAAGCGTTATACCATGACCATAATGAATTTATTTAAAAATTTAAAATTAATATCAAGCATCGTGTGGAGTTACTATTTCTTTTATTAATAAATAACTATAAATAAACAAAATAGCAACATATAAACGAGCAATGACAAGGGTCACTATGGACTCTGGGCAAGCGGCCATATCGTTCAATTGCTCACTCCTGAAATAGAGTAATTCGAATATTGACCAATAAGTTGCCAGGCAACATACGGAGAGCCAGTGTGAATTTGTATCGGAAAAAAGACAGCTTACGGCTTTTAGACTATAAATAGATCGACTGTCCGTTCAAAAATTAAAAGAGAATACAGGATATTTGTAACAAATATCTGAATTTTCCTTTAATTCCGCGATTCCTTTGAGAGGATAGAAGGGTAGGCCTATGTGTCCGGTATTTTCGTATCTATTGACGGACAGATTTCGAAACGTTGAAATGCCTTTTTCTTTCTTTCTTTTATCTTTTCGTTTTGGCCCTTTGTATAAGCTTAATTGGTTTTATACTAGATATGCCTCTTTGCCAATTATTTAATGCTAAATGTGTGGTCGAACACTTAAGGTTATCTTTCACATGTGCTTATATATAGACCTATACATTTTTTGTCTGCTTATCTTCATGTTTTTTAGGGACATATTGTTATTGCAAAATGAAACAATTCGTTTCTAGAGTCCATTCTATAATATGCAATTAAAATTCACAGTGAACTTGACATATGGCCACCCACAAAACTTGACTACATGATAGGATACAAGACGTTATAAATACACACATACATACGGAACAGGAATTTGATATGATAGCAATGATAGTAGGGCCTAATAAAAAGCCTTTGCTGTCTTTGTGAAGCTTTGGTGAACATAAGAACTTTGCTGTCTTAGTGAGACTTTGGTGAACATAAGAACTTTGCTGTCTTGGTGAGACTTGGTGAACATTAAAAGATATTCTCTATTATGAAGAAATCAAGATTAAGTTTCAAACATCACAGTTATCTATTTCATTAATTTATTTCAATGTTTCCTTAAATTTACAGGCTGTTGGAGCGAAAAGACAAAATGTCTAAATTGGACAAAGTACGCCGTTTCAGCAAAGCTCTTCATCCCAAACACTGGCGTCAATCTAAAGCGGAACCTGAACCTTTGCCACACCCTTCAGCAATGGGTCTTATGGCACTAGCAGCTCGACCGCATGAAGGCCAGAGAAATGAGTACGAGCAACAGCAAAATTCTTTCAGTACAGATAAAAAGGAAATAACTGCAGCTGACAGCAATGATGATGATGGTATTGTTAACATCCTTTCCTAACCAAATCACTTTTATTTTTAAAAAAAGATTCTTTTCAAAAGTACAAAAAAAAGTCTATTAAACAATTTTAGATAGCTGGTAACAAATTCAATAATTGTTTTCAATGAAAAATTAATGTAACTCACATTTTTATTGTTTTCAGATTGTCATGAAAATTTGTATGAAGATGTGGAAATCGGTCCAATTAAAGCTGCAACTTTCGCTGGACCCACTGCCAGACAGACTGGACCTTTCTCTGGGGCAAGTCACATGTCTTTACCATTGCCAAGGCTACCGAACCGGATGTTAACCAATAAAAATGTTGGCACAAAAACTAAGGCTCAAAATGTGGTCCCAGAGCCAGAAAATGGTACGAGATCTGAAAAAGTGGCAGCAAAATCTCAAGACTATAATCCTCTCACAAAAGCAAGAAACTGGGCAACAAATCTAAGTTCTAAGTTTAGCAAGAATGAAGGAACTAGACTTAGGAAAGAAAGAAATCCCCCAGATGATGCAGAAAGAAATCTACCAACCCCACCTCAATTTGAATTAGACACCAACAAACTTTCAACAGATCATGATTTTCCTCCAGCGAGTCGAAATCATCAGCAAGGGAATGATAGAAATCGTCACAATAGACATTCAGAAATACCCCAAAGAAACAAAATACTTCCAGATAAAGAACCAATAGTCCCAAGTCATATATCAAGGCCATCAGTGGAAACTAACATTAAACCAATTTCTTCGGGTTCTATGGAATTCAATAATGATCCTGCACCAAAAGCACCTAAAAGACGAAAAGCTCTGTTAAAAGCAGCAATGGCTCAGAATGAAGAAGCGTCTAAGGGAAATGACTCAACATGCCATGATGTAACAGAGAATGTTGTTAAAGATACTTTTGTGAGTGACATTGTAAGTCAGTCAAGTCCAAAAACAAGCTCTGAATCTCTTAATGTGGAAAAAATCTCTTTACTCTCCAATCACACGGGAGACCCTGACAAACCCAATCATGACATGAATGGTAAGATCGAACCCCCTCGGCCGAAACCTCGAAATCTAAGCAAGATTGTTCCTGAGAACAATGTTTCAAATATACCAATTTTACCCCCCCGAGGGGAAGCTCCTCCCAGGAAAAAAGCTCCTGACACTTTGGGAATCTCAGAGCTGCCAGAAAAACCCAGACCTCCTCCAAAGCCTAAAGTTTCACAACATAGTGACGTTTAGAATATAGAAAACTTTGAGACCATTCATAAAATGCTGATACTAATGTAGAACCCTTTATCAGTAAAGGCAATAAATATATACATATTCAAAGTCTTAATGCAAATGCCCATGTTTTTAAATAGATTTTTAAGCTTGGTCTTATGTGCTAATAACTGTAAAATTAACTCAAACTCAGTGCTTTTTTTGTGATGGTACGCACCTGTACGGCGTACCGGCACCTTTTTCAATGTGGGGAAAAAAATTATTACTTTTCTTGTATTTTAACGTTTATTATTAATTTATTATATTATTAATTTGTTAAAATTAAATTATTTTAAAATTGCGCGCAATAAGAATTAAAATATAAAATGCGAAACTGCTTTAAAAGTTAGGCAATCCATCACTGAGTACCGGCACCTATTTTTTTTTACAAAAAAAGCACTTCTCAAACTTAAAGTGAAACAAAAGCTATTCCTATGTAGAACAGCTTTGCTCAAGAAAACTGCTCTGAATCTATATCAATATCATTTTTTTTTCAAGTATTAGCAATTGCTGTGATGATGATTTCATCAATTCAATGTATTATATTTTAAATTATAATTTTAGCATAATAATTGAACGTTGGAATGCCTCTAAGTGTTTTTATTCCTTTAACCATGTTGAATATCTCTATATTGATATTTCTGTTCAATTCTGATCTATAAAGGTGAACATTTATTTAAAAGGTACTCATAAATATTTAAGAAATGTTACACTTAGTATACCAGTAAGTTAATTTTTCTTTAAATATGCAAACTGCCATTACCAGTACATTAATTTTTTTCTTTTTTTTTCAAAGAGAATTATACATGAAAAAAAGGTGTAACAATATTAAACTTGCTGCTTTTACCTAGATGTTTAACGGTTCACAGTATTACAATTAGTAATAATTCACCAATTATTCAATTTAGTAGCTTGTAATAAATTCCTTTATCCATAGGCTTACATTTAATATCAACAGCAAGTAACTGCAATATATGAAATGGGCAGTCTCCTGAACAAAATGAATTCTAGTAAACTTTTTTACACTTACTTTTGTAAATGTCATTTTTAGTTTTAATAAAACATAATATTATATGTGCCCCTCTTAATGAGATATGAAATCAGCAGCAATATGATCAATAAAAACAATTTCTTTGCTTTCAAAAACTTCATGTAGCCTATTTATAGAGGCTCATATCTCCCCCCACCCTTCCACAATCATCCCTTTGGAATATGTATACCCAGTTACCCAGTTTGTTTCTCTCAGATTTTTATAATAGATACATGTTACAGTGTAACTTACCCCCCCCCCACCCCCCCCCCCCCCCGTTTCCATTAATTATTGCAGACTCCAACCCTCACATATGAACAATTTTTATAAGTATTGAAAGAAAAAAACGAATTCTTATAATCATTAACATTCTGCATCCTTAAAAGAAAACAGAGCTTATTAAGAATTACAATGTTTTACAATTATCAAACTGGTTGCTTATGTTGTGAAGAGAGACAAAAGAAAATTTATTTGGGCTGAAATATAGATATTTCTTGTGTATATTAAGGCAATTGTAATTTTTAACATATTTTAAGAGGATATTAAACATATAATATGCCTAACATTTTTAAACATGTTTCTATTATTATATTTTGTATGGAACCCTATGCCAGTGTATTCTGGACTGGTGCAGACACTTGCTTGTTATTATCCAAGAAAATCATTTTTTTTTAGAACAATAACTGATTTTCATATGTGCAATATTTATTCTCTATGTAAACTATTAATCCTTAAAAGTACTGGTATCAAGAACATTGAGTGTGCACTCAACAGTTTCATGATCTGCTAACACTTGTATAAATTTTTTTTTTTTTTTTTTAAATGTGTATATATACTTGTATAATGAGATATTGAACATATTCAAGCCCAAACATTATCACTATTGTTTATGAATTTTTTGTTCAAGAGGATGGCTATGAATAGTACAATATTGATATTAAATAATCACCAGAAAACAGGATTATTGTTTGTTTTAAAAAAAAATACTTTGTTGATGCACTGTTTACTATTCATAACAATAGAGCTTGAGGCGAGTGGCAACTTACTGTAATATTATAATGACAAAAATAAAGATCATTTCGATCTAGGTACATGTGCCTCCATTTATTTTAATATTACACAACTCAGAATAGTATTTGTTAAAATATCCCAAAATTGTAATCTTAAATTTAATGGGAACTAAACAAATTTTGTACTTTCTTTTATTTGACCGATAGAAAATTCATAATAATTATCTGGGAAATTCCATATTTTCTTTACATTTATTGATTCCATTTCTTTTCATGTGTAGTAATACAGCATTTAGGTACCGGTAAACTAAAGGTTCAAAGACCTTTAGAGCACACAAGTAATGAGACAAAGATAGACCCACAAACAAGTGAGTGGATTAAAAACAATACCAGTATTTAAAATGTGAAAATGTAAGGACTTAGATGTGTTGGCCAAGGGACAAAACTGGGCTAGAAAACTTTGTACATAAAAATCACATTTTTTATTTTAAGCTTCATTTATCCTGTTCTTAACAAAAATGCTACCTTACCTCAGCTTTTGCTAATTGTTAAATCATCTTTTAAAACTACTCATAGTCTTTCAGGTGGCATTACATTAATTGGGATTGAAGCATTTTAAATAGAAGGGTTAGTAGTACAGGATTTTATTCATATTTAATTTTATATTTAATGTTTATTAAATGTGTGGATGTCTGTCTACATAGTTAAGGTACTACTAATCAGAAAAACAATAACTGAACAAAATTTTAAACAATTATATTATATTGCAAGCCTAGAATTAAAACTTGGATGTTTACAACTTTGAAGCCCTGTAACTTTTGTAAAATATAAATAAAATATCATTCTGAAAAGGTAAGAAATGACAAGGGAAACAAATCTAACAAAGAAAAAACAAAACAAAAAAGAATATTCAAGTCAAAATTTATTTAAAAACTATCTTATAGAAAGGACTTCACCAATCAACACATTTTTCAACACTGCTACTTTGATAGTTCATCCAACACATCATCTGAAAAAAAAAAATAGTTTAGTTATACCTATGTTTAATTTCACAAACATGTTATTATTGTTTTGTACACTAAGATATATAAAAGTAGGTATATAATTAATAAAAGTAATTATATGCCAATTAATTTATGCTTACTGTGATTTTTAAAAAGTACATTATTTGGCATATAGTATATAAATATATGTTTAAACAAATTTGTGTAATAAATGTAAATTTTCATTTATGGGGCCTAATAGAATTATAAACAGCTTGAAATTCTCAGTAGGTGAACTTAAGATATGGGCATCTAAAAGACAGCTACATTGCAGAAATATCAGAAGTTACACAAAATGAGGATATGCAACAGCATAATTCTTTCATTGAACAGTAGAACACCTTACAAAACCTCCACAGCAATACATAAAGGTCAGGAAGAAAAGCAAAACTGTTAAAACAGTCAATAAAGATGGAGGAGAAAAGAATGACAATTTTTTTTTCACTTTCCCATTAATTTAAAACAATAAATCCTTTATTAATGTGCCAACCAATATATTTTAAAAAATCAAAATGAAGTAAACATCTACTCATCTATAGGGAAACAGAAGCAGCAAACAGACGTCAAAGAAGTGGTATATGTAATGTCATTTTCTAGTATATATATGTAGATATATTATAATATACTCAAGGCAGATACCATTACTAGAAGCAAACAATGAAAGTATTTTAACTCTAAATCCTATTCTGAGTATGGTATGCGATTAGCATTGATAACAGCTCTTTATATACGACCGTCATATCACAAGTCCAGAACACACAAAAAACAGAAAGTGAAGCATACCCTGACATTTTAGAAAAAGTAGTACAAGGAAAATACAAACATTCCGCTAAAATTATATTCATCCTAAAACCACATATAGATAAGCAGTACATCTGCATAACATTTATATCTCTATAAAAATACAGAAATATTACAAAATACCAAAATGAATTTTGAAAATTGGAATTTGACTGGAGCATGTCTGGAGCAACCAGAAACAAAATTAGAAAGTTTTGAGATTTAGAGCATCATAGATAAAGAAACAAATAAATGCCAACTATTTTATTCATGAAAATATTTTATTCAATTAAAAATGTGAGATACTAAGGAGCAATAGGGTTATAAATGGAAAATTCTAATGGAATCCACTTGTTGATAAAATAATAAAAAAATAAATTAGCCTTTTTTATAACTGTAACAAGAACATAATGAAACTAAATATCTATCTAAGATTTGTTAGACATCTACCTATTATGTCTGCCACCCATCAAAGATAATATAAGAAGAAATGCAACAACGAATTAAGATGGTCTCTTTCTTTTTCCAGGGTGGGATAGGGGGCATGGAATGGGTAGCCTATAAAATTAAGGATAACCAAAAACGAAACACCTTTTAAAAACCTTTCAAAATACCAGGGATACGGGTAAGCTCCAATAACCACCCTTTAATATGGAATGTCCGTAACATATAAAAGATAAAAGCCAAATCCTTACCCTTTAAAACCTTTCAAAATACCAGGGGTAAGGGCAAGCTCCAGTAACCATCCCTTAATCTCATTTAATATGGAATGTCCGTAACATATAAAAGATAAAAACATTTTACATACTCGTCTACATTTTGGAAAACACCTTTAGCTTTCATTCTTTCTACGGCAGCCTTTACATCATAATTTCTGCAACCAAAAAAAACAACAACAAATAGCTTTCATCTTATCTAAATGAGTCACTTTTTGTATAGTATAGATCAATTGTTAACATGTCTGAACTGCAATATTCCATTAAAAAAATATTCCATGCAGTTTTTAGTACTTTCTTTTCTATAATACGGTATTAGATTATAGATATTAAAACCAATAAATTAAATCTTTTTTTTTGTTATGCCTAAGTGTTACGAGTTAGTTCGAATACTTTAATTTTCAATGCATGATGTTTCCCAGTTTAAAATTTTAAAAAGGTTTACTTTTTTTGTTTGAGTGATGTACTTATATAAAGTAGACTAACAGTAACATCTGCTATATTTTGCAAAAGGCAGTAATAAATCAAGAGTTATGGAGTAAAATACAGCAGAGTCTGTAAAATATTACTATATAATATAAGATCAAAAGATTGACAACCCCTGATATTTAGCATGAATAGGCACATAACTAATTTTCAAGTGAAAAAAAATTAATTGACAATACACATTTTTTTGTTAAAAGCATTATTGTAAGTAAATTTAAAAAAGAAAAATCAGAAGCTAAAAAAATGATGAAGTTTGTAATTTGTAAGATACTCACTTGTGGAATTCTTCAAAGGTTTTCTTTCTTTGCATTTTCACACCAAAATAGTAAGAAGTTGATACTACTATAGCCACAGATATTGCGAGGACAAAGTCCTTTTTTGTTTTGTTTAAGAGCAGGTGACGAAGAGCAGGTTTTGTGGCCATCTATAAATGAAAAAATAAAAATAAATTAATATACAAGCAAACAATTTATCAATGAAAATATTACAAGAAATATGAAAAAATATTTTGGTTTTCTTTATAAAATCATTCTATTAAAGCAGCACTTTTACAGCAATAGTAAAACGTACATTTTAATTTTATATAAAAAGATACACAAGGATGATAAAACTTTTCTCTTCAGAATGCTAAACAAATCTTTTAACAAATTTTCAACAATAAGCACACATTTTATTTTATGTTACACATAATAAGACAAATATATTTCATATTATATTATATACTGTAGGCCTATATACTCGCATAGGCTATAGGGCATAGGGTGCACTTCTTTCACTTAAAATTATTGGGTTAACCGGGGTAAAATGGGTAGCCGGGGTAAAATGGGTATATCAGATAAAATAATTTTTTTTTAAAGCACTGTTATTTTAATGAAATAAGTTTTATGTTTTTATTATAGAGAAATATTTTTTGCATGAATAATTACAATTAGGACCTTTGATTACTTCACTACGGCTCGACAAGAAGTGCTACCATTTTTATTTTGGATTTCACATGCTTTCACGTAAAGGTAAAACTTTCTTGTAAAATAATATATATTTAACCTACACAGTCATAAGTTACATATTTATAACCAGGAGAAGTTCTTCTATACAACTGATAATAACAGAAATATGAAAAATTACACAATTTGAAATTTGAGTTGATAAATTAAAACGGGGTAAAATGGGTATACTGAATATAATGTGTGAATTACTCAATTAACAAAGAGGCTAATGTCACAATGATGTCTAGAAGCATATGTTATGTTATATGAATTCCATTCATAGCTCTAGGGACACCAGTTTATTTTTATTTATATATATATTTTTTTTGCAGACCTACAGTTAATCTGATTTAAAATGCCAAGAAACTAGGCCTATATCCGCAAAACACAAACCAAATAATATACAAAGGAGGACTTGGAAAATGCAAGACAAAGTTTCAAAGTAAAAGAAAATCCCATTTGAAACTTTCAGTTTCTGAGACTCTGCACATTGACACATCATCTGTTTCACTATTTAAAGTATTGCAGAGAGCAATTTTAGAAACAATTTCCACAAAATGTTCACCAACAAACGTGGATGCAATCAGCAATGCTGAAAGAAAATGAGTGCAGGCATAGGAGGGAGAATGTTGCAGCCAAGATATTTCAAGAAGAAAAAGACAGAATAGCAAAGAAAAACAAAGTTACAGTGTTGGAAATGAATGTCCAACTCAAACCCAATCAGAAGAAATAATGACTGATAAAACATAAATGTTATTGTTGGAGACTGGGTGCTGGTTAGGTATGCAGGGAAAAGGGTAATCCATGAGTTCTATGGATTAGTGATTGAAACTCCAGATGAAGACATGTCTACCGTAAAGTTTTTTACCAAGTCAAAAGTAGGACCTTAGTATGTTTTTCCTGAAAAACATGACATTGATGACGTTGCTGCTACAGATATCTTGTATCCTGAAGAAATTGCCACAGCCATCATGCAACAGCTTGTGAAGAATATAAATTCTTTTTCCTAGCAAATATTAATCACACACAGTGTGTCCTTTTCTTTCAGTTTAAATATTAAAGAAAACAAAAATAAATTCATGTGTTAATTTATTATCATAAGAACTTAATAGATATTTTCAGAAAGAAATATCAGAAATTACCAAAGCCATCATGCAATAGTCGTGAAAAAGATAATTTCTTTTAGCCAGTTGTGTTTATTCTAGCAAATTTTAATCACACAAAGTGTCCTTTTGTTTCAGTTTAACTAAAGAAAACAAAAAAAATTCATCTGTGTTGATTTATTATCATCCAAACGTTATACCCATTTTACCCCATAGTATACCCATTTTACCCCGGACCATGGGGTAAAATGGGTATACTATGGGGTAAAATGGGTATAGGCCTTATCTAAATAAATATTCGATAAAAATATTTATTATCTATATTTTTTTATTCCCAAATAGTGCAATGTAAATTTTATGAACAAAACATTGGATAAAATTAATTACAGTTCAACCAATGCAACTGCTAACAGAAAACTAGGTCAATTTTATACCCATTTTACCCCGGTTGACCCTTTTGATAAAAATTAGGGGTGCAACCAGGGCTGTGGAGTCGGTAGATAAATGTTCGGACTCCTCAGTTTTTTTGTACTTCCGACTCCAACTTCGAATCCAGTACCCAAAATTTCCCCCGATGCCTCTTTTTCACAGAAGACAGTTCGTCGTGTGATTATATAAATTTTATAGAATATCGTATAAAGTTAAAGTATAGGGGCCTAGACTGTATTATTCTGATGTTTATTAAAGTCATTAAAAATATTATGTTCTGTACTAGTGTATTTAATTTGCTATATTTCCAAAATAGCTTCCAGGTGGTCATGGTGGGGGGCCCAACCAAATGTTAATGTCAAGTGGGTCTCTACTATTACTATTACTAAAACTTTGCCTGCTGGCATGGCAATAATAGTAACAAGCAAAGCAAAAATAAATTGATAAGACGATTACGTGCTAAAAGTAACGTCTAAACTAAATGATTCAATGTAAATGTGCTATTCAATAGGGCCTAAATAGGCCATCACTTCTCAATACTCAAATCAATATCAGATTCTTAGCTCACTCATCAGTCACTGACAATCGTCACAATACAATCAGCAGTCTCAATGTCATGAAAGTTTAAAAATAAAGAACAATTTGTTTAATTAAATGTAAAGTGTGTAGGCCTATATTAATTTAGAAATAAACAGTACTGATTACTTTACTTAAAAACATAACGTATTTTAGTTATGGATAATCTTTATTGTTAAATTAAAATTGTAAACACATACTATTCACGTTCAATCAAAAGAACATAAGTTTGGTACTGTCCTTCACAAAACGGAAGCACAACTATTAGAGCAAATCTGTCACGTGACATTAAAGAGAGACTACTGTGTTAAATCATCATTTTGTGCTAAGCGAAATTGCCTTCGCTTGTTTACGTGAAAATTAAAAATGTGGCTACCCATCGCTGCATCAACTTGCGATATAAACATAAACTGAGTAGCTCTTTATTCTTGCATTTTAAAATCGCAAAACATAAAATTTACATCAACGATGAATGAGTAGCTATCAATAGTAGCCTTATGGGTTGTTTTGGTGCGTAAGTTGCATAAAGTTATGTTTATAATTTAAAAATCCCCATCACCATGCTAATTAGCCTAATCATGCCTTTTAATCCTAATGAAGGCTAGTACTAGTGCTAATTTATACTACGGACTACGGTAATTATATAAATTCGGTCAAAAGTCAAAGTCCTCCAAATTCAAATCGAACCAAAGTCCAAATGTATTATAATTTTTTTTAAAGCAAAGGAATTAGAGCTATGACACCCGTGTGTCTAAGGTCTGATTTAGCCTATAAAATAAAAGCCTTTAAAATATAAGTAGCCTATCCTATAGACTATAAGCCTAATGAGCAGGTCACATATGCCTAAATTAAGGAGTAGAATGTATAGAAAACCCAGTATAGGCAGGCCTATAGCCAGTGTGAATACAGGCAGAGGATAGGGGCCGACTTAACCTACTAGTTTAACATGTTAATTGAAAATTCATTCCAAAGTGTAGCATTTTCATTTACATCAGCTGGCCGAAATTGTGTGTGCCTATTTCCATAAATAGAAAGACTATGTGTTTTATGAATGAATATATCTAGGCCTATCTTATATTTACCGTGGTCTTATAATTAGGTCTTAGAGTTAGAGAGAACTGGCAGCTATATCTAATTTCTGTCTAAATCTCTGGCGGGACTTTACAGGTCGCTCCCCTGCCCCTCCCCCTCCCATTCCTTGTGTTCCGGAAGACGTTATCCCGGTGGGTGAATTACTAAATATAGTCCTGACTGGCTGGGTTCGATTACTGTTAGTGTTAGCATTGTAATAGCATTGTGCTGCTCCCAGTAGCCTATAGAAATAGTGCCTATAGATATAATTATATATTCTGCGGTTCTACCTAGTCTAAACATTATCTTCACTTGTCGTGGTCACGAACTGCACAAATTATAAAATTATTGCAATGTGTAGGCCTAGGCTATTTAAAAAAAAAATTGTCAAGTGTCTCCAACACCCTTTAAAAAAAATACAGCTCCACTATTTGTACTGTACAAGATAACAAGATGATATTCTCGTTTGTCAATGTCGTGAGCATCGGTAGGCCTATTCACCCACTAAAAAAACAACAAAAATAAAAACAACAAAAACCGCGATACTGACTATCAAAAGCCTTGACTGAATCACTAAAGTTGAGCTATTCTCTGGAAGACCCCGATACTGACTATCAAAAGCCTTGACTGAATCACTAAAGTTAAGCTATTCTCTGGAAAACCACAGGAACAGACGGTGTCTCACCAAAAATAGCACAATGCAGATGCAGCATTTCGTCCACAGTAATTACATGATCAACTAAGTCAGTGTTGTGAGGGTGGAGCCGTACCCCAGGATATGATAAATGTTAATGTCATAACCTTGCACTAAAATAAAGGCGACAGAATTGACTGCAGCAACTACTGGGGTATATCACTCCTCAGCATTGTAGGCAAGATCTTTGCACGGGTGACCTTGGGAAGGCGACATAAGATGGCAGATAGAGTATACCCAGAATCGCAGTGTGCCTTTCACTCAGTAAGGTCAACTACTGACATGATATTTTCAGTCAAACAGTTACAAGAAAATTCGTCTAAAGAGCAACAGAAGCTTCTCTTCCTTGTATTTTTATACCTGACAAATGCATTCGATTTTGCAAGCAAAGGACTTCACCATACCGGTACGTGTATTATCAAAGGCTGGCTGCCCACCGAAACTAAAACCTGCTAAAATTATTCCACGATAACATGAAATGCACTACGTAATGTGATGGTGAGACTTCTGGCACTTTTGACATTGGTACATGAATAAAACAGGCCTGGATCCTTACCGCAACTCTCTTTCGCATTTACTTCTCAAAACTTCTGAAAACTATAATAGACAATCTATCTGTACACCCGATCAGACTGAGGGCTTTTGAAGCTGTTCACAATAAGTGTGAAAAGAAAGGTCCACAATACAGTAGTAAAAAACACGCTTTTCGCAGCCGATGCCGCTCTTGTGGCTCACACTGAGGAGGAGCTACAGTCCTTAATAGACCGCTTTACTTGTCAAGACTTTGGTCTAGCCATCAGTAACAAAAAGACCAAGGTGGTGGCTCAAGCTGCAGTTCCGCCCAACATCACCATCAAATAGACGTTGTCAATCAATTGATCTATATTTGTTGTATTATATCCAGCTTTCACCCGAGATCCTTGTATAGGCCTTGCCTGCGGTTTAAAGACGTTTGTAACGGGATCTTGACCGCACGTTGACTATAAGTCCAAAATTTCGCTGAGGACCACAACACGTGGCAGACATCTCTGCGAGAGGGCATTCAAGATATATTATAGTTTTTCAGGGTTTTAATTGTGTTGCTTTTTTCTTCGCCTGAAATGTCACCAGTATCAATTCTATAGGCACAATAAAATAAAAGGTCTTTGTAATTTAGAATTATTACATTTTCTGATAAAATAAAACAAAAACAAACAAAATGTAAGAAATGTTTTTTTTTTTTTTTTTTTACTAAGAGATTGAGAAAGGGCACGCAATGTTTTTGTCGGGGTAGGCTATAATAGACTAGACCGAAAACTGGTCGGCAACCTTTTGATATTAGTGTGGCAAAGTAAGATTTCTAACCAATTCAGCATGCCAACACCCCCCCCCTTTTTTTAAATGTCTTTTACTGAAGTGTAGGACTATGGGGGGGGGGGGGGTCAGCATCAGTTCCACCCTATGCTTATTTTGCATGTAAAGGGGACGTCCATTAATTACGTCAACAATTTTTGGGCGATTTTTACCTCCCCCTTGTGAACAATTGTCAAACTTTCGGAGACCCCCCCCCTATATAATTACGTCAACACAATGTGTTACCCCCCCCCTCCCCCTCAAAACAAGTAACACAATTTTACACGCTTGCTTTTATGTTTAAAATATATTTGAAACGGAAAGGTTTAATACTATATATTATAGCCTACTATACTTAATTGTGATACATTTTAAAACTTGTTTAAAAGATTTCAAATTGACTAGGGCCTATAACTCTCATAGGCATAACCGCAAAGGGAGTGTAACATGGTTCCTTCCCCCTCACTCGCCCCTCCCGCATTTTTTTCCAATCCGAATATCTTAACAATATTTCTTTCCTTTTTGTTTACTATTGTTCTTTTCATATAAATATTTAATTTTTTTCTAATTTTACGTTTCACTAATGAGCTTTTGGTACAATGTTAATTCTTAAATAGTGTAGGGGGAAATTGTGCACCAGTTGTTAATTATAGCCTTCTATTTTAACCATATTATGTTCACTATTCCTTCTTGCATTATTGTCCCCACACACACATATACACACTGTAGTTGCCCTCCCTGTCCACTACCTCTCGTACCTTGCACTATTTGCCACCTCCATCTTGCAATCCTGGCGACGCCACTGATACTAATACATTTTTATCTCATACAATTTTTACATAAAATTAGAAATTAAAACGTAAAATTTACTAAATAGAACTATGTAGCCTAATCGACCTAATTTTAATGTTTCACCTATTATAATATAGTCAGCAAATCTATATGTCTATATCAGAATGAAGGATGTTAAAAGGAAATAAGGTAGGCTAAGTATTTCGTAGTGGTGTATTTCGTTCTTCATGTGGTGGGCCACGATTTTTTTTTCTGAAGGAAATATTTTAAAATAACCATGTTGGAGATTCACACAATACACTTCATTCAATGCATTGCAAACATTACTTATAGTCTCAGAGAGGGCCTATTGTTGTTTTTAGTTCTATTGTCAATCCCAGCTATCGCTGACATGGCTTACATAACGAACACCAGTCTCTGTCGCCTAATTTAGATGTACTGATCGGCAAAAAACTGGGTTTCTGAACGTACTCTGCAGACAGTTTGTTGGTGTGTTTGTGTTCCTTTGTTATTCCAGCCACCATGTCTCGCTAGACTATGGTTGCCAGACGTCCGCAAAAGGAGGACATGTCCTCCTTTTTAGACGCTTGCCCTCCGTCCGGCAGGCAAAGCACAAAATCTTTAAAATGTCAGGCTTTTTTTTACTATTTTTGTTTTGTAGGCATTAAGACAAATACATTTTTGAAAAATAATATTAATATTTTGAAAATAATTGATAATCAGGGGATGATTTGTACAAGAAAAGAATTAGGCCTATCCTTTTTTTAAAGACTCTTGTATAAGTTTTAAATTTGCCCAACCAAATGCAAGCTGCCCATCAGCCTACTTAGTGGCAGCTCTTGAAAAAAAATTATACGGATTGCGGGTTTAATTAAAGCGAAACAATCCAATTAAAACACAATGTCCAACCCAACGCTAGACAGCGAAGGCGAGGTTTTCTACAATTTTGGTCGTTCACGCTGCCTTGCTAAAAATTGCATTAGTTTCCACCCATACATAGATCTACAAACTTACAAGATAAACACAAAAGGGCATGTCAACTGTAAGCTTAGTTTCCATAATTGATATATTTGTATTAACGTAAAACCATATTTTTACATGCTATCTATGTAAGTTGAACAGGACAAATGTAGAATTTTGTAATAAATTTGTATTATTATTTATTTCATAAAAAGTAACATTGTTGACGTCAACTTTTGTTGACCGCCCCTCCCTCCTCCGTGTCAACAATTGTCAAACTTTTTAGACCCCCCTCCCCCTTATTTTGTTGACGTAAGTAATGGACGTCCCTTTATCTTATACATTACAGACGCTCCTTCTATAAAGAAGATTATTGCGTCCTACGTTCATCCGTGGTCCGAGTCTAGTTTTGTATTTTTATTAATGTTTTAAATGATGTAAAGTTAATGGTTTTCCTACTTTGTTCAGGCAACCCATTCCATGCTCGAATGCCACTCGGGAAGAAAGAGTAGGCCTACTTATATGCATTTGTTCTCGCATAAGGGACAAGCAAAATAAAAAATATATTGTATATAAATATATATATAGACTATCTTTGTTTATTTACTTTAAAATTTAATTTGGGCGTTCTTTTTTTTTAATCTTTTTTTTTTAATATTTATATATTCACGGATCCTGGTTCAGATATTTCAGATGGCCAGAAATTGGCATATTTCTTCATTTCCGGGGCAATATTGTTGGTTGGCGGCGTTATTTCTTTACTGGATAAAATAATAATATTATGCTTTGACGTCTCCGAAAAAATGAATGAAAAAACAACATAAAAACAAAACTAGGTACAACCAAAAGCTTATCATACAGCATAGTATAAATAAATGTAGAAACTCGAATATGACGGCGTCGCCCCCACTGATAGCTGTTTGAGCGTGCACATTTTTTAAACTGGGCAACTTCGATTATCCAAATATCGTTTCGATATTGAGTATAATCGCACCTTAAATAGTATAGTCGGTGCTATTATTTGGATGGTGCGAGTAGCTTATATACATATTATGTATATATTAAAATGTAAAGTTAGAGTATTAAGACTCAGCGACTATATAAATATTGGCCTAACTGGGCTATTTTTCAAATTTGAATAGCCTTGTCCTTGAAGCATTGACATTGAGTAATGGAACTATGCAGGAACTTAGCTACCTAAAATGGCTATTCCATTCCAGTTGCTTATAATTTGTTAATAATACTTTAAAGAAAATAATTCGTAAAAAAAAGAGACTTAAGACCCGTAATATTTTTGTTTACCAAATTTTCGAAAAATAAAGTATGTAAACATTTCTAATATCGATATTTAATTGTAGAGGAATCGATTACGCCCAAATTTAAGTCTCGTCACATAGCGTTACGAAGCACAATTTTATATTTATACATCTGTACTAACTACTAACAGGCTCTAAATTAGCGGAAAAAGTTTCGAGTGGACAACAGAATTCTCCTCCACTAGGTCCAGACAAAATGAAAACTATCGCAACAAAAGTAAGTAAAAAGTATATTTACTATATCACGTCTCATATAATAAAGCAAACGGAAAATCTTGACATGGGAGCAGCTTTTTTTGTATTTGTATCAGTATCAGTCACAATTAGTATGAATTAGTGTAGGCACTGTAGCCTGTAGGACTGTACTGTAGGCTAAGACTATGTAGATAATGTAGGCCCTATCACTTGGTATGAGATGACTTGACTATGAAATGAGTGGAATCGAATATAATAAAAATAATTATATGATATAGGCTATATGAATATTATAGGCTATATTTGCTATATTTTATTAAATATAGGATTATAATAGGCCTACACATTTATATAATACATAGTACATAGCATGGCCAATGACAGCCTATGACATAGGCTATGTCACTGTGTGACATACTCTTTCGACTTTTACTAGATCTAGTGATCTAGTTACTATCTTTATTAGGCATTAGAGCTATTTTAGGGGATTGTCCGGATAGGCCTAGAGTAGGCCTACTATTTTAATTTTTTAGAGCCTAAATTTTGTCAAAGTCCAAAGTCAAAGCCTTTACCTACTTTTTTTAACTGTTTAAACTTTAAAATTGTTTAATAATTTTATGATTTATTTAAGATTACTATCTAGATCTAACGGTAATACTTTGGTTTAGCTGCCTCACGAAAAGTAGGGTTCTAAAAATTTCCAACTGAAAATTTGTTTGCGTGGAGCTATTGATAAGTGTCTTAGAAAGAGCGGCAGACAATTGAAAATGAAAAAAAAAATTTGTTTCATTGAAAAAAAAATTAATTTCAATTGTGTTTACCAAAGGCTTGTGACGTCACACAGCCATGAAACACGAGACATGAATCAAGTCTGCAGCGATTCCTAAGACACTCATCAATAGCTCCTAATACAAAAATTTTCAGTCGGAATTTCGTAGAACTGATACCGAAAAGGGAAAAGGGGCAAAATAGCACGAAATGAATACAAAAATAAAATTATTCTTACCGTATTTCATATGAAATAGCACAAAAAGACACAAAATCCTATTGTTCTTTCTTCGTACTTGTTGAGAACACCTTGTCTCTTCACCATGTGCTATTCTAGACTACTTCCTGTCCCAAGATATGGCCAGTTTGGCTATCTACAGCCAAATAAAAAAACTACAAAGCTCTCCCTATCCTATTAACCTAACCGATACTAATCATTAACAAATACTTAGAAAGGTTAGAAACTAACCGATACTGGCTAAAAAATCTGGTCCGAGAAGCGTGCAGTACATGCAGTGTGGAAAAAAAATAAACAAACCAAAGGGATGTAACACAATTTCCAAAAGAGGTAACTCCTGTTAAATTTACAACACACAATTTCAAAGGGAGGTAATATTTTTTAATTAAAAAAAATCTAAATTTTCAACATTTGATTTTTTTTTTTTTAATTACAAAAATGGAGGCGCTCAATAAAACCTAGATTTTCGTATTCAGGATAAAAAGATCTTTAAAGTAGAAAAATTCCGTGAGGCAGTTAAACCAAAGTTCTTAGAAAAATTCCGTGAGGCAGTTAAACCAAAGTATAGCCGATCTAATTCTTGCACTAGAGACTGACCGAACTTTGGTTTCTGCACCGAAATTAGGTAAAAACCCTATTTCAGTGTGGTTTCTGTTTCGAAATTGATACTGACTTTCGGTCGTCAGCCGAATATATAGGCTAGATACATTTAACTTTCAAAATTCAGACTGCTACGTTATTGCCAATTATTGCTGCATCTATTACTCTTATTGATACCTTCATTTAGTTAAGCTGTTGTGAATTATCTGTGTTAAACAAAAACCGGAATTCGAGAGGAAATCATTCATAACTGTGTCCCACGATTTATTTATCCTTTTATCTCAAACAAATATTTTTAAACCATGTTTGATTCGCACAAAACAATTCATTAACATTATATTCCTTGCAAACACTCTTTTGTCAGAGTTGACTTTTGTGACTATTATTTTTTGTTCTTTTTCAAATCCCGAATATTGCTTGTACATTTGCGATACAATCAGCAAATGCAGCTGTAACGCTAGTCGTTGGCACAGCTTATGTATTTGAAAAGAACAAAAACTGGAATTTCCCCCATGATGCTGTTTGCTCCTAATAGACAAATAGACCGATTTCCGTAGGGTTGTTAGATGCTTGGACTTCAAAAGGAAGACATAGAGAGACAAAACAGCGGTCATATTTAGTGTTTCATTTGAATCTTCCCTGTTAAAACCTTCAATCAGTTCAGTTTTATGACAATAGCTGACAATATTTGTCTAGTGGTAAAATTGACCTAAAAAGAGTCTTTTTCAAACTTAAACTGGCTTTTAATTTAATGTACACTGAAAAGCAACTTGCAATAGGGCAACTTAAAAAACAACAACTTGGCAGCGCATGACAGGTGTTTTTTTTAAATGTTCATCCTTTTGATGGGATTTATTGATATAAGTATTCTTTTGCAAATATTCTGTTAATGTGTGCAACTTGTATCATATCTATATTAAAAAAAGAATTTTTATAAGTCTAAATTTAAAATTCATGACAATACAGTTTTTGATTTCTCACAATCCAAAATCACCAGGTTCTAAGTATCAATGGTCCTTTCTATTCATTTGGTTTATACAATTATGTTTTTAGTATAATCTACGCAAATTTGTATTTTTCTAACTATAACTTACTTTGCCCAGTAGCAGGAGGGAGGGGAGAGGGAACCAAAACTCACTTTGAAATCGGATTTTAGAACCAAAAATTGGTTTTGATAAAAAACGATATTACCATCCCTGCTGGTTCTACGGTTTACTTACATAGAGCACCCATAAACTAGATAATATTAATGTTACACAAAAATGTGCAGTCTTTTAAAATCTTTTGTATGACATTTTCTATTTACTTTTTTGTCAGTTTCGGCCGAATGTGTAGTGAAATTTTAATTATCGGCTTCGGTTTCGTCCAAAAGTAAATTTATTACATTCTATTCTTCTAATAGCAGATTAAGATTACGATGAAATAGCAACTTGCAATATTTTATGAAAATCAATAGCTACTTCCTTTTAATAATAAATAAACTTCAGTTTTTTGTCTCTTTCTGTACAATTTGTATAACTTTAAAGTTATTTTTACGATGATGGTTGTCGAACTAATTTGTAGCTAGCCATTTGAGTGAAATGGAAGTAGCTAGCTGGACCATCTGGCATACGTAATAATTCAGTTGTAAATATTTAAGTAATGATGTACCTAATTGATTCAAAAGATGATTTTTCAACTACATATGAAAAAAATATTAGTACTAGTTTAGGTTAATTGTCTAGTGCAGGGGTCGGGAACCTTTTTGTCTTAGAGAGCCATGGATACCACATATTTTGAAAAGTAATTCTGTGAGAGCCATACATAATGTTTAAAACTAAAAATTCAAGTAAATGTGTGCATTTTGTGTCATTTCAACACTAAAAGTACAATAATCAGGCCTATGTCTCTGAATTCTTCTGATGCTGAGCTGCAGTAGACTTTAGCTCATTTGTAGAATGAAATATTGATATGCAATTAATTAATATGTAGATCAAAAAGTCTTAAAAAACATTTTTTAATAATCGAACATTTGACTGCGAGCCAGATGCAGCCATCAAAAGAGCCACATCTGGCTCGCGAGCAATGGGTTCCCGACCCCTGGTCTAGTGAGTCATAAAAGCTGAAGTCCATTGCTTTAGGTTTAGGCTTAGAACTAATAAGGCGTCACACGAAAATCAGTACCTAATAGCACTGTTTATTATTGATTGTAGACGATTGTGGCTATGGATCCTGGATATTGTTTTGTCTTCTAATATTCTAATACTATTTTTCATTAAATTAAAACGTTTTAGGCAAGCTTTGACATTTTCTTATGTTGATTTCTACCTTATGTCCGTGACGTCCTACTTTGTTGTTTTGACATAGAGAGAGAAATAATTTTTTTCAAAGGCTTATAACAGAAACCTATGTAAATAGTAAATTTTCTATAAGATTAATAAAATAGCTATTATATTCAATAAGAATTTTGGTATGTGCCTTTGAAAAAATGGAGTTTGAGGTACTTGAAAATAATTTTTTTTCTTCTTAATTCTTGACCACTCCAAGGTCAATGCCATGGTGAAATAAAAAAATTGTTCAATCAAAATAGTTTTTTAGATTCCCCATTCAGTATACTTAAAAAAAATATATACTTTATGGGGTCTAGCAATAGTATTAGGTACATTTTGAAAGGTGCCCAAAAAGCTAATGAAAGCCCCCACACTACAGCATGTTTCTATACCACATATTGTGGGTTAAAATCCCTACAATGACTCAAAATCATTGTAAAACTTGTGTGGCTGCCAGGCTAGTAGGCCTGTAGGCATACAATTGAAAAAAAAATGTCTTTACTCTTTACAGCCTTTAGTTAAATTAATTGCATTAGTCATTAGTTGGATTACTGAATAATGAATATTCTAAATGATACATTTAGTTCATTAGATAATTCCTACCTTACCTCATCACATCATTTTTGAAGTCCATGAGTTTAATGTGAACAAACACTTCAAAGATGTAGATAATAACGAACAAAAAACACACCAATGCGATGACTTTATTTTATAACTCTGTAATCGTATTTATATACGATAATTATATATTAACAAAAGTTGTAAAGAAAATTTTTTTCTAGTATTTAAACTAGTTTTTAAAACACACTCAACCCTCCATACAAATATAATTTTTTGTCCTTTATGCCTTTATTAGTTTTTTTTGTTTGTACTTGCTGAGAGGTTTTTTGAAAGCAATTTTATTTGAAGTACAAAGATGATTGGATATTTCAAAATTCATACAATTTAGGCCTCTTTTTTAAAAATTAGTCTGGCTTATATTCTGGTTTCTAGACAATTGAAAAAAACGGTCAGTTTTATTTTCCTGTGAAATTTTCACAATTCCCAAATATAGTTATATGGCAGAATCAAACCCTCATTTATCTTATCTCTAACATTAGAGACGCTCCTTCTATAGTAAAAAAGATTATTGCATCCTAGGCACATCTGTGGTTTTAGTTTAGTCCTGCAATTCTATTAGTGTTTTAAATAAGTTACTGGTTTTCCTGGCAACCCATTCCATGCCCGGCTGCCACTCAGGAAGAAGGCGTAATTTATATGGAGGGTTTAGTGTGCTTAGTTACTAAGTGAAACACATTACTGCCACTTTATATATTGGGGTAGATTCCAAGTGAAGAGGATGTTCAGACTAAAAATGAAAGTCCACAAACGGTGACCTCTGCCTATTCTGCCAAGGAAAGCCCATTATCTAGCCACTTTTCAGATTTTGCTAAGAGCTCATTAAGCATTATAGCATATATAAGTCCAACCTCCTTTTTGAGCCGTCACTCAATTCTAAGTCACTTCTCAAATTCATCTGGAAAAAAAGGTGACATTATGGCAAGAAATAAGGTAATTTTATGTTAAACTTTTAGAAAAAGATATGTGCGTTGGCCGTTCTTTTATTGTTTAAATTTTTATCAAGAAGTCAAACTGATTTTTTAAAAAGGCACTTGAATGGTGAATATTTTGGAAATCTATAAAAAAAAATTGTTCTCTGCATTGAATTTTTTTATTTATTTTAATGTTTATTACTGACATTATGTTGCTATTCATTTTTATTCTACATTGTCTGAGACAAACAGCAAAAATCGAATAGTAATCGTTTACACCTTTATATATTGTACATAATCGTTGCATTTAAAAAATCTTTTTCCTTACTTCTTTAAGAATAGCTAAAGGATAAAAATGACAGCAATTTATTAATTGCCTTTACCAATTTATTGAATGTAGCTGTGTGAAAAAATATCCTAAGCTTTTTCTATACTACAGATATTGTCAATGGTATATTTTTTTTCCAGATGTTTGAACCATTAACAGGGTTCGTACAGCTCCTGGAAACTCCTTGAAACTCTTGGAAAACAAAAAGTTGTGTTCCAGGACCTTAAAACTCCTGGAAAAACTGCATTTAGTCCTGGGAAAATACTAAAAACTCCTTATTTTTCAAGGGAGATTAATTATTAATAAAAAAATTGTAATCACTACTCTTAGATTGTACTTTCACTTTCCAGAAAGCCCTATTGGAGTTAACCCTCTTTGCCACTTTTTATTTCCACACGCAAACGTTGATGACACCAGTGATGCCACTCCATGGTTCTTTTTTTTACTAGATCTTGTTTTTTTTTTGTATCCAAACTTGGGATGTAGGCTATATAAGTCCCCATAATGTCGTAAAAAAAAAAAGCTGTGTAGTGAGGTGTCTGTTTTTTTTAAAGAGCTCAGCTTGGCTTTTGACAAAATCTACTCCTGAAAAACTTCTGGTACACTCCTGGAAAACTCCTGGAATTTTGAAGTGATTTTTCTGTGCGAACCCTGATTAAGTCCATTGCATGAACACAGTAACATTTAGAATCTATATGTCACAGGGCACTTCTAGACATGGGTAACAATCTTTAGTGTTAGAAGTCAATTGACCATGAATTCTGTTTCTTTCATCACAGGCTGAGTTTGACCAGCTTGTGGCCAATGAAAAAAATTTGATTGTGGTGGACTTTTATGCCACCTGGTGCGGTCCATGCAAGGCTATCGCCCCGCATTTACAAGTAAGTATTTCTTTTTTCTTACCCACCTTTATGTCTGCCGCCTTACAAATGAGCCATCCTCTTGGTTCTATTTGTTGTCTTTTATCTGTTTGATTAGTTCCCTATTCTTTATTAGTAATTAAAATTATGAGAAAAAAATTTTTACTTGCACATTTTTGTAGAGTTGCAAAAAAAAATAATTATAGACTTATACTTTTGATAATTTACTTATACACTTTGTAGTTGTTGACAAAAATCCTGCATCTAGAATCAACGTTATTCTTTTATTCATTACAATCTAAATCATTTTTTGTTTGTTTCAGAAATGGTCAGATGAATATGATGATGTTACATTTGTAAAAATCGATGTAGATGAAAATGATGTAAGTTTGTATTTAAGAAAAAACTTTTCCACATTATCTAAAGAAAAAAGTTAAATTTTTTTAGTCCTACAGTTTACAGTTTTATTAATATTTATGAAAATGTTTATTACTGAATGTATCTAGAACCCAGTCATTATGTCAAGTGTGTAATATTGTTTGGAATTGTTGAAGTTTATTTTCTAAACTATTTTGTTAAAATATTTCAAATTAGGCTTTCTTTATCAAAACTGTGAAGGTAAACAATTGTGGAGCATCAGAAAAAACAACAACTTGTTTAACTAAATCTCAGAGTAAAGTATCCCCTATCAGATTCTGTTGGCATATATGGTGCTAGCGAAGCAGTTTCTGTGACACTGCAGGCTATAAAACACAGCCATTGTCTTTCACCCAGAACTTGAACCCATGTAAAATTTATGGCATCTTTTCCCCAAAAAATTCCAATTTGAGACCTCTGGATTTGAAGAGAGACCCTGTATCCTATACCCACACTTTCATATATTTTTTTAATGGATGACTACTTGTTGTTAAGCTTAATTTTGACACCAGGGCTCTTATGAAAAATTATCACAGTTAACTTTTTGAATTTCCCTATATTGGACAAAGTAGCATGAAAAAAGTAGAATTGTGATGCTACCCCACAAACCGGTACCGGTATGGAAGTCGGTAAAACTGATTTTTTAATAAATGCTAAAAAATAATGAAAAAAGGCTCCTAGGTAGTTTTGTATATAATTATTGATTTGTAATGTTGAATGAACTTTTACCTGTGAAATTTTCAAGCCAAAATTATTTTTAGAAATTACTCAAAAATCTGTTTTTACGCAGCTTTTGTATAAAATCAAGCAAAATGTCCTCAAAAGATTAAATTGTTTAAAAGTCAAATAAATATTACGTAAAACATTTAAAACTTTAACAACTTGCATATTGCCTCATTCTGAGTGTGTTTGCTAAATTTCATGGCGATTGGTTAATATTAGTTCATTCTGGAAATAATTATCTGTTGCAACGCTAAATTGTAAAAAATCGGTATACTTTTCTTTTTCATTTTTCTCCAAAAGGACTTCCCTTACCTTTTACCTTTACTTATGTAATTTTGAATAACTTTTGAACTAATTAATGGATTTTAAAGATTTTTTCACTGATTTATAGATAAATTAATTAGTTTTATTTAAACACCTAAACCTAAATATCCTATTGTGCCGACTTCAGTACCATTCCTTGGGTTTGCATCACAATAAAAAAAAAACATAAGCAATGTGGAGCGATACCGGTACTTGTTAATTCATATTTTGTTGGTTTTTGTAATACAATTCATGTGTTTTTTTTTTAGTTTTGTCATTACTTTAAAAAAAAATATTTAAAAAGTACAATTTGATCTTGCTGTAAACATCAAGACATTTTACACTTACCTATATATTCTGGTTTGTGAATTGTTTGTATAGTTTGTGAATTTTGAAGTTAAGAATAAGAACCACTGATCTATATAAAGAATGGATAGTGCCTCCATAATAAATTTGTATGTGCTAATTGAGTCTACAATTGACTACACTATTTACTTATCCATATAAGCGAGTTATAGGAATAGACAACCTATAATTAGAACAAATCTATTACCATAAAAAGGAAGTCTTCATCACTTGTGAAATGTATTTACAGGTCATTGTTTTGGAAAGATAAATATAATTTTATAGAGATAAGTGAAAGTCACGTGAAAGCCATTGATTTTGGCATCGAGTATATAGTTACTTGGCCCAATCCATACTTTTTATAGATCAGTGGTAAGAATATACTAAAAATCCCTAGTTAGCAATTGCTATTAGATGAAACATTTTCCCAAACTCACCATACAAATGCTTTCTCTGTCAGGAGACTGCAGAATCTTGTGGAATCTCAGCAATGCCCACTTTCTACTTCTATAAAAATGGCAAAAAGGTTTGTAACTAGTTATATTCCTTGTAGCCAATACTTTAGTTGTCATTATTTGAATTTGTATAACTTTGTATGCCAAAGCTGTATAGAAAGAGCCATGCTTTGGGCAAAGTTTATGTACCATTTCTTCAATCCCACAGTTTAATTAGGAGAGTCTATATTAATTCATTGTGTTTATTGCTGGCAGAAAAGAAAGTGTAAATCTGGTCCTAAATTTATTGGGTAAAGATTATATTTAAGAAGACTAACCCTTTTCTGGTTTGACAAAGCTGATATGACCAATTAGTAAAAAATTAGAAAAAAATGTTTTAGAGTGTGACTGGGTATAATTTTGTAAATGTGACCTAGGGTTTTATTTGTGTGTGTCTAAGTGTGATCTAGGGTTTTATTTTGTGTTTGTCTAAGTGTGATCTAGGGTTTTATTTCGTGTTTCTAGGTGTGACCTAGATATTTTTTAGTGTGTTTCTAAGTGTGACCTAAGGTTTTATTTTGTGTGAGTCTAAGTGTGACCTAGGGTTTTAATTTGTGTGAGTCTAAGTGTGACCTAGGGTATTACATTGTTTGTGTCTAAGTGTTACCTAGGGTTTTATTCTGTGTGTTTCTAAGTGTGACTTAGAGTTTGCATTTTGTGTGTTTCTAAGTGTGACCTAGGGTATTATATTGTGTGTCTAAGTGTGACCTAGGGTTTACATTTTGTATGTATCTAAGTGATACCTAGGGTTTACATTTTGTGTTTCAGATTGATGAACTAGTGGGTGCCAACCATGAGAAGCTCCTTGAAAAAGTCCTTCAACACAAATAAAAAAAAATTGCTCATAAAAATGCTCTTGTGATGTTTGCCTTGCTTGTATGTTGTAGTGTTTTATTTTTTCATAAAGAATCAAATCAGATTGAATAATGTCTTAATAATGAAGCATTTGGTAGATTGCTCACATAATTCTAGACATACACTGAGGTGGTTGTGTATGTACACATTGTTAGCTTTATTTTATTTTTACGTTGTGGCCATGTCAGACGTTTTCTGCAAAATATTATCTAAAGGTAAACAGCTTTTTTATGACAGTACTTATTATATAGTTATAGTTTAAACAAGAATGACGAATGGTAAATGTTTATATAATGATACCTTAATTTATTGTATTTTTCAATTTTAATCAGTCAATTAGCTCATGCGTTGTCAATCATTCCTTCTCTGTGTTCATTTATCTTGGCTCCACCATGCATAGTGTACTCTTTATTGTAATGTTTAGTTTGCACAGCTAGTATCTTAATCTTTGGTTGTTTGGGTAGGGTATCTTTTTAAAACAAAACGCCTGGCCATGGTAGAATATTAATGACAAATTATTAACCCTTTCTGTACCAGGCCAATTATAAAGATACCAGCACTTATTTTACCATTTAAGGCCTAGTTAATCTTTGCCATTATAATAGGCTATTTATTTTACAATAATTATCATTTTTCACCAAGAAAACCAATAGTGATTAGTCAATTTAAAACAAAAGCAGACACTATGGAATTAATCTTACCGCCCAAAATTTAGTGAAAGGTGTTTTATTTTTGTGTTTAAAATCTTTGAAATCTTGTTTAAATATTCATCTTAGTACAACTTCGGTAGTACAAGAGAATAAAATAAGCTGGTTGTTTTGTATGCACATGGTAATGGAAGGGTTAATATATTATTCATTCAGCTCAAAATTAGCAACAAATGGCATTTTTATTTTGTGTAGAATGGTCTGGCGAAACATATTTTGTATTACTCAAATTACTGTATGGCAAAGTCCTGGAATGGGTGATGTATGTATGTTCTGAATGTAACTGTGTGTTAGCATAAATTACTTCATTGTGGCATAAGCTGTTAAGAATTCACACCAAACTTATTTTTTAATATAGGCTATTGTACACACTCTATTTTACAAAATTTTGATTAATATTGTGTGTGTTTTACCTCATTAGTTGGTAGTATATTTATTACAATTACAAAAGTCATGAAAAGGTAAACATTTAAACACCTAGGCTCGTATCATTTTTTTTTTTTAATCAGAAAATAATCACCTCACACAAATCTATGTCATGAGTGTCATTGTCGTTAGGCTTAGGAAATCTCGCCATTTGTATGATAGCCAGTTTTCATTTCTCTTTTTTTTTTACAATTTAAATTGAGAATTAAAAATAATTCATCCAAAAGTCATTATGTTTTGTTGTCTTATTTAGCTTATTTGTTAGGATGAAATCTGAGTGTAAGTTCTAAGCTTTTTAACTAGTAGTCTATACTGTTTTGAGTCCGTTAATGAAAATATAAATTGATAACTATATACGATCCTAAGCAACTAGTACGACTCCTTATTATTCTTGTACAGTGTACAGACATACGGATGCCATAAAATATGTCAAAGCTGACCAATATTTATACGAGATTATTCTATCGTAACCTTGCAAAGGTATTCAAAAACACCCATTGTGTCCCATGTGGCTGTAAGTAATGATACAAATGACGTATTCTATAAACTTCACTTAATAACTTGCATGTTAAATACTAAATTTCTTAACAAATAAACATGGATAATATGTCAATGTAAATAAGAATAAGAGTTACGTAAGGGAATTTAGAACAGCGCGCAACAAATGAACACAACTTTTACAGAAAGCTGGCTATGGTACGGTATCGTCTGCTGGATCAGTTGACCGATGCTGCCATGGTAACCATTAGAGTTAATGGCTCGTGTTGTTTACAAATTTGATGTTCCTTAATTGGTCTGGTGCGAACGTATCTCTTTGTTGATAGTGATTGCATACACATTAATTAGGTCCGCGTGTCGGTTAATTGCTACAGTGCAAAGGGTTAGACAGCAGCCAGAATCAATACACGCGGGGCTGAGGGTTTGTATCCTGGGACAAGGGAAAACCAGTGGGCCGAACATCGTCAGCACAGAGTCGGTTGCTTTCTTCCATTTTTAAAGTATAAATAGGCCTATGTGTTCTTCCTTTTGCTACCAAACTATATGGCTTGATAATTTATTGTCGGCTATATTTTTTATATAAAATCAATTTTGATCCATAGGCCTAGATTATTTTTGTTAGTTGCAAACAGTGGAGCAACGGCGGCAACGCGTCGCACTGTACAACGTCTCGTCCACCTTATGTTATTGGTCGTGGCAATGTTTAGAGAAACAATTTGGTGTCTAACTTTCGAGTCATTTTCTAGCTCACATTTTCATTTAGTGTCTTGGTCCTATTAGAGACTTAGTTGTTTTTTTTTTAATTAATGATATGTTTAGTTGTAGAATTTCTGGTCCGTAAGTCTGATTTTGTTGTCATTAAGTCATTAAGTGGTAATTTTGCTGGCTGCTAAGATCACGTTGATGCTAAGTAGGGAGTCTGTATGGATTTGAGCTTTTGGGAACTCGATTGAGTCGGTAGTGGCAATGTTACATTTCAAGACGGCCATGCAATAACTTGAATCTGTGGCTCTATACCGCTTTCATATAATGGGTCCAATTTGAAAACTAATTCCGCTCCATCAGTATATAATTGTTTCATATTTCCATTAAAACAACAAATGCGCTTAATAGACCGGCTTTTTAAATGAAAGAAAGAACGCATAAATAATAGACTTCTGTGGACGCAATATAAAGGACCTAATCTTCTGTATAGAAGGAGTGCCTGTGACACATAAACCAAGAAGGTATAAGTTTGTTGGTCATCATCATTCCATTGGGACTACACGTACTGCTTCCGTGACATGTGTAAAGTGTAATGTGTAGGCCTACACTAAATAAAGGGACTTGCCCCGCCCACCAGCTTTGTGTTGTGTACAGCGCCGCAGCGCGTTCGGCTGGCGTACCGAAGGGCTTGGAATTGAATCCTGGCGAAGGCTAGGATTTGTTCGGGAGTCTGGGGGTGTCCCTGAGTCTACACTGCTCTGATGGGTAGGCTACCTGACTTTAGTTTGGGGTAAAGTAAAGGTGGCTGGCCACACAATCCCCTAGTATGCCGTAGCCACAGAAACTGGTGAACGCTGCTTCATGGCCCCCATGGATCAATTCTTTACTTACTGACTTACTGCTGATAATTTCAAAGCATATGTCTCTCAAAGTAAGACAAAGGTTAGAGACTATAAGCTTATAATAATATGTGCGTGTCTGTTATTTATATAAATATTGATGTGTGTAGGCCCTATATGTGTGCTCATAGTTAATCAAACTATTTATAACTAAGAAATAAGAAAATAAGAGGAAAGCACTCACTCTGGGTGGGTTGATTTGTATGGGGATAGGTGAGAAATATTTAGCCAACATCGTACACGTTTCAGAAAAGATGTAGGCCTATCTAAGCTTATAGTATAGGCCTATAGGTGGGCCTATAATAGCAGCCTATTATAGCCTGTCACCGAATGCAGACGCCCTTGAATAAACGATGACTGTCCGTTGCAGTTAAATTATACTGTTATTACAATAACTCAAGTTTCGCAAACATGCGTTATATAAAAATAAGAATGGCTGAAGAAATCTCACTAACACGCAAAATAAACTGAGATAGGCCTACTTTTCCGTCCTTTTTTCTAGTTTTTTTTTTTTAAAATCCGGGTGTTGGCCAAGTTATTTTAGCCAAGAGGATGTTTGATTAAAAAGTAGGTCTATGATCTATATAATATTTAATATATCATATGCAGAATCACAGTCGTTGTTTCGTTGTGTGTGTGTGTTTAGGCCCTAATCAAACCTTTATTAATATTTTTTTCAAATAGGCATATAGGCCTATTAATTTGGGGTCTTAAGAACATTGGCTTTTAAAGGTCTATAACCTAGGTCTATGTCATAAAAGGGGAAAACAATTAGAGAGAAAAAAAAAGCTCAAAATAATTCGCCATTGTGTTTATTTTATTGACCTGTGAGTTTAAAAGGTTGTTATCGCCGGGGGTGGTAGTGGGGATAAGCTCCCACTCCCTATAAAATGCTCCCACTGGCATGCGTCTCAAATAGCCTCTGACGACCAAGTCCAGCTCCTGGCCTTCCCGTGTGGCTTAGCTACTAAGCCCGGCAAAACCGTTTCTACTGACAGGGGAAGGGGCAAATACCTTCCACTGGCGCCTCAAAACCAGTCGCTTCGGGCAGATGGGGCTCGTTAACCTTGTATGGTAGCCTGTCTAGGAGAAGGAACTCTGATTTCAAACCACTGCTGCCTTGCGGCTTACCCCTTCACGGGAAAGGCTAAGGGAGTCGACCCTGACAAAAAATCAGGAGCTGGAGTCCCTAAGGCGGTTTGACTCTGTATCGTCATCACCGGCAACTCCTGCAGCGCATCTGAAGCCAAGATGTATCGACTCTGTCGCTCCCTTGGATCCGTCAGCTGCGGGGAGAGGGGGGGGGGTCCGCTGCATGGGCACCAGCTGGCTCTCCATATTATTTTGCCCAGGCTTTGTAGCTCAACTGGAGAGGACACTCCAGCGTCATCGCAAGATGCCGACCCAACACGGAAGGGGGGCAGTTACCGGTTATAAGCTCGTCCGATTGGCGAAGGAAACAGGCGTGGTTATCACCGATCCTGAAAAGCAGATGCAGAGGTGAGTGGAGCATTACCTTGAGCTGTACGCAACACGGAACACTGTAACAGACTCCGCTCTCAGAGCGATACCAGACCTGCCAGTCATGGAGGAGCTTGACACCCCACCCACTGTGGTTGAGCTCAGCAAAGCCATCGACCGTCTCGCCTGTGGTAAAGCACCTGGGAGCGAGTTCGCAGTCCATCGACGTGGAGATCAACAGCAGGATCGCCAAGGCAGCCACAGTCATGGCCCAACTGAAACAGCGAGTGTGGGACAACTCCAGCCTCACCGAGAGGACCAGACTGCGCGTCTACCACGCCTGTGTACTTAGCACTCTCCTGTATGGCTGTGAGTCATGGACCACCTACGCGAGGCATGAAAAGAAGCTCAACAGCTTCCACATGAGGTGCCTACGGAGAATACTGCAGATCAAGTGGCAGGATAGGGTCTCCAATACAGAGGTGCTGGAGAGAGCCAACATGAGCAGCTTCCATGCTGTGCTCAGCGAGAATCGCCTCAGGTGGCTCGGCCATATAAAGAGGATGAATGCAGGCCGCATCCCGAAAGACCTCCTCTACGGTAAACTTGTCGAAGGTCATTGGAAGAAAGGGCGCCCGAAACTGCGTTTCAAGGACATTTGCATAAGGGACCTGATTCAGAGCTCCATCGACCTCGACTCATGGGAATGACAAGCTTCTGACCGACCAACCTGGAGGCTCGCAGTCAGGCGTGGCACATCCCGCGCAGAAACTGGGCGAAATGAGACTGCCATCCAGAAAAGAGCGAGGCGGAAAGACCTACTGCAACAGCCATCCACCTTCAAATGCCTGAAGTGCGGCAGGGACTGCCACTCCCGAGTTGGTCTACACAGCCATTCTCGGCGGTGCAGCTGGTCACCTCAACCCTGAAGCTACACCATCGTCTCTCGAGACGGATAGATGCCGACGAATATGATTGTGACACGCAGATACTCTAGATCAGGGGTCGGGAACCTTTTTGTCTGAGAGAGCCATGTACACCACATATTTTGAAAAGTAATTCTGTGAGAGCCATACATTATGTCTATAACTAAAAAATTAAGTAAATGTGTGCAATAGTTATTTCCCTTTAATTACAAAGGATGCAGGGTTGCTATTGCTCTGTCTTTTAGGTCACCGGTGTTTATCTCCCTTTACCACTTCTGATGCTTAGCTGCAGTAGACTTTAGCTCATTTGTAGAATGAAATATTGAAATGCAATTATTAATATGTAGATCAAAGGAGTCAAATTTTTTTTTTATAATCGAACATGTCTGCGAGCCAGATGCAGCCATCAAAAGAGCCACATCTGGCTCGCGAGCCATAGGTTCACGATCCCTGCTCTAGATAGACGAACCTATATATCTTTTTATATAGGCCAGTGGCACCGAGGACTACACATTGCGTTGAATCCATGAGTGCGTTGGTGTCGTTTTCTCCATTACAATGAGTTATCTCTCACGCTAGGTATACATGTACACCACTGACACGTAATATGTAACATATATAGCTCAGTCAGCAGTGTACAGGCATTTTCACACACTCACAAGTTTAGTTTACCTGTCATAGTTTGTTCACGTTTGCTGCGTTAGCACAAAGTGGTTGTCTGTTAATTATACCTTATAGTAACTTAAATTAGTGACATCACACTGACATCGTTTCGTCCTCAGCAGTTGTAAAAGTCGTAATAAACAGAGGCGTTCGGCCCATATCTATATTATTTAGGGCGTACCTTCTAAAAGAAGATTATTATAATGCAAGTAAGCTAGGCTTAGGAGTAATGATGAATGACACATTTTCTTGGAATTCACGTGTTGATGAAGTAGGCCTAATTAAAAAAAAAAACGTAGGCCTATAGGCCTAAGGGGCCGTCCATAAATTACGTCACACGATTTTGGCTTATTTTTTACCCCCCTCCCGCCCTTATCACACATTGTCACAAAAAGTCAGACCCCCCCCCCCTCAAATATGACATCACAAAATCTGCACCCCTCCCCCTAAAAGATATATTTCTAAAAATGCAAATTTACAGGTTCCAAATTACTTTTATTTGTCATCCTTTTGTAATTAATGAATTGTGTATTGCACAAAAGAAAATTCGAAGTGTAATTAAAACAATAATTTAATATCATGTGCACAAAAATAAAAAATGCTTCAGTAGAATCAGTACAATTCTTTTTTTAATTTAAGTTTATGAAAAAACAACAACACAAAATTGTATGTTTGTCATGCATGCTCCTTCGTGGAATAATTATGGGGAAAGTATTGGTCTCTTCATCAGGTGTAATGGACATTCCATTCAAATCAAGCTGTTCTACATCTATCCATTCATCATTCTCTCTATTTTCTTCATTTGCGATAATAACCGTTAGTGTGTTCACGTTGCCTACGTGCAGCAACTCTTTGTGGCCTGATACTGATAGGTTTGGGAGGAATAATTGATTCCTGCTTGTGTAGGAATGGCTGCACAGCATGACTAACGAAGCGAAGTACATTTTTTGCAAATCCTATCGCTAAGCACAGATTGTATTGAGGGACAGTACAAATCGTATGGAATCGAACGGTAAAGATTTGATGACCGAGGTAGGAATACAAAAGAAGTCGGGAAAACACAAACACTCTCAGTGAAAGCAGAATGAATGGGAAACTACTCTCTTTTACGTCGAGGAGCTATTTCTTTTTTTTTTAAATTACAGTTTTCATGTGTGCATAAATGGCATACTTTTATTTATATAATATCAACTAAGTCAGCAACATAAGTGATAAATTAAATTTCTATATTCCGGAAAGTTGCGAGGAAATGTCCATTTTTGGTTGTCCCGATCGATCTAACGGCATAGGAGTCTATAGCGCTCAAACATATATATGTAGGCCTATTTACATTTTCATGTGACGTCAGATATCTTAGACCCTCCTCCCCCCTCGTCACACATCATCACAAATACGTGACACCCCTCGCCCCCCCCCCTAATTGTGTGACGTAATTTATGGACGGCCCCTAATATGCTCTTTAGGCTATCAATGATTAACGTGTAACTAGCCTAATTATGCCTAAAACGAAACTAAAACGCTACCGAAAGTAGCTAGAATATGCACAAGATGCATTAATCAATTAAAGAAAATAGTGCCTATTTTAAAAAACTGGAACAAATTGATAAATTTTAATGAGCTACGAGGTTCATTACTAGTGACTATTCACAACTGACAAGTGATGTAGCACCTGTAACACCAATAGGCCTAAGCTTACTTAATCCCTGAGACTAGAAAACACATAGTGAAAAAAAGGCAAAGTACAAGGCGGCAACAATTCATAAGGAAATGTATTCTAACTTAGAAATACAACTAAATTTTAATCTATTACAGTGCTCAGGTAGACGTATAAGGACAAAAACACTTTTCTTATTGTGCATGCAGAGCAAATGCATATATATAAGTAGGCTACTCTTTCTTCTCGAGTGTCATCCGGGCATGAAATGAATCGTATCAGCAAACCAGGAAAGTCAATAGGGCCTAATCTAAGTTAACATTATTTACAACATTAATCAATAGGCAAGACTAATATCAAACCACGGAAAAGCGTAGGACGCATTAATCTTCTCTAGAGAAGGAGCGTCAGTAACATATAAACAT
Source organism: Anisus vortex (assembly GCA_949126835.1). Taxonomy (NCBI): domain Eukaryota; kingdom Metazoa; phylum Mollusca; class Gastropoda; family Planorbidae; genus Anisus; species Anisus vortex. The sequence goes on from OX421493.1 coordinate 11,016,664, forward strand.
GTCAGATAAGATAGGCCTACGTCATTGGCCTGAAACTCATGCAGGGGGGGGGGGGTAGAGATTATAGGACGCCAGGGCTAGTACCGGGGGAAGGGGGGGCATTGTCATGTTGACAGTCCGAGATACTGACCGCTGTCTGCCAACTGTTACTATCCCCCATTCAGTGCCGTTGCTTGGGATTCGGGGGCCCGGGGGGCTTGGCCTCTTTAGGGGCCCCTGCATTTTGACATTCGACATTATGACATAAGAACAAATAAATAAATACACTCCTTTGGGGGCCCCCCTCAAGTAGGGGCCCGGGGGGGACTTTCGAATTTGTACCCCCCCCCCCTGCCTTTCCCCTAGCTACGCCACTGCCCCCATTAGTCCATATTAATGTTTTTAGTTAACAATTCTGACTTGACAGATATTAGTAAAAGAAATAAATTCAAAATGTCTCAAAATTCTTTTCAGGAAGTTTAGATCATAGGCTACATTGGCTACTTGTAACAATAACAAACATACATTGTGCTGAGTAATAGTTGCTATTGTTTAACACGGATATAGCCAGCACTCCTAAGTCAACAAACACAACAACAGGCTGTAGACATAGGCTATTATACTATATTTAACCTTGGGTTGAATTATTCAAATTATGACACAGCATTCTGTCTATCAAGTCTAGTCAATGTTAGTCCATATTATACTTATCACAATAAGTCCGATTATTTTTTTTCCATAAAAAGACTTATATAATTTAAATATTAAAATGTCATTATTATCAACACTTTCGGCTTTATCTATCACAAGAAATTGCATTGTTTGAAAACGCGATTATTATTTTTGTTTAAAAAACCATTGAACTTACAATGTAAGCTTAGGCCTATTGTTATTATCTACGAGGTCATTTATTTTAACAAAGGCCTATAGTCTCATTTTGGTCGCCAATTCTTAGTTACATCGAAGACAATATGGTCTTTGGCTTTGGTTCCATCCAACTTTAATTAAGCTTACTAAATCGTAATTTTTCAAGATCGTCTTGAAATGTGTTATACTTAATACTAATTCAACGTGAAAGCATTTCGTTCGGCTGTATTTACCCATTCATTTTAGCTTTGATACGTTCATCACGTGGGGCACGGTGGTCGGGCAGCGCGTTCGACTGGCGTACCGAAGGTATTGGATTCGAATTCTGGCGAAGGCTAGGATTTTTTTTTTCGGGAGTCTGGGGGTGTCCCTGAGTTTACCCATCTCTGACTTTAGTTGGGATAAAATAAATGTGGCTGGGCATTGTGCTGGCCACACAATCACCTAGTAAGCCGTGACCACAGAAACTGGTGAAGGCGTCTTCACCGGCCCTATGGATCAATTTGGTCCGACGGGATACTTTACTTTGTACTCTAACGTTAATCACAATACTTTCTGTTAGTTTAGCATTTGATTGTTTGAGCAGCTTTACCGTAGGAAGAGAAGGCTCAGTGCTCACAGTCACAGTAAGGGGAGGGGTGGGCAAAGGGAACGCCTTCCCCGGGCGCCAATCCGAGCGCCGAAAGAACAGGGGTGCCAAAGGCGCCATATAATCTTATAAAATAACCAGGAGGGGTCGCAGGGTAGTTTCCGCCCCGGGCGCCATATTTTCTTACTGTGGTCCTGGGTAGGCCTAGGCCTAAGCTTACAACTGCCTATAAGCCATAAGCATTTCTGAATAAAGGCCTTTAGTCTAACTATCGACCTTTTATTTTAAAATTTAAACAATGAGCAATGAAACAATACCCCCCCCTCCATGTTTTTGTTAAGGTCTTAGATGAAAATGTTTACTCGCAAAAGGTCAACCTTTCTCTAATGGTTTTTAAAATTGCATTACATTTATAAGTTGATTCAGTGTTGCATAATTACCTCCCTTCCCCTCACTTGCCAGGATTTAAAAAAAAAACCTACCGAAATGTTTCCTGATAGAATAAAAAAGGGGAATAAGCTTATAAAAAGGTGTTTTTTTTTTTTTAGTTAGGCGTATAAATTATAAAGCTGCACTATAAAGCTGCAATATGTAATTTGTGACCTAGCTTCGACACATTCCAGTGATCAAACTAAGTGTAGAACTAGCCCACAATCAATGGGTCGGCATATACACATAGAGACATAAAAATCAAATTGTTATCCAACTACCTCGAATCTTTATCCCTGAGTGCTAATGGTTGTGTGAAAAAATGTAGATCTATACATCAATTAAAAAAAGGGCGCTGTGACTAAACGTGTTAGTATTGTTATAATTCTAAAGCAATTCGTCCTACCAAAACTCCCCTTCTTTTTTTTTTCCATCCACTCTTTCCTTCCCTCCTCAGCACCTTCCATGCTGCCGTCCAACACATGATCTTATCCTTCAATGCAAGCAATGCCATCACTGTCGAATGGATTCTTTTTATTGAAAGATCGATGGGAGGCAATTATAATTATAGTTGTTTGCCCGAACACTCGTTCGATGCATCCCTCAAACGGACTGCTGGAATAAGCAGGATGGTCTTAGTATAACCGGTTGTTTTGTTCTCCCATCTGTCGTTTGGTTGCAGAGTTTAAACAACGAAATATCGTTTTACTTCCTTGCATAGAGGCTACCGCCAGCCAGTGCAGCTTGGCCATTGTAAAGATAGGCCCAGTCACAGCGTCCTCTATCAGGTGATTTCTAATTTTTTTACCGGTGTAGGCCTAAATCCATCTTTTGTCGTATTACTAGCACACAAAATCTACACAATTTTAAAATCCACTGATAGTTAATTATATTTTTAAATGGTGACGCGCAGCGGCGTAAGGGGAGATTTAGCTGCCCGTGAACAACATAGGCGGCCGTGTAGTAAAGACAACAACACTGACCACAACTATTTTGCGCTGACCCCACGAACATCAGTTTGAGACTAACCGGCAGGGAGTGTACCAAACAGATGATATCTTGCCCCCCCCCCCCCCCCCCCCGTACCGGATCCAGGATTTAGGACCGAAGGAAGAGGGAGTAGAGAGGAGGGTCGCATTCAGATGTAGGCCTACAGGTCAACGCAAACAATTATTTGTAACGTTACATCACACCTTAGGCTATATCAAATGATTTAAATCAACTTGAAAACAGGACATTGTTAAAGTATGACTCAGCAGGAACATTTTCAATGATGTCATTTTACGCAACGATACTTTTTTTCTTTTCAACATTTAGTACATAGGGTTACAAATTATTTAATAATTGAGCAATAACTTATGGGCATTAACGTTACTAAGCTCTTTTTAAAGGGCTGATATCATTTTTTTTAATAAGCGTCACAGGGATGAATATTTTCAGAAAAACAACAACACAATAATTTAAAAATCTCTAGAAGTTATTATTTTGTTATTTACAAAAGCATTCTAACAAAAAACAACATTAAACCACGCACTAAGCATAATCCACATAGATAGTGAAGAAGTGTAGGCTAGGCCTATAGGCCTACCAGTTTTCGTGAGCATGGCTTACAGGGATACCTTGTGACCATCACAATATCCCTCCCAACAAACATACAGTAGGCCTACATACTTCATACTATAAATAACAAATCCGAACTGTTATTTTTAGCAAAAGTGTAAACTACAGTGATAAATCTAACCAAAAAAAAAATATTACAAATATCCAGCTCTGCCAAGTTTGCATCAGCGTATAAATTAGGTTTTCCTTGTCTTGTTATTCTTTTAAATTGTGACTGCATTTTTTCGCATTAAGCTTATTTGCTTTCAAAACTAGTTTTCCATTGCTCAATTAATTTTATCCACTTCATCCCACAAGCTTAGGCCTAACTGTGATTAGAGTTTTAGCCCCCTGAGCTATATAGAGTTGGACACTTTTATATTCTAGTTGATTTAAGCATCAAACAAAGTGTAAAGTGTAGCATATCCATTTATGACGTGTCAATTCATTAATTATTTTTTTTTTAGATTGATTCTCAACTAATCTCAACAGAGATATTTTAGGGGTCGTCCACATCCAAACCTCGAAATCATCACGTAGCCTAACGTTCATTCATTCCCTAATGATTGTTCCTCATTTCCTTTTAACTGAGACCAGCCTAGGTTCGGTCAAATTTCCAGCAGTTATAAATACTATTATTATTATAGAGCTATTTTGTAATTATCCGATAGACTATGCTATAATAGTTTGATCATACAGTGACTTCTTCGTACAGCCTCATTGTCACTTGGTGTAATCACGAACGAGCGTCACCCATAGATCATAATAAGCTATTACTTTTCGATGAAAGACTAGCAGACGGTTGTTATGTCAAGAGCTGGTTCACCTTTATAACTTAATTGTAATTATACCCACTCGACATCACAGCGATTTACATGTTAAAATAATTCAGTAATTATATTAATATTATTAATTATGATATTAGTGCCTATTATTTAATTTAAAAACATATATCAGGCCTGTAAACACTTTACTTTGAAAAATTGAATTTTTTTTACAAATCGGACCTGCTACTGTCTGCCATAATAAAAGAATTAGATAATCGATACTCTTACTTAGGCCAGAGCAGGTTATACAACCTTCACGCTATCAGTGACACACAGTTTTAAACATTTTGAACATGTGTAGTGGGGTTGGGAGAGGGGGGGATAGGACACAGGCAAATAAGTCAGAATAGACTGTGAAAATAAGTTGACTTTTTTAAAAGTCATGAACTACGTCCGCACTTACCCCCCCCCCCCCCCCCCCTCCCTTTTTTTTCCAAGCCTGGGTATAAAAAAATATTATTATTTTACAACACCCAGTTTGAATCGTCTTCCCTTCTCCTTAAAACACTAGTTTTTATTGACGTTGCTTCCCCCACCCACACCCACAATACACATATAAAGAAAATGTTCACCGGGCGCCCATATAGTCTACGTCCGTGAAAGTATTTGCTGTCCTAAGATCTCACAGCGTCCCCTAACGAGTCCGGATAAAAAGATTACAGGCCGGCTGGTCCTGCGGTTAGTTCACCGACACGTCGCGGGTTCTATCCCTGCGCAGACCGATTCCTGCCGCCTTGCAGGAGTTTCGGGCCTAGTCGACGTAATAATCTTCTATCTAGAAGGAACGTCTGTAAAACTCCTCTTTTTACTCCCTTTCTATTAACTCGTACTGTCTGCTTGTCTGCTTGTTCTGTTGCTTGCAAAACTTTGCATCGATTTTTCGACCACTTCCCGTCGTCCAATCGAGCTGAAACTTGGGCAGCAGACTTGACCCAAATAACAATACATTCTATCCAATTTTCAGCATCATAGCCTTTGGAATAGTCACGAATTCCTTCGACCACTTTGCGAATCAAAGAAAATATCTTACGTAAAACATGGCTGGCTCTACCGGAAGAGACGAAATTAAATAAACTTTTTCGGATATGTTCGTTATGGTTCATTATGTAGGCCCCTATATTATTATTATTATTTATTATATATTATTATATATTCTCTAAAGAATATTATTACGTCCTATGCTCATCCGTAGTCTGAGTTTAGTCTTGCATTTTTATTAGTGGTCTGAATGATATTACGTTACTGGTTTTCCTGGTTTGTTCAGGCAACCCTTTCCATACCCGGATGCCACTCGGGAAGAAAGAGTACTTATAAGCATTTGTTCTCGCATAAGGAAAGTGTTTTTGTCATAATATGATTATCTGATGATTGCAACAGGTTGTTGTTGTGTTATATTTCTAAATATGTTTAATGCCTTTTTTATTATTACTACTTTACTCTTGGACCTTCTGTCCTTTAGAGCAGGGATCGACAACCTTTTGCTAACTAGGATTTCTAAATCATTCAGCGTGCAAACAGCCTGAAAATAGAACAGCTCTTCTATATTTTTATAAGACCATTTATTTAGAGCCGTAGCAAGAACAAGGCCAAAAGCAAAAAAACTTTTTTTTATAGAAAAAATCGTAAAGCGTTTTATATTTAATCAAAAAAATTAACAAGGTTCTGATTATCATCTTTCTTTTTTTTTTTTTTATTAATTACAACTAAAAAACAACTCATTACTGAAGTTTCACACTATATGTTAATTTTAAAAAATATATTAACGTTGCCAAGATATAATTCTAGCACCTGCGAAATATTCTTTTTTTATAATCTTTTAGGAAAACTATACATTTCAGTCAAGCGGTAAATTTACGCAGTAATCAACGTAGTAGGTAATTAATGTATGTTTAAATATGTACATATGAATTCTCAAGGCATATAATATTTATATAACTTTCATCTATGATTTTTTTAATTTTTCATTTTATTGATTATACTTTTTAAGCTTTTTTTTTTATAAAGGAAAAATAAAAAACATTTACAAATTATAATTTTAACGCAAATAAAAACGGGCTTATTATCTCCCTTTAATTAAATTAAAGTTTCTAAATTTGATTCTATAGCCTTGAGATACCAAACAAGTTATGCTTTGTAAAATAACTAATATTACTTATTCATTTAGGCCTATTTTTCTTTATTCAAATCTAGCATCGTGGTATTGATTTCAACTATATAGTAATTAGAGCTGTACAATTAATTTATGTTAACCAGTTGTTCACGGGACTGTCAACCGATACGTCACAGGTTCTATCCCTGCTGCCGACCGATCCCTGTCGCCCTGCAGGAGTTTTGGCCCTAGTCGACGTAATAATCTTCTATCCAGAACAAACGTCTGTAAACTTATAAGTCATTTCATGCATTAATTGTTTAAGTTGATTTAAGTATATTTAAAAAATAATAATAATTACCATGACAACAATTATTAGGCCTACATAATATATTGCTAGTATAGAAGCCTCTTATGTTTATTACAATAATAAAACACATCTTTTAGAATTCATTATCCAAATTCGTAAGTCCCCCCGGGCCCCTACTTGAGGCCACTTGAGGGGGCCCCCAAAGAAGGTTCTGAATTTTTTTCTCATATCATAATGTCGAATGTCAAAATGCAGGGGCCCCCAAAGAGGCCCCGGGCCCTAAAATTCCTAGAAACGGCACTGGTCCTAGTCTAAAGTTAATTTTTGGGGCATAATAAAAAAAAGGCTATAAAATATCTTCCCCCCCCCCCCCATGTTTTGGTTGGTTATTTAGTGCTTTTAGGCCTATTATTTGACAATTTTTACAGCATTTTTTAACAGTTCGTCTGCATTGAGGGAAACGTCTGATTGTGACTAAAAGCGAGAGGAACCAAATGACTGTGATATAATTTAGTTAATCAAAATGCTGTGATCAGCAAATGTATATTTATAGTGGTCACGCTTTTTTTAAAGTGTCAACATACCGATTTTTTTTAGGCAAAACAAAAGTTATAACTTGTATTTCAGCATCATCTCCCCTTAATTACGGCATAACATTACGCCATCTTGTTCCGAAAAGGAAACCAAGGCATAAACAAGCTCCTTCCGATTCCCACTTTACGTGGACTCGTCAATCGGATTTTACATACAAGCATTCACGATGTCGAATATTCACACGTTAATGTCTTCACCTATATTTATTTGCCTTAAACCCAACGAAGAAGCATCTGTGATGTCAACATTTGGGTCTCTTAGCTGTTTGAATCCGCCCACAATCCAATGCAACCTGTCATTTAGGAAGAAAAATGAAACAGTTCCAGACGTTCCCGTCACCTGTTCTTAGGACATTGTACTATTTTATTCTTAGCAATGTTATAGCAAATATTCAAGATAGGCATAATCGATTGCTCAAAAATTGTATTTAATGATCTATTTTGTACATTACATAAATCTACTATTTGGAACAGTAGGCTAGACTAGTCAGTAAACTTTAAAACATGCACCCTACGCCTACAGAAACAAACAACTGAAAATTTGAAATGGCAGTTGTTTAAAAAACAGTTTAAGAAAAATTAAGTTTAAACTAAAGGGATCTAAAATAGTAAAATGGGAGATCCATTAACAAGAAAAAGTGCAGCTGTTAGCAGATTGCGCAATAACCTCAGGAAAAAGAGGGAAGCTTTGGCTGACCAGTTTGACTTCAAAATGTACATATCATTTCATTTCAAAGATGAGGTAGTTAATTTTTTATTTACTCTTTAACCCTTCTTGAATCATATTATAATTTAACTAAAGCAAAAAATGTCTAGTAATCTAAATTACGGAGATGTACCTGCAACAAAGAAATAGCCTACTTTTATATAAGCTAATAGAAAATTATGCCTAACCTAACCAATAATCTTTGAAAACAGTACAATAGACACTACCTATGGACGATCGATAAAGGCTGTGGCTAGAGGCAGGCTTAGGCAGTTAGCAAGTAGGCCTAAACCTTAGGTTTGAGAAATTTCTGGTTGGCCCCTCTTGATTAAAATTGGACAAAAATCAAACATATAGTCTTATAGGACTACATAATTGCCTCTTTTATGTTTTTTTTATGAGCTTGTGTTTTGATTTTAAAGTGAGTTGTTAAAGACTAAAGACATCTGTACCGTAATTAATAAGAGCTTATAATTATTATCTTTTATCTATCTGTCCACACTAATCTTCTTATATTTTGTTGATGTATTTTTCCTTGATACAGAAAAAGAAAAATGCACTCTTTGAGGTTGCAGAGGTTCTGCCTGTGATGACAAATAACTATGAACACAGCATTTTGCAGGGTGTAAAGGTAAACGATCTAGGAACCATCTTCATCAAATTTGTTCATTTTTTAATTCTTTTTTAGATAAGCATAACTTAAAAATATATGCTATGATTGTGAGGAAATCACCAAAAAGTGAGTACATTTTAAAAGCAATACATTTGTACTAGAATTACTTAGTAGCTAACAATACAGCTTAATTTTTTTAACATCAATAAATCCATTATGATGCGAAAATTTTATTACTTTGTTGACAGATTAAAGAATAATTTATTCATACCGCAGCGTTGTACATACCACTGTTTATTTTTCAGAATGACTCTTACTCTTACGAGAGCTCACGGGAATTGATTGAAAAGGATGTTGTCCAGTTTCATGCTCATAGATGGCAACCAATGCGAAGAGTAAGTTACCTCTTTCCTAAAGATTCATTGCGATCAAATAAACTTTAGGGTTCGTACAGCTCCTGGAAACTCCTTGAAACTCCTGGAAAACAAAAAGTTGTGTTCCAGGACCTTAAAACTCCTGGAAAAACTGCAGTTAGTCCTGGGAAAATACCAAAAACTCCTTATTTTTCAAGGGGGATTAATTATTAATAAAAAAATCGTAATCACTGCTCTTATATTGTACTTTCACTTTTCCAGAAAGCCCAATTGGAGTTGACCCTCTTTGCCACTTTTTATTTCCGCGCGCAAACTTTGATGACACCAGTGTGCCACTCCATGGTTCTTTTTTTAGTAGATCTTGTTTTATTTTTGATCCAAACTTGGGATGCTATATAAGTCTTCTTAATGTCGTATAACAAAAAAAAAAGCTGTGTAGCGAGGTGTCTGTTTTTTTTAAGAGCTCAGCTTGGCTTTTCAAAAAAATTTACTCCTGAAAAACTTCTGGAAAACTCCTGGAATTTTGAGGCAATTTTTCTGTACGAACCCTGAAACTTGCAGTTGGGATGGTTGGTTATATCAAGAAGAAAAAAATCTCTAAAGTTGAACTTAGCTATTTTCTTTTGCCTAATGATTACCAAATTTTGTCTTTAAATGTATCAAATAATTGTTTGCTTCACCTTTGTTTGGTGACACGGTTGCCATGCGGCAGCATGTTTGGCTGGCGTAACGAAGGTCCCGAGTTCGAATCCTGGTGCAGATTAGGATTTTTTTCCGGATCTGGAGGGTGTCCCTGAGTCTATCCAGCTCTGATGGGTACCTGACTTAGTTGGGGTAAAGTAAAGGCAGCTGTGCATAGTGCTGGCCACAGAAACTGGTGAACGCTGCTTCACCAGACCTATGGATCAATTTTGGTCCGACTGGTACTTTACTCACCTTTGTTTAATGTTTCTTTCTTCTAGGATGTCATTGGTTGCACTGCACAACTGGATTTTTTTCTGTGGCCTCGAAACGATATTGTCTCTATTCAGTGCCATTTATTTTCCCGGTGGAAGGGAGAGGAAACTCCTTATAAATTACTAAATGTAAGTTTTATCTGGTTGTCTTTAATCTTTACGCATGTTAATGTTGTGTGCACAATTAATTTTTTTAGACATTATGGACAGAATTCAATTTTTAATTACATTTTTTTTTGTATCTTCACATTAGCTGCAATACACATTTTAATCATAATTGTTCAGATAAAATAAATAGCACTTCTAAAGTCTCGTGGTGCAGATACACAAAGCAAAAATGTTCAAATTGGATTATCTAATGGTTTGTTTTGTGCTTTGTTAGCCCATTTCCTCAAGTTTTGTTAAACTTTTACCCTCATAGCTTTCATGAGTAGGCCATATTGTATTTTTAGCCTGTGACAAGTAGCATCGATGGAATTGTACCCAGTACAATATTTAATGTTTTTTTGTACTTTTTCAACATTTAAAACTAGCATCATGTTTGTATCCCATTTGTTCCTTTTAGGCAGAGTATACGTTTGGCAGTGACGACTATGAACGTCAGCTGATGAGGCTGCTCACCGTTCGTGACAAGAATGGTCTTATTGTCACAAACACGGATCAGTCTGTTTTTCTCTTTGTTGACAAGCAGCATATGCAGGTAACGTAACCATCAGCTCAGTGCATCACTTGTACATTTTTTTCACTAACTCCAGTGCATTGCTTGTACATTTGTTTCACTAACTTCAGTGTAGGGATGCTAAAACCGTTTTGTTTTCAAAATCTGTTTTCGGATCTATAAAACCGATTTAAAACCTGATTTCGCCCCCATCCCCCACGCACAATGTCACAAGTCACAAGCCGGAAAAGCCAAATGTGCGTAGTTTTGTAGGAATATTTGAAAAATAGATCAAACTTAACTAGTGTTTGCAGGGCATTCAAGAGGTTGATTTGTGTGAATACAATATGATTTTGTACATTTTACCATAACATTCTTTAGAACAAAAATAAAATCTGGACTAATTGATTAAAACCGATTATAGCTTTCAATGATGATAAAGAGAATGTGTACACCGTTGACTTAGATTTGTAAAAAATGTATTGATGAAAAGGATCGCGTGGCACCAATGAAAAGAATGTGTATTTATTTAATAGTGCCGTTCATAAAAAAGCACATACGCGGTGTCTAGCCAAATTGTTCAGGGTCACAGGACAAAACTAGTTTGCGCCTCTCCATTGCGTACATCAAAGAGTCCGTCGTTGACGTCGGCATCCGTCCGTCTCGAAAGGCGATGGTGTAGCGTCATCAAAGAGTATGAGCCGACAAGTAAAAAAAATTCCTGTTAATAACATTATTGTAACTTAACAGTTGGTTTGATGTTGTTTTTATCGCAAGTTATATTTGATATTTGGAGAGAAAAGATACACAATATCTAAGACTAATTAGTGTTAGCAAGTCATTTCAAGTATTGTTTTGTTCAAATCCATCAGAACCGAAAAAAAAAGGTGTTCTACTTAAAGTAATGATTACCTTCCAACCAACAAACCGAAATCCGGTTTTGAAAATCAAAACTGGTTTTCAGTTAAAAACCGGAATCCGGTATTCCGGTTTTCATTTAACATCCCTACTCCAGTGCATCGCTTGTACATTTTTTTCACTAACTCCAGTGCATCGCTGTACATTTGTTTCACTAACTCAGTGCCTCGCTTGTACATTTGTTTCACTAACTCCAGTGCATCGCTTGTACATTTGTTTCACTAACTCAGTGCATCGCTTGTACATTTGTTTCACTTACTCCAGTGCATCGCTTGTACATTTGTTTCACTAACTTCAGTGCATCACTTGTACATTTATTTCACTAACTTCAGTGCATCGCTTGTACATTTAAATTTATTTCACTAACTCAGGCAAAGAATAACCTAATGATTTTGTTATTATTGATTATTGTAAATACTTCATTTAACTTAGACATATACATTTATGGAGGTCTAAAAATCAGGTCAATTTTTCAGACGGGAAAAAGTATTGAATCCTAGTTGTGAAAAGTCTGGAATTTTACTTGTTAAAGCCTGGAACTTTCTTGACCATGCATTTAATTTTTCTAAATGGGATACCTAAAAATCTCTAAATTATGGCTGGGTGGCAAGCGTTCATACTTTTAATGAAATAATAAAATTAGTATTATAGTATTATAAAAAAAAATTCATGTTAAAGATAAAGGCTTTTGACAGAGTCTTAAGAAATAATCTTTACTTATTTATGCATACTTGTGTTAGTTTAATTGAGCTTGATGCTGAATTTTTTTTAAATTTTTTTTAGACAACCAAAAATAAGGTGATGGTGTACAAGTTGCGCAGTGTGTGTCTTTACCTGCCCCAGGTTAGTTATACTTTTTGTTTACTGTTCTCTCTCTCTAATACATTAATATAATACAGTACTTTATATAATAGATCATGCTTTGATGTGCATATTGATGTGCTAAATTTTGTGTCCCTTGTTTATTACAGGATCAGTTAATGAACTGGAACACAGGCACCATTGAAGATTTGGTAGCTAGTCACTTTGTGTGAAGAGTTTTTTTTGTGAAAATGTAATATCAAATTTAGGATTGATAACAGTGAAACCAATTATTCAAAAATTGAAATATTGAAAAGAAATTACTTAGGTCATAAAACCAAGTCCCTGGCATGAATATTTTTTTCTCTTAATCTCATAGCAATCCACTGGATTGATTTAAAATTCTGAATAAAAAAAAGACCTTTGGTAACTCAGGGTTTTATTCACTTGACCAGAATTAGTTGTCAGAAGTCGTGGATGTTCAGAAGATGAAATGTCCCGAGTGAATATAACTGACAGTGGCGTGGCTCACTGTCACATTGCGGCAGAACAGACATATTCTACCTTATACCAAACTTGAATTACTATACCACTGAACTAGGTCCTGCTCTAAGCACTTGGGGAGAAAAAAAAAGCAATATTCAATACCTTTTTTGTTCACTGTTGGTATTTAACCAACCAGCCTAGCAGTATAACACTGTCTATTGCGATGTGTCAACAAAAAGTTTTCAACCCAATCCCTTTCTAGTGAAATTTTTTTCTTTCTTCTTCCGATAAACGGGTAAAACTGAGAAATAGAAGTCTGCAAACCTTGCTACAGATTTCAAAGCTAAGGTTGATTTTGTCTAAGTGCTTCCCACCATTTTGTTTTTAAAACCCAGATTTATTCTGAGAGTATATTATGTGATTCTTTTATAAAAATACTAATCATTTTGATTAAGTTTTGTCTGTGAAATCTACTGGCTTAATCACTGAATGGGTTTTAAATGAGTTTTTTGGTTGTTGTTGTGTGTGTTTTTTTTTTATTGTAAAGACTGTGTGTGTGTGTATGTACTGTGATCAATGGAACTGCCTTAAAAAAGTTGTATTGGAAATTGGTAGTTTTCCATTCATGACAGAAACTGGTGAAACAAAACACTGCTGCCCCATGAGCTAGTTGTATAGAGTTTCCATTGCTGCTGCTTTCTTAAATTTATAGAATGAGAAGATGGAATTATTTAAAGAACAAGATTAAAAAACACAAAATGAGAGAGATGTTTTCTTTGTTTTGTTTCAATTCTTTTTTTATTGGTGACAAATGTTTCATGTTTTAATATTCTTTTTTTTTTCTTGGAATTTCAATTTGGCTTTTTGTTACATTTTTCTAAGAAACACTTTCTTCAGTAACTGATATTTCTGTTAGTTTAATTTTTATTATTTCTATTTGGATAGGTATATTAATTTTAGGTCATAACAATTCCTATTGTTAGAATCTTTTTATACATGTGAACTATCTTTTGTTATGAATGTGTGAGTTTGCTTGTTTAATTATTATGTTTTAAAGTCTTTTGAATGGATGAATTATATTTAAAAAAAGGATAACTGAAAATCTGGTATGATCTATTGAGATTCTATTCAATAGACATACTGACAGTGGCTTGTACAAACATTTTGAGTGCCTAGAGTTTTTATTAGACTTGTTATTCATGTGTCTGTCTGACTGTCCATTAATTTCTGTTGAGAAGATAACGCTGTTATACAACCCATTCCTGATTCACCCATGCCATATTTTCTGTTGATTATATTTATTTGTGTAATTTATTTTTCTGTAAATATATCTTTCTTCATCATTTGATTTTCATTTAAAAAAAAAAACACTTTTTTTTAAATTGAAAAAATCAACTTTAAAAAAAAATTATAAAATATTTATTTAGTTTCTGAATCTGGAAAAAAAAACTTAAAAATAAATCAGTGTTAATCAGTTCATTCCTAAATTGAATATTAGTTGTATTGGACGTTTGCCCATTCACATTTAGTTATATAAGGATGTTCTGATTCCTACATGGTTATCATCTTTTGGTTATTATTTTGACCAGCAATCTTGTTTAGCTAGAATGAAGGAGTCCTTGAAAGAAACAGAGATATTACGCCATAATGATATTGTTGATTCAATATATTCATCTTATTATCTAGTTAGATTTAGTGACTTTTTATTTAGAAGAAATTGTGTAAACAAATCAATCAAAGAAAATAGAAACCAGCCACCTTCTCATTGCATCTTCATGTCATACCGGTATTCATAATGATCATTAAACATTTTAATGTTACAGAAAATGTTTATAAAGTCGTTACAAAACGTCTCTGTTATTGTTATGCAAATTATTTTTTGTTTATGCTTCTTTCATATTCTTCTTCTTTCCATTATTTTTTATATTAAATCAAGTTTTTTTCAAAATTTAAAAACATATTTATTCGGCATTAAAATAGATCTAAAGTGTATTATTAATGAATATTTCACTGAAAAATAGATGAGGCGCAAACTCTATTTACTACTGTAAAATTAAAGTTATTGAAGTGAATGTATTATTAAGCAGGTTTACATTTACTATCTATTTTAAGGAATCAGCACAATTTTTTTTTATCCTAATGACAAATTGTGTTTTTAATTTAAAAGGTAGGAAATACATTTTGCAATCTATTGTGAACATAAAAGCAAGAAGCCGTAACATTATGTTTCCAGATTTCTTCCAGTCAAGTACCTCTATAAATTGTTTAATTCCTTGCTTTTTTTTGTGTGGCATATGTTGATGGTGTTATAAAATGTTTGGATTGACAATCTTAAAAAAATAGTGATGTTTTTGCACAATTAGTGTTTTAACTTTGTGTTTCAAAACTGTACAAATGTTTTAACGAAAATGTATATTCGTATATAACCACTTATTTTTGCCACCTCTTGAAATGGGAGGCAACATATTTGAATACACGTTTTGACTGTTTCCTTTTTGAATGCAACAAGTGGACATCTGAAACATCTTTTCAGATAAATTTGCTTTAACTTATGAGGATTTTTCTTGAAATTATTCCTATATATTTAGCAAGCAAATAAAGATTTTCTATTTCATACTTTTCTTTCTTTGAATTTACTTTTTTCCATTTCAAGCGACATCTTTGATATTTGATTTCTGTTCATTTAGTTTTAGCCCTTTCAAATATATGGAGCACTGTAATCTAGCAGCAATTAATTTCATGAAAGGGCTTCTGTGCGCAGTACAATCCCCAGCTGTCATTGCTTTTTTTCCAACCAATGTGCAGTACCCCATTAGAGGTGGGTGGACTAAAGTTCTAATAAAAAAAAGTGGAACATTCAGTATGAAAATATCTTAAATTTAATTCATAAATATATATATTATAAACAATAACTAGTTAGCCACTCTGTGTGTAATTCTAAACTTAAGTTTACAAAATGTTGCAGAGAATGGCTTCATAAAATGTTCACATAAGCAAGCAAAAAAGGGCTTGATATGTAATGTACTTAAAAAATTCTAAATTCAATTCCATATGACAATAAACATTTCTTGGCAATAAATTTAGAAGTTTAGGAATGACAAATTAATAATAATACAGGTATGATATTTTTGTCTGACACTGACAATGAATGAAAAAAAACTAACAGCTCTGCAGCCTGGTTGAAAAAAAAAAGAAGGAAGAAAAAATATGTGACTTTGAAAGTTTGAAAACAATTACAGTATTTTAAAAGAAATGTTTATAATAATTTGTTGTAACCATGAATTACATTTTTTTTATATAATAGCCTAAATTTACAATTATCAACTTAAAAAAAACAACACTTTTTGTGAATGGTTGGTTACAAACTTTAACAGGCTAGAGACCTAATTTAGATTTAAGCTACCGCCACTAAGGAGAAAGAGGACGCATGCATCGGTACTTTTTTTTTTTTGCATCCAACTATCCAGTGAACTCACTTTCCAATGTACATTTTATTTTTTTCTAAAAATTTAACTTTTCTTGACCGATTCTATAGAAATTTGTCATTTTAATCTAGCACTTAATATTACATTTTGTTCTATTTAAATTTTCTTATAAAATCTTATATGCATTTTACGAAGATTTCCCTTTTGCCACCCACATATAAACAAAAAAAATACATATTTAAATGTAATATAAAGACACATAATTAGGCCTGATAAAAAAATATCACTGAAAATCAAAATATAAAAAAATCAAAACAAACTTATTGACAATATTTTATAAAGATTAATGAAAGAGGATTAACACAAAGTTAACACAATTATCGTGTTTATATTCAATTTTTGTTATTCATTTGCCATCTTAAGATTTAGCCTTTTGCCAAGCACATTATAAGAAAAAAAAAGTGACATTAATAATATAAAGGCACATAATAAGGAATTTAAATGAAAATTTCACTGAAAATCTTAATGCTGTAGTGATAAGATGCCGTCAATAGTTATAAACAAAACAAGTGCATTGACTAAATTAAATAAAGCAACAACCCACAAAGTAAATTTTAGATAAAATATTATTATGGCGTTTCAAAGCATTAGCCTTGTAGATTTTGCCTTTTGTTAGCACCCACAAAGAAATGAAGAAAGCGCAAAAGTGCAGTAAATACACAAAACCAGGGTTATTCAAGTACATTCAATAGGGATCTGATTTACTTAGGCGCCCCATAGAATGTTAAGAAAAAAAACTTTAAAAAATGATTTTTGTGGGTTAGGTGGGGTCAGGGGATGAGGCAGAAAATTTGATCGAAAGTGTCGCCCAGGTCTTAACGTCTATGTGCCAAGTTCCAGTAGCACACAGCCTTTACACAAATCTGAGAAAGCAATTTATGACTCTAATATTATGACTAGAAAGATGATTTAGTGAATTGTGTGACATAAAAAGGCTTTTCTCTTAAATATATATGAAAATTTGAAAATGTAACAAAAAAATACAAAGAAAATAAAAACATGCCCAAAAAACAAAGAAACAAACTCGAATGCAAAAAAATTATTTTTCCTTCCGCTCTAGTCATCATTCATTTTCTTAAACAGTTCAAGTAAACATGGCTTCACAGAAGCAAGTTTTAAGTCTTTAGAATCTGCAGAAAAAACTGCTTTAGACGAGACTGACAACTGTTGTTGACGTATTTCTGACTGCTCTGCTGCAATGTTAGCGAATGATAGAACACTGGGAGAGAGAAAAAAACAACAGAGGTAATTTTGAGGAAACATTCATTGAAATCATTCTATAACATTTTACATTCAATTCCAACTAATTTCTAGTTTCACTCGAGAAAAAAACTCCCAGCCTTTGGCAATAGAAATAATTATGTTTATAATAAGTAATTGTAAGAAAAATATCAACGACTTGAGAAATATGAACAATTTATTTTTAGTTTTTGACACAACACAAATATTTAGTTTTAAAACAAGCTTGAGACAATTCTGCAAATACTTTAGCTATAGTATTATTATATTTCATTTAAAACTCTTATATAAATAGTTTTTGATAATCTGCAAACAAAATATCAAAATTTTTAATACACCATCAGCCCAATGGGGCATGTTGGCTGAGCAGCAGGTCGTTCGGCTGGCATACCCAAGGTCCTGGGTTCGAATCCTAGTGAAGGCTAGGATTTGTTCCCGGGTCTGGAGGTCCGATGGTGTCCCTGAGTCTACCCAGCTCTGGTGGGAACCTGACTTTAGTTGGGGTAAAATAAAGGCATCTGTGCTGGTCACACAATCCCCTAGAATGCCTTGGCCACAGAAACTGGTGAGCGCTGCTTCACAGGCCTTAAGGATCAATGTGATCTGACGGAATACTTTACTTTTTTTTTAAAAACACTATCCGCCTATCTTAATTTTGCAAGACACTAGCTAAGTAATAAATGTGTGTATGTTTAAACTTAACACCTTTGGGTAAGTTGTCAAACAAAGAAAAAAAAAACACACATTTATTTAATTTTGTTTTTCAGCTCTTTGTCTTGTAAGTTACAGACGTTTCTTCTAAATATAAGATTTTTACGTCAAACCTCCTGCAGGCGGCAGGGATTGGTTGGCGTCAGGGTTTGGATCTGGGTCATCTAGCTGACAGCCTGAAAGTACTAACCACTGGACCAGCCAGCTTCACTACAACAAATATTTCAGATGAAATGACAGGAGACTGGTCTCTTACCTTTTCCATGTAGGAAATATTGCAAACAATCGAGGCACAAAATCAACCAAAACTTGATTCTATTCAAAAGTAAAGAACAAGTTTATATAGTAACAGAGAATATAGACTTAGAAATATAAGTGTATTAGAAGTACATTTGAATAATTTTTATATATTGAGAAAGATTGAAAACAATTACAGTTTCAACTTAGACAAAAAGAAATACATTTGAAAAACATGCGTATTAACATTATTGTCTACAAACATTATCATTTAAAAAAAAGGCCTCTTTTTCTCTTTAGCAGAGCAAAATTTAATAGGAAACAAAGTTATAATTCCAGATTTCTTTCAGTCAAATAACTCTGTTCATTGGTATAATCAACAAATGTAACCAATGACTATCTTACATTAACTGGACCTACCTCAACCAATGCTGTGATTGCAATGTGCAAATAGCAAGTGAGTTTCTCTTTATTTTCCATGCTGCCTTCAATCATTTGTATTGCTTCTGACCAAAGTTGATGCTGTAGCAAGTGCTTCAGAGCTTTCTCAAAACAACCTTGACCTTCACTAATAATTTTGCAAACAAAATAAATAAAAATTTTAAGAAAAAAAAATTTGCACTACTTCAAATCAGATAATTTTTATGAAATACAAATGATAAAATAATAAAAACGAATTATGGATTTAAAACATAAAATGAACCATTTCTTCGATTTTGAAACATTTTTTAGCTAAAAAAATTGTTGAAAACCTGGCAAGAATCAACTTTGCTTTGACGGAGGCAGCCAATGGAGGATTACAAGAGAGTTGAGTTGAGGGCAGACACTCACATGCTGATTTGTAGTACATTAGCTGTAGAAGCACAAAATATTTGGAAATATTTCAAAACTCAAACTGCAATCTTTTGGTTTTTTCTTAAACAGCATATATGAACATACACATTAACATTGTTTTACATATTCATATGTCTGAGACTACTGTGGAAAAAACAAACCCCATCAAAGATTACAGTGATAAAAATCAGATAACTTTTCATTACTGCTCAAATGACATACGTTTATTAAAGCAATGATATAGTGAAGTACCCTTTGGATCATAAGGCTGGTGAAGCAGCGTTCACCAGTTTCTGTGGCCTTGGCGTACTAGGGGATGTGTGGCCAGCACAATGCCCAGCTGCCCTTACTTTACCCCAACTAATGTCAGGTACCCATCAGAGCTGGGTAGACTCAGGAACACCCTGAAGTCTTGGAAAATATTTCTAACCTCCACTAGGATTTGAACCCAGAACTTTCAGATCGCTAATTGAACGGGCTGCCGCTGGGCCACCGTGAGCCAGTTATATAGTTTGAGCTATAACTGCATTGAAAAATTTCATGTTCAAACAAAAATGTGAAATTGAAACAAATCTGCTTCAATTTTTTTTAAGTAGGCAGAAAAACAAATATTTGTATATTTTTCATCATCATTATCTCAATACTGGACAGATGAAATTTACAGTGGCTGGTAAACAAAAAACAACACTTCATTAGAAAAGACCTTATGCTTTTTATTTATAAAAATTCTTTAAGACAAACTTTTATTATCACATAATTTAAAAAAAATATAAAACAAGAACTAAATGTCTTTTTTTTACTCCCTTTCTTTTAACTTGTACCGTCTGTCTGTCTGTCTGGTTGAATGTTTGTTAGCAAAACTTTGCATCGATTTTTTGACCACTTCCCGTCGTCCAATCGAGCTGAAACTTGGACAGCAGACTTGTCCAGTCTAACAATACATTCTATCAAATTTTCAGCATCATATCGATTGGAATAGTCACGAATTCATTCGACCAATTTTTGAATCGAAGAAAAAAAAACATGGCTGCCTCTACGGGAATAGACGGAAGTAAGTAAACTTTTCGGATATGTTCGTTTTTACGAAATAAATAGAAGGAAAACGACACAATATAGCTGAAACAAAGCGAGATATTTTTTATGGTTTTTGCGGTCCAAAGCTAGAAAAAAAAGGATGCGCAAAATTTATAGTGTGGAAATTCATGAGGTATGATATCACTTATATTTATTTTAATCTATCAAAATATAAATTAAATATAAACTTAGTTTACAAAGAAAGGGAGTATAATATAAAAAGGGGGTTTTATAGGTTAGTTTTTTCTTAGTTTTATTGAAATTAAGTTTCTCTTCTTACTTCTTATAACTAATTTAAGCAACTAGCTTTATAATTATTTTTATAGAAGAGTTGAGCCAATGCTTTCAGTGATGACACATTCACTGGAGATTTGTATTCCAAGACTGCTGATATAGCTAGCCAGATGTTTATTAGATGTTGTATAAATTATAATACTAAGTCTACTTACTGTGTGTTTCTTCCTAACAAAGGCAGACACTCCCAAGGTGTGTTCACTTACAGATTCGGCACACTTTACAAAATTGAACTAAAAATACAACAAAAGCCAATATTTTTTTAAATAAAAACCTTTGTTTATATATATATATATATATATATAAATATATATATTTTTTTATTTCTCTTAACTTTATTCATCCCAGTGATTTAACAAATTCTTAAACTTGAAAGTATAAAGATCCAATGGTAATAATTAGTAAAGCAGCATTTAGATAAGAGGTCAGTGGAATTAGCTTTTGACACAGGACTACTGCTCAAAGAAACGGAATGATTACTACTTATTAGTGTTTGCTATTATAATTTTCAAATGCCACAACTGAGGGCAGAAGTAGACGTGCAGGTAACAAAGGCTAGTTTTGCCTCCTAATTTTGTTTTCAAGGCAACATATAAAAAAACAAACGTTTACCAATTTTTCTGGATACAGTTGATATAAAAGTCTGCAAACAAATTCAAAATTCAACAAGTCACTTCCTTCAAGCCCAAGCAAATGCTGCCATTTCTTCATCTCCAAAGGGTCTGCCTGAGCTATAAGAAGATAATATTCATACATTTACATTCAAATTCTTTCAGACTTACAAAAGTGTATTAGTATAAGTGACTACTATGATGATTCTTTCTCTACTATGACCCCCCCCCCCCCTCCTTTCCTAATCTTTCTCCAATAAGCAGCAAAAAAAAAAAGCAAAATATGTAGTAAGAAAAACAATCACCCCCCTTTTTTTTAGTTTGTTGTTTGGCTTTCAAAAACATACCTTTAATGAAATAAATCTGCATTAACCATTGCGATTACTGTTTAGTAATTACTGTTAAATGCACTTACTTGCATCAATGTTGATGCCCTGACATAGATAATCTAAAAGCTCTTGAGGATAGATCTGGGAGAGCCACAATAGTTTTGCATGTCTTGAGCTTGTAGAAAAATTTCTATTTTCCATTATTGCTTGAACAGCTGATGGGGGAGACTTTGATTGTGGCAGCATTGTTATCTGTGCAGATTTTAATCACCCAGTTTTATGTTTTAGATCATGATGTCATTATATAATTATAACATTGTAAACCATATAACATTATAATATTTTTATACATTAAAAAAAATATTTTTATTTTAATTATGTTGAAGAATATCCAAAACATTTGCCATTGAATAAAACAATGTAGGAATGATTTGACTGTTTGAAAAACGTGTACAGCTTTATGTGAAACAAATATAAAGTATACAAATGAATGATATAAACAAACCATTTTTGAATCCACTATGGTTTTTGATAAATTGTCCAATTTACAATAGTCTTCCAAATATGGAGCTTTAGAGGAAAGAAAAAAATGAACTAGAATATAATCAGATATAATCCTCTACTGATACAGTCAAATTTAGTTTTTTTTTGTCAATAATTCGTCCAAGAACAATGGGCAAAATCCAAAACCAATGAAAACCAAGGCAATTGTTTTCATATGAGACAATGTAAAACCAATTAATTTGTTCTAAACACACCAAAATACATACCAAAAATATTTCTTTTTTAGAGAATAAATATAGTGTTAAATGCTAAAAAAAATAGAAATTAGAAATTTTTATAAAATTAATAAAAAAGACTAGTGTGAAGAGTAAATGAACCTGTAACAAGGTATTTTGATATCTAAATAATCTTTTGGGTGTATGAAAGATGGCGAGGAGAAAGAGAGGTGCAGATAGTAAAGTTTTAAAGGGAAATTCCTCTCCATAAGGACATTAGGTAGGGAGGCCAGTTGAGCATGTGGTTAGTACTCCATACTGTCAACATGACAACCTAGTTTCTAAACTTGCTGCTTTCCAATCCCTGCTGCCCTGCAGGAGGTTTAGGAAAAGGATGTAATAATCTTCTGTACATAAAGAACAACTGTAAAAACACACAAAAAAACTATCGGGGGTCACAGCCTTTCATAGCCTATTAGAACTAAGATCAAAAACTATCGGGGGTCACAGCCTTTCATAGCCTACTAGAACTAAGATCAAAAACTATCGGGGGTCACAGCCTTTCATAGCCTATTAGAACTAAGATAAAAAACTATCGGGGGTCACAGCCTTTCATAGCCTATTAGAACTAAGATCAGCTTCAGAATTGATAAAAACCAAAACAATCAATGAAAACCAAGCATATTTTTGGCTGAAATACATTAAAAAAAAGGACAAAAATCTTATTTCTAGAAGGAGCGTCTGTAATGTATAAGATAAAAGTCAACAAAAAAAAAACAAGGTTAGGCTGTATGTAATTATATAAACATATGTAAATATATTTCCATAAATCTCTTACCAATCAAAGTAGCAATCTGTGAATGGCTTTGGACATTTTTTTTATCAGAACAACATTTCTGAATTTCCTGCAGTTCTTGAATAACTTCAAAATTGTAATCTTTCATCTTTAGCTTAATACAAAAATTAAAAAATTGAGAACAAAGCTTCATTGACAGCAATTGCGCTCATAGTCTTTGTTCAGATTTATTTTTATTTTATATAACCCAGATTGCTAATTCCCCTTTCCAAAAAATATTTCGGTCACAGATGTTTTATTTATTTGACCATTAAAAAAATAAAGTTTGTTAGTCATAGAAAGAAACAAATATCTTGTCTTTTTAGTGTCTAGGGTGGAATTTAATATATTGATAGACTGATACTGATAAATAATACCTTGCAGACAATGTGTGAAACCTGTTTGAAACTTGTTTAAAGTCACATTTTAAAGAATTGTTAAAATAAACTATTAATTTTTTTGTGATCTGCACTGGAAATTGAACTGAACCCAAACTGAACACACATAACTAGAACCATGCTGAATCGAGCCCAAACTCAGCTGATGATCGAACCCATTCCAAACTTCAACCTCACTGAGTACAAACCGAACAAACATATTTTAAACTTAAACGAACCAAAAATATTTTAATCTTTTCACTAGTGAGAAATGGTTATGTTTGTTTTAACTCAAAATAAGAAAAAAAAAACATTTGTTGTATGACGCTCCTGGTAAACTTTTGCACATCAGGAAAACATTTTTATTACAATCACAAATGTTGAGTAGCATTTTAGCTTTATTTCTATTTTTATTTCTTATTACATTTGTAAAAGTTCCTTTAATTCTCTAATTTTATGTACTGACCTCATGTAATTGAACAAGCTTTAAAATATCAGTTTGTAATATATGTTCATCTGGGAGCTTGTCTATGTCAGCATAATGCTCCTTATCTGCAGATTTAGTTCCCTATTGGAAAGACACATTCACAATTAAAAGTTAAAAAGATTTCTTCCAATCATATATTACTAATTCTGAAACCTAAACAGTAGCAAAACATGTTTTTCATTCTACCTGCTAAAATAAAGCTGAAGCAGACAAAAAAAGCAAATGAAGACTTTTATCTTTGACTATGATGAACTATAAATCTATTACAAATTTAAAAAAGGACATGCCTGTAATGCTAACAGCTGATCTGAAGTTAAAATCCAAGCCAAAACCAATGGGCACTGACTGCTTATCACTCTCTCTACTTTGGAGTTGGCCAACATATCTGACTGACAAACCTGCTTGCCATCTCTAAGCCTATAAATACTGCCAGTTTATTTTTTAAAAAAGAAAATCATAAGCATACATTCAAGATCAAAACTAACATCAAAATGACAATGCTGTCTTTTATTTCTCTTAGATAAAGAACCAGAAATGCTTACTGTAAAGTGCCTTGAAGAAATAATCCTAAGAGACCTTTATGTAAACACCAGTGTGTGGCACTCCAAGGTAAAATTGCTGTAGTTGGTAAATCTAATTCTATAGTTTGTCTTGTTACTTTTCTTTTTTGTGACTCTAAAGCGTAGAAAAATTATTGAAGGTAATCTTCTGATCAGGCAGGCCTATGCTCTTAGCTGCGATAAAACGTTACTAATAGTTTTTAAAGTCAAATTTTACTTTTATGTGTAGACTTATTGTAATTCTTCATATGAAAAGTAACCTATGAGTTTAAGAAAATTACAGAGCTAACATTTCTTGCTTCAATATCTCTATATCCATGCTTTTTAAACTGAATCATTACTGGGAATGACTTGGCTGCATACTATGTGTTTAAAAAAGTAAGACAGTATGGATGCAGATGTGAATAACTATATTCATAGCATTGTCTTGGCAGTACTAACCTGACACACTTGTGTACAATTCTACTTGTTTATCAGAACTTAAAATGGCTACTCGATTTTCTACAAGGTCAGCTTTAACTCCAAGGTCACCACGCCCAGGGTCAACCTGCAACAAACATTTTTTTTATTTAGATAACTTAATTGTTTTTTTCTAACTAAATGTTAACTATTCACTACATGTGATAAAGTTGCTATTTATACAATTGTTAACAAGGACAACAATGTACCTTAAGGACTTGTGACAAATTATTGGTAATTATTTCTTGAAAATTATCTGCTGACTTGCCAGGAAAGCTGATGTTGTAGCTTCCAGCATAGAAGTTAATCACATCATTCGGAAAGTCAACCAGCAATTGTAGTGAAATTTGATCAGGATCATACCTGAAGATATTAAAATGAATATTGCAAATACAAAACAATGTTTACTGAAACTTTTGAGGAAATATCTCTTCTAAACATGTACATTTAGCTCATTAGCTATCTATTTCCCGTTTTACCTTGTGGTAACAAACAACAAGTCTGATGCCAGGGTCACAATGTCACAAGGAGGACAGTTGTCAAGAACAATGGATGTTGTGATTTTGTTAATGTCATCTTGAGAACTGATGACTGTAAAAAAGAGAATAAAATTTTTAAATGTTGTAAACATAAAAAAATTGTATATCTATCAACTCACTGTAAAAAAAACCCTCCCATTATTTAGAAGATCACAATACTACACCTGGTTATAATGAGCTTTGGCTTCATTGTTATTTGAATGTGTGTATAAATATTGACAATATAAAATAATAGGATGTTTCATTATTAAAAAAAAAAGTTTTTTGTGAACAATTTTCAGTACTTATTAAAATTATAAAACAATTTCAGAAAAAACAATTTGAACAAGTTATTGATTTTAAAAAAATTGAATACCCAAACTTGAAAAATCAAGAAGTTTTCCAAACTGCCTGAACCATGCATTTTATAATACATGATGCACCTATGAAATACTTGTTCTCAATGTATGAAATTAACTGCTTACAGAAATCACATGAGTTTGATTAAGATAGCATCAATAATAAACCAACAAGAAAAAATAAAAAAAAATTTTGTGACAATGATGATTAGAAAATTCTAAACATATAAAAATACAAACACTTATAAATGTATATGTCAATATTGGTTTATATTAAATACATTTCTGCATTAAAATTGTGACTTATGTTGTTAGATTTAAATTTCAAAACCTTTTTCACTTCTGTTTGCATACTGTGGTCATCCTGCACAGTATTAAATTATTACGTGTGTTTCAATAGTTGCTGTTTGTGCAATACATGATTTACAGGTACATCCTTAGTTCACAGTGCATTGAAATTTAATCTTGTTTTATAACTTTTCTGGGGTTAACTTTTTTTAATACATTCATGATATTTAGATAATAACTAAATTCCCTGCAGTAGCAACGTACAAATACAATAAAGTTGTAACTAAGTCTCAAATCTTTTAATAAAGTACACAATAATATTGTGTATTCTTTAAGATACCTTGAGGCAGAACTGTTTTGTAAATGCGATATGTTGAACTCTCTGTGGGAATGGTTGCTGAACCATCAGTGGTCAGTGAGACAGTCAGCTTCTTTTCACACCATATGATTAGATGTAAAGACTTTAAGTAAGCCACACTATCAATTTCAGATTTATCAGTAGTGCAGAGGTCAGACAGTCCAATAAATGTCCAGCTAAAGTTCTCATCAAATTTCCAGTATTGAACATGCCCATTTTTCTCTATCTGTCAAAAAAAGTTGTGTGTTTTACATTAGAATAACATAGACTGACACCCACTATTATAAAAAGCTAATATTTCAAATCTCTAGAAAAATTAGCTTTATTTAAAGATGTGCATCATAAACATTGAAAATCTTCAAGTACCAAAATTTACCAAAGCAACTGTTTTGGAATTTATCAGAACAACATCAAAAAGTTGGTTAGATACATTGGTTAGGTCCAGGTTTCTGCTATCGAATACCTTTAAAAAGAAATAAAACGAATGCAAGCGCAAACTTCATTTAAATGCTTCAATATCATATATAGAAATAAAAACTTTGTTCAATCTTCTAGCAGTGATTCATATAAAATAATTTCAGCTTCATATAATTTGATCAAATAATTACTTCTATTGCAAATGAAGCCTTGTAAGATTATAAATGGCACAACATCTATTACATCTTAATCTTTTGCAAAGACAATATTTCATGGTTGTCTGTCTACTAGTAAACTTACATAAAACCCATTAAGTGTGTTTTTCTACAAGTTTATTACATAAGAGTAAGAGATATTAATATTTATCTTTTATATAATAAAAAAAAATACATTACATGTTCAAGAGAAAGAGGTTTGCAATCAAATGTAAATAGTTTCTTTCCATTGTCAGCAGTAATAAATAAATGGCCAGGTTGGGCCCATATTTGGTCGATGTCGCCATAAGCTCTTTCACAAACATCTTTTAAGAGCTGGAAAAATAGATGAGAGAAAATGTTGGATTAGAAGATTATTAAGGAAGTAAAAAAGTAAAGTATCCTGTCTGATCAAATTTAGCCATAGGGAGGGTGAAGTATCATTCACCAGTTTATGTGGCCATTGCATACTAAGGGATTGTGTGGCCAGCACAATGCCCAGCTGCCTTTACTTAACCCCAACTAAAGTCAGGAACCCATCAGAACTAGTTAGACTCAGGGACACCATCCTGACGAAGGAACAGATTCTTGAGATCACCAGGTTTCAAACCCAGGACCTTTGGTGTGCCTGCCAAACATGCTGCTTGCACAGCCACTGTGCCCCTATTAAAGAATCAAGTGTGCAACATTATTAAAATGATATAATAAGATAAACAACAGTGTCTCTCAAAACTATATAGAAAATGTACTATTTAGCAATATTTTGACTAAGATTGATTAGGCCTAGATTTTAAATCAATAGTCAAAACTCTAACACCACACACGCATTTTTTTAACTAATTAACTACCATGAGCCGCTGTGAGCGGCTCATGCGATTCATTCACTTTGTACCGCAAGCCGCTGACAGCGCCAAGACTATTTCGCCGAGTTTAAAGCTAAATATTTGCATTATTTCTTTAAAGTTTGTTCCAAAATTTGTAGTTACTGACAGAAAGTATATTTACGAACCTATTTTCGATTTCAAAAAGTAAACATTAAAAGTTTCTGTGCTAAATATCGATAAAAATAAGCGGAAAAAAATATATTTCTTCCCGTTTTCGGAAAAGGTTTCGATTGATAATCTTATCTTGTTTGTGTAAATACCACTCAATTAACTTCATCTTGGATTTATTATGTTCGATTTTAAATATACTTTATAATAATTATGAGTGAAAGCTATAAATTCATTTAGGAAAAGAAGAAATATTAGGTAAAAGGAATTTTTTTATTTTTTCGTCTAATTTTTCTTTACAAATCACATTTCAACTTAATTATTCTCGTCTAAACTAACAAATTAACTAGATTTTGTTTATATTTATCTTATATATACACAATTTTTTTCCCTACAGAATGGTATAATTCGTTTTAAAATCTATAAATGGATAAGAGAACAACACACACATATGTACACACACCCGCATGCAAAAAAACGGGACAGAAATTTAATTCAGCCACAGCTTGATTTTTTTCTGCTTTTAATGCGGTAGTTAATCA
The DNA here is from genome assembly GCA_949126835.1 of Anisus vortex. Classification (NCBI taxonomy): domain Eukaryota; kingdom Metazoa; phylum Mollusca; class Gastropoda; family Planorbidae; genus Anisus; species Anisus vortex. Next base: position 11,045,377 of record OX421493.1, read on the forward strand.
GTTAAGAGTCGAGTTTAGATTAATTCATTTTATAGTATTTATAGGCTATTTATTCTCTTAGCCTTAGTTGTTTAGGCCTAGACCTAGATTATGATTAGAAATAGACTTAGTAATAGACTACTGTCCCATTACTACTAAGACACTAACTAAGACTAATGTGACTAAAGTCTAAAGATTAAAGAGTCTTAAACGTAGTTTGACTAAAGACACTAAAATAAAGTTAAAAGTAAGCCTAGACCTAGTTGTACTAAACTAAAGTGTAGTAAAGTTAAAGAGCAGTAGTAAAGTCTATTCTATACTATTCTATTCTATTAGTTATTAGTATATTAGTATTAGCTAAGTGAAGTCTTTTCCGGTGTCCGTGTGACTATATACTAATATTACTATATAAAAGTATAAGTAAAAAACCAGTAAGTCAGTCGGTTAAATTATTATAATTATAGTCATAGTAACTTTAGTAAGTTAGTAGGACTATCTACTATACTACTATGTTACTATGTAAATATGATACTATCTACTAAAACTAAAATTAAAATACTAAATTCCTAAATAAAAATCGAGTAAAAGTAAAAGTAAAAGGGTTTGAAAGTTGGAATACATTATAATTTATACAAGTTGAAAGCAATTTTGTTTACATCTTTTCGGCATAATGGAATGCACTGATCAACATCTTGTACGAAAAATTCCATGAAATCATTTCAAAAGAAAGCCTTAACTTAGATAAACAGTTTCCCCATTTACTTATATACTTATATACCAGCTTCTTCTCAGTGTTTACGTTTTTTTCCTACTTTCTTTTATTAGCATATGATTTCCGGCTTGGGTAGCGGTGTCTGGATACCTTTATTGCCTAAAATTATTTGTGTCGCTTTCTTCATTTAATTCAAAGGGCATTTATGTTTAATGATTTCCACTCACGACTTGCATTTATCAACTAAGAATCATGTCACATTCGATCATTTGAGAATTTAATTTTAGAAAAGGAAGCATAGGCCTTAGTACTAGGCAAAGTGCAAAGGCTAGGATTTCTAGATTCTATACTTTAGGTAGGGTCGATCTCCTTCTTATTAATTATAGACCCCCCTTCTATAAAGAAGATAATTATTGCGTCCTTATTGGCATTTCATAATTTGATTTTTTTGTAAGTTTATGAACCGTTTATGTAGCCATTAAGACAACAGAAACGTCATGTCCTGGGTCAATTAAAATTGTGCGTACAAGGACTTTCATGTGTTTAGAGTCCAACGGATAGTTTTAAACAGCTAGTCGATGGGGTGAAGTTCTCACCATTCTGCTTTCTGTCAGTGGCGCGATCATAAATCGGATCAAGCCGCTTTTGGATCAACCCTAGAAGAGCATTGAAAGTGGATAGACAGAGCTTGTAAATTGAAAAAGGCACTAACTCAAGAGAGCGTATACAGACTATATGTCTTGGGGCTGGGTTAGTGAAGCTTGACATATTGTTCACTTTGGTCTGAAGGGATACGATGTGGTGTGCCCGCTGGGACACACTTTGCATGGTAGGTTGGGTAATAGACACGCTTTGCATGGTTAATAGGTTGGAGGAGGAGGTTGCATGGAGATTTTTCGTAGGGAGCCCCCCCCCCCCGCCCCACCCTCCACACATAATGTGTCTATATGTATGCACAGCTATTAGATATTTGGATTTTTTTCTGGACATTTTATCACTTAAAGCACTTAAAAACTGAATAAATATAGGCCTATAGCTCTATTTTTAAAAAGCATGTAACATATCTTATCTAATTATACATTACAGATGCTCCTTCTCTAAAGAAGATTATTGCGTCCTACGCTCATCCGTGGTCCGAGTCTAGTCTTGCACTTTTATTAATGCTTTAAATGATGTTCAGTTACTGGTTTTCTTGGTTTGTTCAGACAACCCATTCCATGCCCGAATGCAACTCTGGAAGAAAGAGTACTTATATGTATTTTGTTCTCGCATAAGGATAAGGAAAGTGTTTTTGTCTTTATGTTTATCTAATAAATTACATATTGTTTTGGTGGGCTTTAATTTCATCAGTGGCGTAAATGTGTAATTAGGTATAAAAAGGTATGAGCCGATACATTTAGAATTGTTTTAATTTCTGTAAAAATAACATTATTAAAAAAAAATCTAATTATCCTAAATCCATATTTAAAATCCTGGTATTTCCTGCCTGAGGAAAAAATTAAAAAAAGGTTAGACACATTTTTGTGTATGTACCGGTGGTAATCTTCTGCTTACTGAGTATGAAAGATTAAAAGGGGAGTACATTTTTATACTGCTAGATACCGTATAGCCAAAAATACACACTAATTAAATTTAGCCTGTAGGTCCAAAATCCAAAGGGCTTACTGGTACTTTTTTATCAAAGATGTGTCTGTTTTTAAATTTAAATAATTTTATTCCGAGTGATACAAAAATGTAACGGGCAAAGTAAACTAAGGAGCATTTTTTATGTCTTTATATTAAATGAGAAAATGTCAGCGTTATATCAAAGAATAGGGCCGAATTTACAGCGGCACTGTTACATTTGTTCTTCTGTAACTACTCTGCAAACAGCTGTAAAAAACGTTAATCTTCTCGTTTGCAATCAATCTTTGTCTAGATATCTTCACATTAATGCATTAAAGCCAAACGCAAAGCCCTTTCCTTTCATCGGAGAAAAGGGAAAAGTTGAAAAAGATTCACAAAGCTTTGTGAAAAATGTAAAATCGTTTGAAACATATGTAGAAAGATACAAGCAGGCTGTAGAAATCTCGCTAGCCAGTGGGGGTGAAAAAGCTATTGAGAGGCATGTGAAACGTCATGGAAAGTTACTCCTTGCAGATAGGCTTAAATTACTTCTTGATGATGCTGATGACTTCATTGAACTGTCATTAATTGGTGGTATTGGTATGGAGTATGGTCACGTCCCAAGGGCCAATGTTCTAACTGGTAACCATGCCATGCCATAGACATAGTAAAACTAACACTTTATACTTTATTAACTATTAGTTTAGCATTGTCACAGTAAGACTGATTATTAATCAGGCTTCATAAAAAGGAACCAATATAATATAACTTAAAACTAAAATGCTGCCAAATATTAATTAGAATAGTTAGATCTATATATAAGAGAATATATATATATAATTATAATATATTATATGCACCTTCTGTGTGAGACCCATCTTCTTATGTCAACTAAAGAAAATATTTTGTAAAAAATCCAGAAAAGAGCTGCAAGACTCATTAGTAGAACACAATAATCTTCTGTATAGAAGATGCATGTTTAACATATAAGATTAGAACTATTAGTATACTAAAACTGTTCATTAAACTATTAGCAATGTCTTTGAAATATAAAAAAAAAAAGCAAAATCACTTTGGAATGATACAATTTTGAACTTGTTTCAGGTATTGGCAAAGTGACGGGTCGTTATTGTCTAATTTTAGCAAATGATGGAGCTTTCAAAGGTGGTTCTATATATCCCATTTCACTACAAAAACAACTCAGGGCTCAGGAAATTGCAAAACAAAACAGGTTACCATGTATATATTTGGTAGACTCAGCAGGAGCCTTTCTGCCATTACAGGTAAAACTTGCGTTAGTGTCCCGGTAGAGTTGTTTTATTCTTTTACTTTGCCAATTTAGTAGATTAGAGAACTATTTATGCATTAAAAAAAATATACCCACATATATTTTCTTGAATATATTTCTACTTTGTTATGAATAGCGCTATATAAATATGAATATGTAATTTGTTTGTTGTTGTACTGTAAAATTAATGTCTTAAGCAATTTGCTAAGCAGGGTTTGAGATTATTTAAGTCAACTGATTGAAACAATCGATTTAAATCAACATAACTTGCAATTTAAATTAGCCCCCAAAAAATTTTCATAAAAAAAAAATGGTTTCCCGTCAATTCAATTCTTTATTTTTTATGTTTAAATAAACATTTATTAATCTTAGTATAGACTATACTATTTTCGTATTATTAACATTTATAGACTATACTATTTTCTTATTATTAACATTTTTATACTATTTAACTTGAAATAATTAATATAAATAAAAACTCAAAGAAAACTTTAAAAAAATCAAATGAATTTCAATTTACAAAATTTATTGTAAACTTTTGAATAATATTATTAGTAGAGTAAGAAAAGTCAGATTTATTTAAAAAGTTAATATTTTTTTCCATCTATGTTTTTAATTAAAATTAAATTTAATTAAATCTAATTTTGACGCCTGAAAATATATAAGGAACTTTTTAAATAATGAGAAAAAAAATGTAAATAGTAAAAAAATTTAATTTAAAAATACAAAAATCTGATCTAAATGAAATAAGTAAGATTTTTCCATATCTTTTGTTACAAACATACTGTAATTATTAGAGTTAATTTTTGTTTCATATGGACTAGTCAGAAATTATATGTAAGTTGTTTTTTTTTAGTTTTTTTTTTCTGAATACTCCTTTGTACGTTATTATTTATTCTTATAATGCATCTCTAAATACAAAGTTAAAAATAAATATTATTAATTGAAAGTAGGCTGAAATTTTCAATCCTGGCGGCAGAGTATTCTTCAATGAAGCAGTCATGTCAGCGGCTAAAATACCCCAGATAGCCATCGTATGTGGAAGCTGTACGGCAGGTGGCGCCTATGTTCCGACTATGGCAGATGAAGCTGTGATTGTTGACAAGGCAGGGGCCATATTTCTGGGCGGACCTCCCCTGGTTCAAGCAGCTCTAGGTGAAATAGTCTCCGCTGAAGACTTGGGTGGTGCTACTGTTCACTGTGGGTAAGATAAAATGTAAAAATAAGAACAGCTAGCTAATGAAATTTATTTAAACACTTTATTGTCAAAGCTTTAGACAATATATATACAAATACAAACAATTAAACTGGAGGAACAGAACTGAATGAAGTTATCAAATTTCTGTGGAATTTCCATTGAATTATTAATGAGGTGGGTATTTTCATTTGTCTCCAAAGTTATACCTTGCTTTATCTCTCTCTTCCCTCTGTTCATAACCAAAGACACTGTTCGTTACCCCAGAAAAACAATGTTCAAACTTGATGTTTATAATCTGAATCATTCGTGACCTGAGGCATTGGTAACCCAAGGTACCACTGTATTCCTCAAATGTCACCTGACTGTGCTATGATCAAGTTATGGTCAAACATGCACTCGCATGAAGTGGTCACAATGTCCTTGTGGCAGTTTTTTTTCTTCAGGCTTGTTGGGCATTTGGTTTATTGACCTCCCTTACTCACAGGGCATTGGGCCTGGAATGAACCTCTGAGTCATGACAAGGGCTATTTTCTACGGGTTGCCCAACTGGTTTACTCAAATGTTGGTCGACACACTTTGCTAACTTTGAGGCCCCTGGGTACTTAAATTAAAAGTAGATGTGATACCTTTTGTTGTAGAACAAGTGGCTGCACAGATTATTTTGCACAAACCGAGGAGGAAGCTCTACGAATGGGCCGTGACATAGTTGCAAGTCTCAATGTATCTTGCAATGAAGACTTAGACATTGAGAACTTTGAAGACCCAGCCTTTGATTCTAATGATATCCCAGGACTTGTTTCATCATCTAGAAGCCAGCTAGAAATAAATATGTACCAAGTACGTAGGTATCTCTTTGTTTTTTTTAGCCCTTAAAGAATGTAGATTTTTAAATTCGACAGACTTGCTTTAGTGATTCCTATTTATAACATTTCTCTTCACTGACATAGATCATAGCCCGTCTGGTGGATGGAAGTCGTTTTCAAGAGTTCAAATTAATGTATGGTAAAGGTTTACTTGCTGGCTTTGCACACATCAAAGGGTAAAACTTTTTTATATTAACATTTTTGAGAAGTCCACTTTCAAAGGAACTAAGTAATTTTTCAGAAAAATAAATGAGTCATCTCCACAGTCTTCAAAAATATGTGTGTATTTATCCGCTGATCTTAAGCTTAACTTTAAGAAAGTTCTAAGTACTCTAATATGTTTGGTAGAAAATATGAAGCGCCTTGCACAAAGATGCTAAATTGCGACATGAAAAGTTTATTGCTGTAAAATTAGTTTTTGTTGACTTACAGCTTTTGAAAGTGAACTACTCCATTTGTAATGAGTTCTTTAAATGTATTTGTGTCATACATGACAAAGAGTTACTAAAATTTATATAGCATTAAAATTAGGCATTTGTGAAATAGCAATGTTCACAGGATTACTACTTGGCCATTTTGCACAGTCACCTAGTTGGTGTGCTTGCCAATCAAGGGGAGATAAATGAGAAAGAAGCATCAAAGGGAGCTCATTTCATCCAGTTGTGTTGCCAGAGATCAGTGCCTCTAATCTTTTTACAGAATACCCACACTGACAGCACAGTTAAGTCAAGTGTTAAAAATGATGGTGAGAAATAGTAACAATTTGAAAATTTCAAAATGTATCTTAATAATAAAATGTTGCTTGATTAATAACAATATTTCTGTCGTAATCTGTACAGAAAGAAGTGAAATACAGTTTACAATAATCATATTTGAAATAGAAAGTTGACTATAATACTATAATAACTAGACCACAAGTGGAGAAAAAAAAGCCTATCATAATAGCAATAGGTTGCCTTTAAAAATTCAAAAATGGAAATGTTTAACCTTAAAATTGTTCTTTTAAAGGAAATATAATGAAATAAAAAGTATTTCTCAAATGTAAATATTTATTACGTATCTATCAAGTCAAAAGCAAATAAAAATGATAATTTTTTTATGAAACGAAACATTCAATTTTTAAATGGAAATATAAACAGAATAAACTGTTTTTTTCATTGCAGTAATTTCTCATGGAATTACTTTGAAAGCACAAGCCAGGATGTTAGCTGCTGTTAGCTGTGCAAGCGTGCCTAAGATAACTGTGATTGTTGGAAATGGCTATGGGTTGTCTCATTACATTATGGTACCTCCTCTCAGACTCTTCCACTGCTGCTCATATTTAAATCATGATTCATTGTGAAAGGGTGTACAGTGGTGGGGGGGGGGAATGAATAGGTTTGCATTGCTTTGTGTTTCTTATGCTGGCCAGGCGGTAGTAAGTAGTGTGTGGGTTGGAGCCCTGCTGTTGTGGATTTAACATTTACTCAACCTTGTTTATATTTTCTCACGTGTTTAACTCCTCTAGAGTGCCTTTTTACCCCATGTGTACATTTAAGTAAAAATGCTGGCACAGATTGCATCCACTGTGACATAAGGAGTTGGATGAACTAACCCCCCCCCCCCCTTCCCAAAAAAAACAACAAAAAACAACACTTTTAAAACAGTTATTTTTTTCAGATACAGTTTTGGAAATTAGAAATTTTAGCAGAACATAAACATAAGATCATGCATGGTTACACAATTGATTCAATTAAACAAATTTAATGTAAAAAATTGTAATAATTTAGCTTAGATCTAAATTGTTCCCTTTTTTCTTGTTCAATTGTAAGGGAGGAAAAGCCGTTAGTCCCAATTTTCTATTTGCTTGGCCAAATGCCAGAGTAGCCATGATGGAACCAAATAATTTGGTGAAAGCTCTAGCTGAAGAGGTAAAGACTTGTGTCTTGTGTGTAATTGTTTATTCTTTCCATTTGATGTCCCTTGAATTACACTTAACAATAATTATTACATAAAAAATATTCAGACAGGGGTAGAGAACTCCAAAGAGGCAATAGACAAATTGACAGAGAAAATTTACAGGGAGACGTCGGCTATTTATGGAGCCACAAGAATTTTAAATGATGGAATAATTTTACCCCAAGACACCCGCCAGGTAATGGAACATTTCTTTGTTAAATGAGAAAAAATGGTTTTAATTATTTGTGCATCACAACTTTTTAAAGTCTTTGAATGGATCAAACTCAGACCCTTTACCTAATCACAGAAATGTATATGTCAATTCATTCTACAAGGCCCAACACCATTTAACTCATCACAGTAAATTTTAGGCCAGCATCCTAGAAATTGAAAATACCTAGATTTAATGGTTGAAAAAAAAACAACCTTTGCTTAGCTTGTTATAATTGAAACTGGGCTTGTTGAATACATCATCATGGCAGTTATATTATTATTCCACAACTACCTGTCCACCTCACTAAAACTTATTTCTTCTTATATTTAGCCCTGGCCACCTCACTAAAACTTATTTCTTCTTATATTTAGCCCTGGCCACCTCACCAAAACTTATTTCTTCTTATATTTAGCCCTGGCCACCTCACCAAAACTTATTTCTTCTTATATTTAGCCCTGGCCACCTCACCAAAACTTATTTCTTCTTATATTTAGCCCTGGCCACCTCACCAAAACTTATTTCTTCTTATATTTAGCCCTGGCCACCTCACCAAAACTTATTTCTTCTTATATTTAGCCCTGGCCACCTCACCAAAACTTATTTCTTCTTATATTTAGCCCTGGCCACCTCACCAAAACTTATTTCTTCTTATATTTAGCCCTGGCCACCTCACCAAAACTTATTTCTTCTTATATTTAGCCCTGGCCACCTCACTAAAACTTATTTCTTCTTATATTTAGCCCTGGCCACCTCACTAAAACTTATTTCTTCTTATATTTAGCCCTGGCCACCTCACCAAAACTTATTTCTTCTTATATTTAGCCCTGGCCACCTCACTAAAACTTATTTCTTCTTATATTTAGCCCTGGCCACCTCACTAAAACTTATTTCTTCTTATATTTAGCCCTGGCCACCTCACCAAAACTTATTTCTTCTTATATTTAGCCCTGGCCACCTCACCAAAACTTATTTCTTCTTATATTTAGCCCTGGCCACCTCACCAAAACTTATTTCTTCTTATATTTAGCCCTGGCCACCTCACCAAAACTTATTTCTTCTTATATTTAGCCCTGGCCACCTCACTAAAACTTATTTCTTCTTATATTTAGCCCTGGCCACCTCACTAAAACTTATTTCTTCTTATATTTAGCCCTGGCCACCTCACCAAAACTTATCTTCTTCTTATATTTAGCCCTGGCCACCTCACTAAAACTTATTTCTTCTTATATTTAGCCCTGGCCACCTCACTAAAACTTATTTCTTCTTATATTTAGCCCTGGCCACCTCATTAAAACTTATTTCTTCTTATATTTAGCCCTGGCCACCTCACTAAAACTTATTTCTTCTTATATTTAGCCCTGGCCACCTCACTAAAACTTATTTCTTCTTATATTTAGCCCTGGCCACCTCACCAAAACTTATCTTCTTCTTATATTTAGCCCTGGCCACCTCACTAAAACTTATTTCTTCTTATATTTAGCCCTGGCCACCTCACTAAAACTTATTTCTTCTTATATTTAGCCCTGGCCACCTCACTAAAACTTATTTCTTCTTATATTTAGCCCTGGCCACCTCATTAAAACTTATCTTCTTCTTATATTTAGCCCTGGCCACCTCACTAAAACTTATTTCTTCTTATATTTAGCCCTGGCCACCTCACCAAAACTTATCTTCTTCTTATATTTAGCCCTGGCCACCTCACTAAAACTTATTTCTTCTTATATTTAGCCCTGGCCACCTCACTAAAACTTATTTCTTCTTATATTTAGCCCTGGCCACCTCACTAAAACTTATTTCTTCTTATATTTAGCCCTGGCCACCTCACCAAAACTTATCTTCTTCTTATATTTAGCCCTGGCCACCTCACTAAAACTTATTTCTTCTTATATTTAGCCCTGGCCACCTCACTAAAACTTATTTCTTCTTATATTTAGCCCTGGCCACCTCACTAAAACTTATTTCTTCTTATATTTAGCCCTGGCCACCTCACTAAAACTTATTTCTTCTTATATTTAGCCCTGGCCACCTCACTAAAACTTATCTTCTTCTTATATTTAGCCCAGGCTCTTGGATTTTATTGTGTGCATTGCTGGAAATGTATTTGGATATCAGGGTGTTTATAGAGTGGGGGCTCTATAGGAAGCTTCCATCCAGGGGGGGGCTAAAGTGGTGAAAAATGATGGTCCGACAGCGCCACTGTTGCACTGCCTATGGGGCTCAGAATATACGAGTCCAGTCAACAGATCAATGTTCTTGAGGTCAGCACAATTTTTTCCCACCAAAGTCTGTACCCACATCAATAGCTGACAGCTGAGTGCTCTGCTGCAAAAACCTTGTTGAAGTTGTCAACTACTGTGAAGGCTACCTCACACTATTAGCCTGAACCTAGTTTCTGGGGCTATGTTCATACTGGTTAGCGAATTCCTTTGCAAAAAAGGGGTCTATGGTACCCGCTTTGAGTGTTCTGTCCTTAATTGAGAGCGCCTGCAGAAAAATCAATAGTTTAAAATAGACATTGCTTACACCCACATGAAACCGTAGAACACAATAATCTTCTGGTATTCCCCCAATCTAATTTATCTCAGACATACATTATTATCCCCTCAAACTTGTACTGACACTCTCTATAACAACATAAAACGGCTATATACATTTTTTTTTGCCTGGCATTGATTCTCATTGAATGCAAGAGAGCCATGAGCTCTCAGCCTGGTTAGTTGCAGATGAAGAATACATTATAATATTGCTGTTGAGTTTCTCTGTTCAATTCTCTTGAAATATGTACCGGTAAATGGAGCAGGTTGATATGTACCGGTAAATGGAGCAGGTTGATATGTACCGTTAAATGGAGCAGGTTGAAGATTTTTCAGAATGTCTTACTTAGGCTAGATATTTTGTTCACTCTATAAAATATTTTTCAGGTTTTGTCTCAGTGCCTATCTATATGCAAAGCTTATGGGCAAGTTTCAAGTCAAGATGCCCCAGTGTTTAGGATGTGATACATTTGAACACAGACTTAGTAGGGCTGGGTTTAGTATTGTTGAGAATGCATTCATTAATTTAAATGAACTCTGAAATTTAAACATTCAGATTTTATATTTTGAATCTTTAATTTTAATGAAATTAAAAAGAATAATTTTGGATGCTGTACTTTATTGATTTGTATATATTGATGAGGTTGAAAGAGCTTATTAAGTCAATTTATGGCATTTTTCTGAGATCGTTATTGTACAAATTAAAACACTTTTGATTGTTGATTGTTTTTTAAATGATCTTAAGTTTACCTTTTACCTACCGAAAATCCTTTATATTAACTTTGCAAAACTTTGTTTCTGGCTGGCTGGTGAATGACAGACTTTTGGATGGCCAATTGACCCATTTCCAATCATTGCCCCAATCATTGCCCCGAGCAACTAACTACGAGAATTCTTTTTTTTTTCTATACACTTTGTGGTGGGTGCGCTTGCTTTTTTCTTTGTGGGTGGCAGAGGCAAAGTCAATGCATATACATAACATAATATTATGTTGAATATGAATTTTCTTATGCGTGCATCTTTCTTGATATAATTAGTGAAATATTGCATAATAAATAAAAAAAGATGATAAACAATTCAAAAATTATATTTTAATAATGTTTAATAAAAAAAAAATTTGTTCAAGCGTCAATTATTTTTTTTTACAGCTTTACATTTGTTTTCATTTTTAAAATGTAACAAATAAATTAACAAAAATTGTAGACACATCAATAAATGTACGATCAATAATTTTGTTCCAGTTGCAATACAAATATTTCCAAAAAGGTTTATTTCATCTGACCAGCCTTAGAAAACCTAAGTGTTCTACCAATGTCCACAATGCAGTACAAGAAAATAAATCAAGGCAGATGGAAGAGGAAGTGAATCTAAAATACAATTTTTGTTATGGATGAAAAACTGAAAATCATAACAAGGCAACACATGTATATTTATCATGCCATTTATGTTTTGCTTTGAAAACAATGATCTAACATTACATTCAATCCTGACCTAAACAGCTAATGAGCTTTGGTAATTAAAGAACTCACAATTTTATTTAATACTTATCATAAAAAAAGCTGATTTCAGGATGTGAAACACAACAACTGGATAGTGAAATGAAAGCGACCAATATAAAAAAATACATTCAGGTTAATAACTATTGTAGGGCCTTATATTAATTATATTTTACTGCCATTTTGGTGCGTGTTGCTAGTGGTGGTACAAGACTATACCAATTATACACATGTAAAAAAAAAGTGAATTCATTTCATATGTTTCTTAGCTTAATTGTTTACTGGTAATTGTGTACATAAAGTAGTCCTTTAAAAACAATTCCGTAATATAAATTTACCTGTGTTTTATAACATTCTAATATTATTTTTGCTTTTTTTTTAATGAAATTATGTATGTTAAACATCTAAAATGCAACAGTTAAATTGTCTTAAATTTCTGTAAGATAATTATCATAACATTTATATAATTCTTTTACTTCTTTTTCATTAATACTTGACTAGTATATGTGTAATTGGTTACTTTGTTAACAAAAATATTTGACATTTTTTAAATTTTCAGCTGCATCATTTATATCTTACATAAAAACAAATGAATGGAATAAATATTAATTTACAGAACAAAAAAAAATGACATAGATTAGTGCAATTCAACAATGTAACATTGTAAATACACAATAAACAAATACACAATGTAATAGCAATGGAAAGATTGCAGAGAAAATCAAAAATTGTTTCATGCTACACTTTCAAGGCACAGAACACAAAATTGTTGACATTTGAGACCTTATTTGACTTTAATAAAAAATAATTTTGAACTACTGTTAACTACATTAGTCTAGGCCTACATAAAAAAATAAAGTTATTTAAATGCACTAACAGATGAAAAATTAGTAAGATACAGTACAGGTAATTACTACCGTACTTTTTATAGTTCTCTGAGGGCTGTTGTAGCCACACACACAATAAACAGATCAATTGTAAATACAAGCAAATTTGTCAAAAGGTTTACATTGTCAATTGTTGCTTGATTGAATTTATTAAACAACTATTAATTTATATGAATTATGAAGTCCCCCTAAACAAATAAATATATAAAAAATAAATCTACTTAAGCCTTTACACATTCTTAAGAGTAAAGTCATTTGTTTGTGAATAGGTAGGTATAAATATATATTCAAATTCAAACAACTTTTCATCAAGCAATGTTATACAAAGTTTATATCTTACTTCACTCACAGGGTGACTAGATAGTTTAAATGCTCTTGAGAAATGGGACACAATGAAGGTAGCTAGAACACAATTATTGATACTATATATAAGATAAGAATGGGCATTTCCTATAGTGCGTCTATCCATGCTATTAAATTATATACACATGCGGATGTATTATTTGTGCCTACATCTATGATCTATGGGACATCTGCTATTCTCCTAACTTTCTTTACATTTCCATAACTATGTCATTTTTTCCTACTACATTTAAAAAGTGAAGTGTATGAAACAGCTGACAAAATAATTGTGTAAGTAACCACACATTATTTAAGGTAAGCTGGTCACAGGCTCAACATTCTAACATTATAAATAATTAATACTAAGAAATATTGTTACATCATTGCAAGTTTTGAAAAGAAACAGAACCCAGCCTTAATAAACCATAGGTTTGTTATTTACCCTAATAATTGTCTTATTTTATTTAGGTAAATAAAACTCAATTCACCCATAGCTCAGTATTTCTTTTCATACTGTCACATTAGTTGACCATTTACAATGACTGGTGCTAGATACAAAATATTTACATAGCATATAGATAAAGCCCATATTTTGAAACAGTGGAAATGTCTGTGTAATGGCTCTGCAAACTCAGCAATTATTTCCTCCTGTCAATCAATCTTGATTGGCATTAAAATGTACAGGTTATCAAATAAATCATTATTGGGACCAAATTCAATTTTGAAATTGTGTATTATACAAAACATGCTCAAAGTGGAATGCATTTGTAATCAAAATTCAAACTTTAAATTTAGCACTTGAGATTTCATCTTGCTTTTAGTTTTTATTGTAATATATAATGGATGAAATTCACAACACTTATAGCAGCTTGCACAATATATATGGAGGATCATATACAAAGCAGAGGGCAGACCTGGCAAGAGGTCTAAGTAATAACTTAGTCTCTTACACAACATATACACCCAGTCCATTGCACAATCCCAGACTCAGTTTATAGTGAGACACTTTTTGCATTGTCAGGATCTCTTTTCCCTTATAAAATAAAGAATATATATATATATATTTGTTTTTTTAAAGCCATTAATACTCAGAATTGCAAGAATACTTAATATTTAAACAAATCAGACAACTGCGTCACCACGAATAAGCCTATTACAAATCAGACGGCGGTGCCATCGCGGAGCAGCCTCTCCCTGGCGCTGATCTCTGACATGTTGGGAGAGCTGTCGGGGTGCAGGTCAGGCACGTGGAATGAGAAGAGTTTCTGGTGGTGATCGTCGTCTCCCAGGGTCTCAGGGGTGATGTCGTCTTCAGTCACCTCTGGCCTGGACTCGGCTTCGTACCCGGAATCCCCGTTACATTCAGCTCCACTGGCCATATGCGTAGACCATGGTGGTGAATTAGAACCTTCAAGAGTGTCTGTCTTCTGTGAATTTACATAGGAAACATTATAAGCATACATTTATAACAAATTTATAGATTGTACAAATATGCAATATTGTGCAATATAAAACCAATAACCTAACATCATTTAAAACATTTATAAAAATGCAAGACTAGACTCAGACCACGGATGAGCGTAGGACGCAATAATATTCTTTATAGAAGGAGCGTCTGTAATGTATAAGATAAGATATTTTAAAGAAATATGATCCCAGATTAAAGTTTTCTATTAGTTAATTAAAATTATTAAATACTTGCTGAAAATGCTAAGAGTTTTGGTTCAACATTTAATGAGTAGTAATTCAGATATTAAAATATATTTTTAGAAAGTTTAGTTTTCTTATGCAGTGGGTCAGCACTACTGGGGGCCTACTGACCACCAGCACAGCACCTTAACCAGCACTGGTAAGACTTAGAGACCAAGATCAAAACTAAAATGCTTGAGCTAATAAGCTTTTCTGCACTATACAAAAAGCACTAGAGAGAAAACATTTCCATACATGACCACATTTAACATTAAAACACATAGTGATATATATATATATAAATATATAGGCCTTTATATAGTATAATTATGCAAAGTAAATATGTATAGTTATAAATATAATATTATAAAACAAATAATGTAACAACATTTTGGAATATCATCTCCAACAATAGTGATAACACTATAATTAATGTCCTTTAAAAAATGATTATTAATCTATATTTTTGATGCCAATGTTTTAAAACAACAACATGATTCTGTGCTTTAAGCAGCATTATCAACTATTCTTTAGTTGAAATCCCAAAATTATAATCTTAATCATTGTGAACATAGTATTTTACCCTGTAGAATTGTAGAATATAACCTACAAGCTATTATATCATATAAAATAAACAAGATAATTTGTTTCTTCTAATAAGAAAGACAACAGTGTTGTTAGTTTTACACTATAATAAAGAAAAATGCATACATTGAAGTTTTAAAGATATGAAACTGCAATAAGTGTTTTATTAGTAAATTAATTTTAGCTTCATTGTTAATTTAATCTTGTTAGATTGGAATAAAAAAAAGTATATATAAAATGTGTTTTATTATTAACATTTTTCAATCTTTCTCATTCATTGTAGTTAAAAGTAAATATCCTTGAGACTGATCATTAAATGACATTATTTCTGTACTATTTTATTTCATAATTAGATCTTAGCTATAAGTAATAGGGGCCTACTGTACAAAGGGCACCAAAGTCAGTATGGAGTAGGCCCAACTTTAATAATTCAATCAATTCATTTCATTTTTCACTGTTTTCTCAAGGATGTTTTATTTTGAATTTAGAATAACTGGAATGGAAATATAGATAAGAAAAGGAGTTTTTACAGCATAATACTACTTCTAGTCTAATAATGAATGTATATTATTATAATTATATTTCAAATATTAGGCCTAAGCTTAATAGCCAAAAGAAGGAGCATAAGAGTCGGACAAGGGACAAGGCGCAGTAATAGCTTCCTAAAGTGCTGGCAATTAGGTGACAGAATTCTTTGTTTCCCTAATAATAGTAATAACTGGTTATTCCAATATTTTTTTTTTGGGCTAAGAAATTTCAAGGTGAGAATTGAAACCAAACACTATACATGGTTTGATCAGATGACAAACCTGGTAGCTGTCAGCCCCCAAGCTGGATGGATGACCAGAAAAGCTGCTCACTCTGGAATCTTCCAGTTCATCCGGAATCGGCAATAAAGGTGTATTAAAAAAAAGTATCTCCTCCTGGTAGTGGTAAAAACAAGGAAATGGTAGCTACAGGTAAAAACAAGGAAACGGTAGCTACAGGTAAAAATCAATGGCTAAAAGACATGCATCATTTGATCAGCTTGACAGCTAGAAGATAATACATTAACAATCTTTACACAAAGAGTCTTTAGTTTAAGAACATTTATTAATCAGCACTGCAAAAATATATGTCAAATAAAAAGTCAGTTTTATCTTATTGTCATTTGCTCTTACTATTAGTGAAACAAATATTTCTTGATTCTGACTTAATAGGAAAAATGATGAAATCAAGTTATATGGTTAAATTGTTTATCTTTATTAGAAAAGGTAGGTATTAATTTCTAAATTAATACCATATTGTTGTATCTTAGCTTAATTTTTTTACTTTGTGAGAACATTTTTAATAATTAATATTAAATGTAATTCTTTGATTAAAATAGTTGCTTTAATTTCTTTCTTTTCAAACTTGTCAAATATCAAGCTTTGGAAAGCAGTCATTTATTGTCTACTAAAATACTTTTTAAAATCAAAATGTATGTTTTTAAAATGATAATTAACATTTTAAATTTACTTCTTTGCTGTTTGTCTTTAGTTGGCTTATATTGAAAGTAGTTAATTAAAGTCATGAAACATTATAGCATTTTCCAGTAAGTCAACTGGAAAAAAAAGATTGGCAAAATAAATCTTGAAATATCTCTGCATTCAAAAGCAAATCTCTCTGCAATCAAAAACTACATTAGAAATAAATATGAACAAAAATATTCATTCAAGCAAAAGAAAGATTGACAACACTTTTGTTATGACTTTCAGAATGAAAAAAACAATCAAACATTGAACAGAAATAAACAAAATCTTAGGTTTAGAATATTTTGAATTCAAGCTTCACAGTAAAAGAAAATAATTAAACTTTATTTAAATAAAATTACATTTACTTTAATAAAACAAAACAATGTAACAAAATAAAACTTACATTTCTAACAGGAGTGGTTGTGTCGGCTTGCGGATCCCATTCTAAATCACCCTCCCCGTGACATCTCATTATGTCATCAGGAGATCCTGTCAATGTGACAGAATTAAATGTGATAGTTGGATAGAGACATGTTGGGTTTCCTTTTTTAACTAATAAAACTCGATTTAATCAATGAAGATGAAAAAGCTTACAACACACATTCTGTTTGAAAAAACTTTTTTTCTGTTATCAAACATCAATTACTCAGGTTAAGACTACTTAAATTGACTTGTGGCACTCTCCATTATTGAGCTGCATTATGGGAATGTGGTATTCTGCCACTATTAAACTGTAACCATACATCATGTGGCATAGAGTGAGAGCTTGCCTTTGTATTTAACACCATATGGCTACACCAAATTTAACCCAGACCCAGTTGATTTTTTCACACTGACCACTCACAAATTCATCTAGTCTAATAAATCCTAACAGATTTCATTGCCTATATATTTCAAATAGGAAATAAATACAAATAAAGAAGAAAATGAAAAGGCTTACAGTAAATATAATAGAGCCTAAAGTCTTTCATAAGAAAGAAAATAAAATTATCACAAGATAAATGATTTGGCTAAAACATATAATAGGCCATAAATTAACACCCAGTAACTACACAATGATTAAATATAAGCAGCCAAAACATAAATTTAAAATTCAAAGAAAATGTTATTTGAGAATTAAAATAGTAATTGAATCTTTCCATGCAATTCAAAAGATAATAGAAAAGTATGTTACAGTATTGGTTTTTATTGCAAAGGTTTAAATGCTAACAAAAAAAAAAAAGTCAACTGACCATTTAACATCGGATGTTGTCTTCTTTCCAGCTCTTCCAAGACTTCAGATATTGATGAAGCTGGTCTCTGCTTACGGGCATTGTAAATGGGACTAATATATTCTTTTTCATCATCCATTAATGGCTAAAGAAAATAAAATATATTTTTTTGGTGAGATTGTTCAAATACTATTTAGTTTCACCTTAAATTATACTTAACATTTAGTAAAAGTTCGTATTTTATTTTATACATATTCTATTTCTTAACACAACGGCTTATTATTGCGTCATACACTTATCCATGGTTTGAGTCTAGTCTTAAGGTTTTAAGTTTATTTAAGTTTATTTAAGTTTATTCAAGTTTATTCCTGACTAGTTAACACATTAAACTATGAATTTGTTCTTGCATATTGAGTAAGAAAAGTCCTTTTATCTGTGTGTCTTTCAGCGTATTTTATTTGATTATTATGTTGCATTATAAGTTAGAATTTAAGGCCAAATGTAATATGACTATTTTTAGCTATCCTGAAGTTTTTTCTAAATTTAGTGGTTTAATGAATGGTTAATGAATAATTTCTATTTTTTAATGTTCTCTTTAGTTAAGTTTAGTTATACTAGGGCTGTTTCAATGCAGCTCTTACAGCTGTGTGTGTTGCTTCATTAAGTTCAACTCTCCTTAAAATTAAAATATTTTCTTTATTTTAGAACATATTCACAAATCATGTTACATTAAAAAATATATTTATGACTTAACATTGCACAAGATTTATGTAGAAAATGTAACCCTATTAATACAATTTATTAAAATGTGAATTTGTGTATTGAATAGTGTGTTACATTAGTGTAGCTCTTTATAGTAATGAGAAACAGGAATGCAACTTACATTTGCCTAATGGCTGCCCACCCCTGAATAAGCATATATTATAGGCCCTATCCCGTGTGGAGTTACTGATCTCCCATCGGGCGCCTCCCCAGGTGGCGGATCGGGGAAAGCCCACCAGATATGGTAGGTACCGGGGAAATCAAATACCCGGGGCGGACCAAAATCAGTACCTGCTGCCTTGCAGGAAGTGGAGGGATCCACAAAGGCTAGGGAACATAACCCGAAAAAAGGCAGCTATCCTGAGAGCTGAGAGGGGAACTCCTCCCTAGACGGTTATGCGCTAGGCTAGCAACCTGCCATGTAAAAAAACATAAAGCTACAGAAACAGCAACAGAAATATCCAAAAGCCAAACTATTATGGGAGCTCAGCTGAGGGTTGAGGCTGTGATGCCTGATATGACGAGGCGAGATGAAAGCCGAAAGGAAGTCTCTCCTCTGACACAATCCTTGGCGACCCCTCGAAAAGAAATCAGAATTGGAGCATGGAATGTACGCACCATGTACGAATCAGGAAAAACTGCCCAAGTAACCAAAGAAATGGTACGCTATAAAGTCAACATATTGGGTGTAAGTGAAATGCGGTGGACTGACTCGGGAATGGTAACTCTGGCATCAGGCCAAACCATAGTTTACTCTGGAAGATCTGACGGTCAGCATCAGGAAGGTGTAGGTATTATCATGGACAAGCAGACAAGGAAAAGTCTGCTGAGCTGGGAGCCAATTGATGCCCGAATAATCAGAGCAAGATTTTTCTCAACATATGCTAAGATTACTGTCATACAGTGCTACGCGCCCACAGAACAAGCAACAGAAGATGAAAAAGACATGTTCTATCATAACCTGCAAAGTCAGATAGATAAATCTCCTCGACATGATATTATGATAATCATGGGAGACCTAAATTCAAAGATAGGATGTGACAACAGTGGTTATGAGTATTGCATGGGCAAGGAAGCCATGGGGGAAAGAAACGACAATGGCCAACGCCTCATTGATATATGCCTAGAGAATGGCCTGGTTATAGGAGGTAGTGTTTTCCAGCACAAGAATATTCATAAAGCCACCTGGACCTCTCCTGACAACAGGACAAAGAATCAGATTGACCACATTGTCATCAACCAAAAGTGGAGAAGAAGTATGAAAGATGTCAAGGCGATTAGGGGTGCTGACATTGGTAGTGACCATAACCTTGTCTTATGCAAACTCAAACTCAAACTAAAGAAAGCTACCAAAACTACTAGTTACCAACTCTATGACTCTTCCAAATTAAAAGATACACTAGTAAAAAACAGTTTTGTGTTGGAACTACAGAATAGATTCAGCCTACTAGAAAATCTTTTAGAGGACGACATTAACACACACTGCGATAAGATTTTAAATGTATACACCGAAACCAGTAGAACAACACTAGGACACAAAACAAGACAGAGAAAGGAATGGATTTCAGATGCCACTTGGAGCCTCATAGAACAAAGGAAAGAGGCAAAGCGAAAAATGCTCACCAAAAATGGAGAAAGAAATTCAGAAGCTAGACAGGATTACAAAAGACTCAACATTAGAGTAAAGCGAAGTGCAAGACAAGACAAAAGAGATTATACAGACAACATGGCACTAGAGGCACAAGTAGCAGCTGATAAAGGCGACAACCAAACAGTCTACAAAATTATTAAGTCCCTTACGGGAGGTCTAAGGAGCAAATCGACGACTGTTAAAGATAAAAATGGAAATAATCTGACGACAGAGAAAGACCAGCTCCAGAGATGGGCAGAACATTTTGAAGATATCCTGAATAGACCGGACCCAGAAACAGAGGCTGTCATCACAGACACGGGTTTTGAGATTGAAGTGTCTAAAGGGCCCATTATGGAACAAGAAATAATAGAAGCCATTAAACAGACAAAAGGAAACAAGGCGCCAGGAGAGGATAGAGTTACGGCAGACATGCTCAAGTCCAGCCCAACCCTGTGTGCAAGAACACTTATAGGACTCTTTAATAAAATATGGGACAAAGAACATGTACCTACCTCATGGAAACGAGGGATTATTGTCAAAGTTCCCAAGAAAGGCGACCTAACCCTCTGTGAGAATTGGAGAGGCATAAACCTATTGTCTGTTACAGGAAAAATCTTTTGTAGAATCTTACTGATGAGAATGAGAACAGGAATAGAGAGAGTCCTACGTGAAGAACAAGCTGGTTTCAGAGCTGGAAGATCATGCAATGATCAAATTTTTGTCCTGCGTACCATAGTGGAACAGTCATTGGAATGGAACTCCTCTTTGTACATCAACTACATAGATTTTGAAAAGGCTTTCGATAGCATCCACCACCCAACACTTTGGACAATTCTGGAATCATATGGATTCCCAGGCAAAGTCATTAACATCCTGAAAGACATCTATACTGGAAACCAGTGCTGTGTACGCCATGAAAACCAACAGAGTGAATGGTTCCAGGTGAAAACAGGTGTCCGACAAGGATGTGTGATATCACCTGTTATCTTCTTAATAGTAATGGACTGGGTCATGAGGAGAGCTACTGCAGATAAACCTCGAGGCCTAGTATGGGGACTAACTTCCTATCTAGAAGACTGCGATTTTGCAGATGACATAGCTCTGCTCTCTCATTCTCAACCAGATATCCAGGAGAAGACAACAAGAGTAGAACAAATAGCCAAAAGTGTTGGCTTAAAGATCAACTCAGGGAAAACAAAAATCATGAAAGTTAAGACAAAGAGCTCTAAGAGGACAAGTGCCAATGGTGTGGAGGTGGAAGAGATTGAAAACTTCAAATACCTTGGCAGCTACATCTCTGCTAATGGAAGCATAGACATGGAAATCTCCACCAGACTAGCTATGGCAGCTCAGGCCTTCAACAAACTGGGGAAAATATGGAAGTCATCCTCTCTGCAACTAAGAACAAAACTGAAACTATACAAGTCAAATGTACGCTCAGTCCTCCTCTATGCTGCAGAGACCTGGAAGACCAATACCAAAATTGAAGGCCGCCTTAGAGGGTTTGAAGGAAGATGTCTCCGACGTATACTAAGGATCGGCTGGGAGGACCACATCTCCAACATTGAAGTCCACCAAAGAACTGGAATAAGCTTCATTATCGATGAAATAATGAAAAGAAGATGGAGATGGCTGGGTCACATCCTCCGCATGGACAAAATGAGGCTCCCAAGCAGCGCATTGAAATGGACACCACCAGGAAAAAGACGAAGGGGAAGGCCAATGGGAACGTGGAGGAGGACAATGGACGAGGAAGCAAAGGCCACAAATAAAACATGGCACGAAATCCGATGGCTCGCCCAGGATAGGGAGGCCTGGCGGAACTTTGTTGCTGCCTTATGCTCCACGGGGAGCGATAAAGACTAAGAGATAGGCCCTATAATATTCGCGTACATTTAAGTCTAAGGAAAGTTATCACAACGTTTTTAAGTTTGACTTACATAGTTTCCTTGACTGTATCTCTTTCTTGATAGATCAGGAGGAAGTGTGTCTGCTTTTGTGGCTAAAAAAAAAAAGAAAGTATTAAGGCTATAAACATAGAAAATGTATCTTTTGCATCTTTGAAATTATTATTTTTTTTTGCCAGGGTTTAGAATGGCACTGTCTGCGAGCTCAATGGCTGCATGTCTTTATTTTCCCCATTGTAAGTCTGGTACTCTTCAGAGCTGGGTATATTGATGGGCACTCTTCTGACCAGGACAGAAGGCTCCTTGAATGGAAATCAAATTCTATTACACCATCCCATAGTTTAAATATACTGACTCAAAAATAATCTTTACAAAAATCATAGTGGCTTAGCTTCTTTGTACATTCATTAATATACAGGCCCATGATTTAAGTAAGTAAGTATGCGGTCGTGACCTACATTGTTATTATATGATGCATTAAAGTTTTCCCTCATTCACAGTGTTTTTGCTTAAATTCTAACAAACATCCAACATATTATGTAATACTAAAATACAAAGTATAACAACATTGTAGACTGCAGTTAAAGGTCTAAAAAGTCCTTATTTTTGCAGCAAAGAATAAAATACAAAATTGTTTTTAGATAAAAATATCCTATGAAAAAAAAGTCTAGTCAAATACTTGCCTCGAGGACCAAGTATAGCACTGATCATGCTAAATTCATCAAGCTTTGCCAAATGATCTGCAGGAACCCTGCTGTTGACATCTGACTTGGGGTTTGGCCTGCTGTTAAATGACCGAGGCATGGTGTATGACTTGAATGGTGATGGTGTGTTGTAAGGCGAGCTGTGGTTCAGTGGCTGCTTCAGCTCCATGTCATTATCTCCATCACCTTTAACCAGGTAGTCACCTCGGTGCTTCTTCTTCCTGACCAGGACAAGTGCAGCACACAGGCTGATAATCAGGACCCCAGCAATCAGTGACACAACAACAACTGAAAGTAAGAACAAGTTTCTAGACTAGACAGCTGACTGTTTCCTTAAGACTAAAAAGATATTTGTATTGTATGTAGGCCTACAGAGTATTTTACAAATTTAAAGCTGATTTGAATGTGTGTGTATATTTCAATACCCATTAATTAATATGAAAACACAGAAAATAATTGTCTTAATGTCTAAATGTGCCCTTCACAGGATAGTTGCTAGAATGCCCAGCTGTCATGTCAGTAACTTGGGTTCTATTCCCCGTAATCATTTTTTATTTCTTTTTAATTTATATATATATATTTAGTATACATTAACCTGTCACAATGTAAAGGGCACTCATGAACAATACAAGATAAATAAACTGTTCATTAATATGTATCCTTTTTGGGGGCTCATGTGATACAAAATTGGGAGGACATGGTTAGTTGCAAACAGAGTTGGAAAGTGGAAGTTTATAAACTTATAGTGGAAGGTAAAGAAGAGAAAGGGTTCAGGACATTGTAACCTAGTTGGTCAGAATGTTCATGTTTTAAATACAGTATCTAAAGCATCAGTAGTTTATTCTTGAGTATTGATCACTGCCTTAAATTGAAATAAAATTCATTTACTGCAAATAATGGAGTTATCATTATTTTTATTCTGTGGATGAGCAAAGCTAGATATTCTACAAGATATTCTACGGAGGCAGGACAACTACATATGGGCAGTATTTACTTACTGACTGTGAGGTCATCAACAGGATCTGTATCTGCATTTGCAACAACTGGATAACTTTGGTTTCCCCCAGTTCTCCCAATGGTTGTGGAGGCGTGAGGTGTGACAGATGGGATAGCTTGCGTGGGAACAGCACTCAATGGCACCACCTTGATTTGACTATTGTGCCATGGAGGCATGGTCACTTCCTTTCAACAAACAAAATAAAAACATTGAAAAAAAATATTTACAATAGTTATTATAGAAAGCTTCAATGTGTTATAATTAATATATATATATATAACAGTGTTTTTTAAGCTTCGATCATGTGTAGACCTGAACTATTTAGGATATACCTATCTGGGGTAAAGGTGTGCTCTCTATCAAGGAATTCTTTTCAACCAAATCAATCATAAATGAGATTCACACATATTTACATATATATAAGATATATCTGATGAATATGCTCACAACTTTTTCAAATGACCAATGATCATCAGCATTACATCAAGTATGTTATTTTATAACAAAAACAAGATTCTATTTACTCTGAACAATCCAGGTGTGACTTTAATAGTAGGTTTTGGGGCTGTTGTGGTGGCTTCCATTATCTTACTAGTGTTGCAGCTTTCTCTCTGCTCTCCGATGAGCTCTATGTCAGTGTGGTTTAAGTGATAGTCACGGAGCGTGTGCCTGGGCAGCCCATTTACAGAAGGTACAAATGTGAAATCTGCAAGAGATTTTAGGAATCTTCTTACAGGCATACATGAACATACAGTTTGTTAATGATAGAACATAAATATATTTAGTAAAATAATATTCTTCTATATATATTAGGTTCAATGCCAAACAGAAAACTTTGACTCTATAACTTACTTGAAATACATCCAGAAAAATTGGAGAAACCTATTAAATTTAAATTGTCATCTATATAACCCCCAATGTAAATAGCATTAAGGTTGTTCAGGGGAAAGTCTGGATAGTTCTGGCTTGTTTCTACTTTTTCATCAACCTAAAGGTAAAAACAAAAATGACAAAAAAATTAATAAAAAATTTAACTCTTTGTTAGATTCTGTCTAAATAGAAAAACTAAAAAAAAATTTTTTTTATTTTATTTCCAGTAAGCTAACTATACAGACATTGATACAAAATATTTCAGTTATGTTCCAAAGTAATTACTGCATGGGTTATTGAGCTTAACAATTTTCAATTTTTGAATCTCTTAAGTAGTTAATTAATTTTTCTGAAACATTTACAAAAATGAAATATAAACTGCTTCACTCTCTACAGTTGCATCATTCATCATTCAAACAAGCTAAATGAGATAACAAGCTTAATAAGTAATTAAATTATTGTGTGTGTTGTTTTAAACCAAATTTCAAACATTAAGAAGCATAGTTGACATTCTAGTACAGTCACTAATAATTGCTCCTTGTTCTCAAAATAATTCACAACACTTTAATTTTTTAACTCCATTTCACAAATTCCATAAAAGTTTTTAAAGTTTTATATGTTATGTTAAGTTTCTAAGCTGAGAGTTAGTGGTTTAAGCTAATTCACATTAAAATGTTTGTTAAATGTAATCCTTGTAGTTATTAAAGATTGGCGCTAAAACTAGAATTCATTATGCTATTCAACCATTAATAGCATGCTTTTGGTAGTTTCCCACACATGCAGTATATTGTCCAAAAGTGCATAAAAACAAGATAAATTGTAAAATAAATTTTATGGTCTATAGAATAATTTGGAAAGGAAAACAAAATCAACTAAAGACATTTTTCTGAAATGATTACAGTAAGTGAACTGATCGTTCTGATATACTATAATTATTTGTCTTAAATTATAATATGATACTAGGTCATATTTCCAATGGATCTAGTTTGAAAATTTCATGGTTGCTACTGGTCAAATGAAAAACAAGAACAACCAGTCAAGTTACCGAATGAAAAGTAACCAATCAGTTTCTACTAAGCCCTTCCCTGCTCATAGATTTTACATCTCATATGTTGGGAGAGTAGTGCCTACATTATTGTCACTGCATATAACAAAAAAGTAAGGGCGGGTAATTCAGATAAACAGAAACAAGACAGGAAAAAACTGGCTATATGCATTTATAAACTTGTTGAAATCTATATATACTACAAATAGATTGTACAAACATGGCATGACTATATTGAGCTTTAAATATTTATATATTTGATATACTTTTTAGATATTTATTTTTTTACATTTATCACAATTATAACTAAATTCAAATTTTTTATAATGATAGAATGTTCTAATAAGTGAGAGTATTTTTGAAACACTTATCAGCATTTCCTTGACAATAACTATTGGTAAGTTTGCAGTAGTTTGATCTATGAGTAATAGTAATAATGAATGTAGTAGTAATAATTGTGAAAGGGAAGGCCAAGCTTTTAATATTGGCAGAACATGGACTTATTCAGTGGAAGATTATTGCTCTTAAAATTTCAAAAAAATATGATTAATCTTGTAGAAGTAACATTAAGATAAGAATATTGATTAACACTGAAAATACTTGCTGGGATGTGAGATATACATATGTGAGATAAACACATTTTTAAAAGATAAATAACATTTATAGAAAGATGTATTTCAAATGTCAATAAAACAAGATAATATACACTTATTAATGCTTGCATATAACGTTAAAAAAAATAAATTAATTTTTATTTAAATAGAATAGGCTACTTGGTTACACAGAACATGAAAAACATGCAGCTTTTTTAAAAACAAAGAAGAATATTAGTTTAAGCATTGGAGTATCTACAAAGTAAAATATTTAAAATATTCCCATTTCAACCATGAATATTTTGTTGGTATGAAAAATACTTACAATAACAGTTCCGAATGTGTCTAGAGGAAGGACCTGAGTAAACATGACAAGCATGCAAATTATAAGGAACACAGAGACAGGTGAAAATGTTGGAGGGTGAAGAATGTTAGTTTATTCATTAAAAAGGTTTTAATAGGGGAACAAAATGTTTTTTTACTAAAACTACATAGGCCTACAGCATTTTAAGCAGACCTGTTTATTTATTAGGCTACTAGGAAAATCTTTAAAATTAGGTCACATGGTAATTAAACAAGGATAATTTTTAAAACTAGGTCAAAAGTAATTTTACAAGAATAATCTTTAAAACTATGTCAAATAGAAATTTAATGTTTTTGTCTTTAATTTTCGAGCAGGATTACCTGGTAAACTGATGTTTCAAGTGTTAATTAAGTTCAGCTTGAAAACATTTAGGGGATTTTTAAGAAAATGTAAAGTTGTTACTCACAACTAACAAAATACACATTTAATGTTATATCCATTCTTATATCCATTCTGTACATTTGTTTGTCAATTACGGTCACTGGCAAACTTTGGTACATTTTATTCAAAAAACATTAAAAGTGCTTCAATATTTTGCCTGTGTTTGATACATTGATAAGCTGTAGATGTTTGAATAATTGTGAGTGTTTCTTTCTTACTGAGTCTACACAGACCTAAATGTTTTTGTATTGCCTTCACCTTTAGGTGATTTTAACTTTCTCCTAAAGAACATTTTAGTTCTTTCAGTATGATTATTTTAACTTTCTCTTTTAGATTATATAATCTGTACTGAAATTCACTGACAGGTTTAATATGAGACACTGGCTAAGTCATTAAAGCTTGCAACACTTTCCAAATGCATTACTTTTAAACATTATTTTTAGAAGAGGAAATGTGCAAAGTGTAATAAAGCCAAGCTGTGAAAAATATATATTGTACTAACACAATAAACGGCAATTAATGGACTTAATTGTTCTAAGGGAAACTCTCACTTTAGTGGCAGAAAAGTTTTTTAAAAAAATACTTCGTTCTCATCAAGTTGATTAAAAGGAACAAATTCATTGTAATAGTATTTTAAGAGAGCAGTTATGGTTTTACAACAGTTTCCTTACAAGAGTTACTTAGACATGCAGATGCCATGCAAGTTATTTGAAGATGTTTTTTTTTTTTACAATAAATGGATCAATACTTTTTTTTAATGAGGCAGAATTTTATAGCTGAGCCTATGTGTTTGCCTCAAATTTTGTATTCGTCTTATAGCAGACATAACAATGAGATTACTTTTGTGCCATTTAATATTTCCATTTCTGGTCATGGAGAGTAAAATGTTGTGCTTGATAATTAAACTTTTCCTAACAAATTTGTGTTAAATTGGGTAAATACAAAAAGCAGCAACATTATTTAAAGTAAATTGGCTTTTATAAAATGTGTAAAATAACCACAAGTAAAGTAAAAAAATAATCAACAGCGACATAAAATTATTACTTTCTTTGCATATCAAAATGTAAACAGAAAATAAAAATAATTTCAGCTTGACAACACTAAAGCCTCTAAATTTCTTTTTAATGGTAGTAAAAAAAACAACGAAGGGAGCTAATTAGATTAATGTGAGTTTATTAAAATAGTAAAGTGTGTTTTAATTATTGACGTACCTGAAGATACATTTGATCACGCTTACGGATGTAAATTAAATCATGAGATCTTCCCATGGTAAATGCTGCAGTAATGCGATCTGAAATGAAGAGATTTCATGGGGGGATGAAAAATGTCATTACCCTAATGAAAAGTAGCAACAAAACTATTTTCATCGCATTAATTTGGTCCAAATATACATTTAAACAAACACTGACCAATGGCTCAGACTTTACTTACACTTTCCATATCCCTGATTAGTTTCCAGAATAACATTCTTGGAGGCAGCATTCACATTCAATGTAATTAAAATGTAGTCCTTGTAGCTAGAAATATATCATTTTCATTCAAAATAAAACAGTCATATTACATTGACATGAAAAACTTGTGACTAAATATTGTTCACATTTCAGAGCCATTTATGTGCATTTAATATGCATACGGTAAATAAGAAAAAGGGTGTATATAATGAAAAGATGTAACTTGTAGTCTTAATAAAAAAAACAAAGAGTATCTCATGAAATATACAAAATTATTTTGTAAGCTCTTCCATTATATTTTTATAGTTATAATAGGCTACATACACAAATAAACCTTTTTCATTGGAGACAAATAAAAAAAATCACCAAAGTCATGAATAAAAAACTTACTCCGAGCTAGTAATATATACCAGGACAACCTTTTGTCCGTCTGTGATTGTGTCTGACTTAAATCTCAATGATAGTGTTTCAGTCACACTGTTGTCTTCATTTGGTCCCAGCTTCAGTTCCTGTCTTACTACAGTGTTTCCATTGAATGAGATGGATGGCTCTGAAATCAAAGGATACTTAAATATTATTGAATCAGAACAAAACTTAGAAAACCGTTATCTTTCTAATTGGTTTAAAAAAATAATCTGCACAACAAACCCTATTCAAAATTCAGTATTATGCTTTTTCTACAGTTTCTATAGTGCAGGGTAGATTTATTTTTAACAAAATCAATAATTCTTTTTATTAAGACATAAAAAAAGTTTTCTAACCCTTTATTCAACAGTTCTTCATTGTTTAAAAATATAACAAAAACAAATTTTGTAAAACTAATAGTAAAACATTTCTATGTAGCTTTTGAAAATTATGAGAAAACAATTTTTGATCATTAGGCTTAATTTTGGTTTTTGTACAATTAAAGAATTTTGCATGTTTCATAGAAACTAATAATTTTTCTTTCCATTATCAGCTGTTTCTTACTTTATTTTGACATTATTCAGGTTTCTTTTCCAAACTTTGCTAAAAATTTCAAAACCAAAATAAACTGGTCATGTATATGATGTAAAGTAAATAAGAAGTCCAAATTGAATATTTTTTGTGTGGATTTTTTCAGTACTCTTCAAAATAGCTCTTGAATAATTTCTATACAAAAATTAATAGTATCACTGATAGGAAAAATGATTTATTACAATTAATATTGATACATTGATAATTATTTTAAAATTGTTTTGTTCTGCTTTGCTGATTGTAGTCAAATTTACCAACTTTAGAAAAATTCCCAAACCTTAGTCAATTTTCCCAAACTTTTAAAAACCTAAAAAAAAACGTTGATTTTCCCACAAACTTTCCCAACATGTACAAGCCCTGGTAATCATAAACATATAATGTAAAGATTGAATGTTACCTTTTTCACAATGAAATCCAGTGAAACCATTGTCAGAACAATCACATTCAAATGATTTGTTCTTCCATTTCTCTATACAGAAACCTTTGTTCAGGCAAGTGTTTTCCCCACACCCACTTATACACAGTGGTGCCACCACTAAGAGAAAAAATGATTCATAAATTAAACATACATTTTGACAGGTTAAACCAAATTGGTTATCAAAGAATTTCAAGAATCATTTATATAAAAAACCTAGAAAAGCTGTATCTGGGGCTTTTTGAAAAAAAGTTGTTTTAATTCCAGTAAGGTCATTATACCAATTAACTTTTACTTTTTTCAAAGCTTAAATGTTCATCAGAGCATGTCATTTATGCACAATTTTGCTTAAATGAAAACTTTGTATCTATTTCTCATAAAACTACATATGCTTATAACTATTGCTCAAATTATTATTGACACATGATTATTTCTGGTGAGACCATGATCTTTCTTTTTCATTGATTATGAATGTTATCAAAACCATGACCTTTCTATTTCATTGCTATGAATTTTATTAAGAACCTTAGTGAATCAAGTGTTTGTTTCTATTTGAGGTAAGGATTTATTATAGCACTATCTCAAAATATACCAATGAAAAATCACAAGAAAAAAAATGTCCATTTGAGATTTTTAGGCTTTAAAAAAAAAATTTTAATAGGGCAAATACATGCATTTATTTAAAAATGAAGCAATTAATAGTCTCTTACATGTATCATTATTCAAAGCTTCAGCAGCCTTTTGCAAACGAAAAGCATAATTTCCAGCTCGGACTCCTCTCACGCACCCAGTAAGTCTGGAAGCATAGCTGTTCTTTCCTGGCACGCCACCAATGTAGGCATAGATGAAAGGTCGCGGCTCTTTAGTTGGACGCTGCATAAACACGGTCGCTTACATGTGAGGAAAAAGAACATGAAATTAGTTTTTCAATCGGGTTATCAAAGGAAATTTTAAAAGAAAAGAAAATCAAGGCAGTCAACTTAACCTGATTAAAATTCTAATAAAAATGCAAGACTGGGCTCAACATCATATAGGTGTTCCTATGTGTAACTTCCCTTATGTGTGTTGTATAATATACATTACTTCTTTCTGTCAGCAATAGCTCCTACGACAACTCTGAGATGTACTTAAATGTCCTACTTCATATATATATAGAACAACTCAGCTTGTAGACATATATATGGTTTATTTGCTACACACATAAATAGTTATTAAAATAGTCGTTAACACTTTGCAACATTAATCCAATAGTTGGAAGTATACACAATCTCTTTATAACTTTATATAAAAAAGTACAGTCCAACAAACATCATAAAATACAGGGCGACTCCATTGTACCCTGGATATTACACAATCTTTTTTTTTCCACCTGCAAACCCTCCCCTTCACATGCCCCGTGCCCAAACAAAACTGGTCATGCCACTGTCAACAACACAGTCCAAATGCCATGACCAGTCACGGTATGCTGCCCTACTTTCACTGTTGTTACAGTATGTAATAATCTCCTGTATAGAAGGAGCATTTTGATACTGTCAGGTGCAAACTTGCCAAGTCATAACAAGCTAATTTTTTAGGAGAAGCCAGGTCGTTGTGTAAAGAAAGAATCATCATATCCCTTTATTCACATTGAAAGTGTCAAAATTTTTTGGCTGATGATGTGCAATATTTTGAGACATGAGAAATTTCCTTAGAAAGGTTTTAATATAAGAAATATTTTCAAAATTTCCAATCAAGCAAGTTTGCTCCTGACAGTATTGATATGTAAGTTATAAGGTTAGAAAAATTTAGTCTAAAGCTTCAAGTTTTGCTTATAGCCAACTTTGTTCAGTTCATCTCAATACTTACGCTCTGGCTGTGCTCCGAAAAATGGGTTTGAGGAATACTGAGAAATGCGACCTCTTTGAACTTCAATAACTTTTGAATGACGTAAAACAATGAGTCTCGTGAAGTTCGAGTAGTTCTCAGCTACCACTTGAATCCACTGATCATTATTTAAAACCTCTGTGGTGAGTTGAAAAACAAAATTAACATTACACTACTATCACAAACAAAGTGATAAAAAAAAGGAATAATATAAACTGGCCATGTTATGAGATAACATGTATACTAACAAAAATTACAAGTAAAATACTTTAAAATAATATAAATTATATATAAAGATGTCCTCTTAATTCTCATTTAAATACCCATATCTGAATTTTCCAATGCAATATTTGAATATTTAATAACAATTTTTCAAATGAGTAAAATTTAGTAAAAGTATCCTTTATTTAAAATTGATCATAAAGCCGGTGAAGTAGCGTTCACCAGTTTCTGTGGCATATGAGGGGATAGTGTGTTAGCATAATGTCCAGCCACCTTGACTTTCCCCCAACTATTGTCAGGTACCCATCAGAGCTGGATAGACTCAGGGACACCAAGTAGACCCAGGAACAAATCCTAGCTTTCACCAGAATTTGCCAGCCAATTGCGCTGAGGCTCTGCCTCCATGGTCTTAACTCATTCCGTGCCAATCCACGATATCGTGGATTTGACTCGGCGCTTCCGTGCCAATCCAGGATATATCGTGGATTGTGTTTTCATAGCTTGTTTCGTAGCCTATTAATTCGACTTTTTATATTATCAAACGAATGACAACTCTTTCTGATTCCTTTTTGCTTGGTTTACTTTCGGTTTTTAAATAATAATGACGATTTTTAATCGATTTCTGTTTAAACTTTTGTACACAAAGCATAGCCACACCTACTCGACATGTTTCTAGGCCTTGGAACTTGTCAAATTTGCTATTAAATAACTTTTATTGCTAATTATTAATTTCTATTCATCAGATAATAACTTTAAATCATTTAAATATGGTTTTGAGGACTGTCGGTATATTTACTAATTAAAGAATCCAACATTCGTGGTTAGACCTAGCCCTATGTAAACTATATGGAAATGTATAGGATAGGCGTTTTCTGGCTGATACTAACATTACAAAAATGCGTATAACACAGTAATTATATGGGATATTTTCAAAATTCAAAGTGCATTCTGATCTGGAATAGTGGTTTTAAGCCGAATAGGATATCTGCTACGCATAGCCTACCATATAAAAATCTGTTAGATCGATTTTTTTTGCTCCTTTTTAAAAAAAAAAAAATTTGATCTCTAAAAATTACTAATAAAGATGTTAATATTCTTCTAATATTGTTTTAACTTCTACTTATTATTATTCCCTGTTTAATTTCCTTTAATTTGATATGAATTACAGGTATCTTGCTAAACAAATACCTTTAAAAATTTATGAATAAAAAAGGGCACCCTAAAAAATTTCTAGCAGTCTAAAAATGGTCTGGCACAATCGCGGTTAGCCCCCTAGCACAGAATGAATTAACATGTTATTTTAAAATTGTATAAAAAAATTCTATAACTCCAAAAATTATATTCTACCTGTTGTGGTGACAGACTCCTTTACGATCTGATAGAAATTATTGAAGGTGAAGGTTATAGTGTGTGAGTCTGTTATTTCCAGCTGTACAAAGTTTCCCATATAGTCATATGCATAGAAAAGAAGCTGCTCTGTACGATGTGTACGGAAGCTTAAGACCAGAGTGTCGTAAAGTACTTCTGGTGAATCTGACACGTTAAAAAACAGTTGGGCCTCCCGAAGTCCACTGAAGGTAACTGCATCTAAATTTAAATCTGAAAAAAAGATAATGATAAAATTACAAATTTACATGTATGTATAATGAAAACTTTATCAAAGGCAAGACATTTATATGCTTTGAATGCCAGAATCTATTTCAAAGTCTCATTTGTAAACTATATGATAAGATTTAGTTTATCTTTTCTTTTATGTTACAGACACTCCTTCTAAACAGAAGATTATTGGGTAATATGCTTATCCTTGGTTTGAGTCTAGTCCTGCATTATGATTAGTGTTTTAAATGATAAGTTGCTGGTTTTCCTGGTTTTGTTTAAGTAACCTCTTTCCATACCTGGAAGCCACTTGGGGAAAAAAAGAGTAATTTTACTTTTATGCATTTGTTCTTAATAAAAATGGTTATTTATATAGTGATTGCTTCTATGGTATTAAATTTAGCATGTTCAGTGTGCTCTTGGAATAAATGACACTGGCAGATGAATTGGTATGTAAGGCACATGGCCACCAGCTAAAGAGAAAGCTCTTTAAGCTCTTTTTAAAAGTCTCTTTTGTCTCAGATTCTCTCAGTGTCTTAGGCAAGCTGTTCCAAAAAGAAGGCGCGTGGGATAAGAAAAGTGTTTTTCTCCCTATGTCTGAGCATCGTAATAGTTTGTTATTGGGTTGTATTTCTAAGTTAAAGTTTAATGCCTAATATATTATTACTACTATACTCTTTGCCCTTCTCCCTATATTGTTTCTAGGTTTAGTCATTTAACTATTGATGTTACTCTTGACAGTTATTAATATTCACTAGTAATGAACCTTGCAGCTCTTTTCTGGAGTTCTAATTTTTTAATGTTGTCTTTAAATGTTCAAAGTTTTGATTTAGTTTGAAATGTTTACATATCTTACCTTCCCGGCAGTTGTCTCCAATGTGTGCCCAGGGGTCACTGCACATGCATCTGTACTTATTCCAGTTCTCCTCACAAACGCCCCCGTTAAGACAAGGATTGGGCCAACACGATGACATGCAGCCACTGGAGATTCCACCCATGCTGGAACAGAGAGAACAGTCTATAGGTTAGTAGTTGATGGGGAGAGCCGTTTTTGTTTTACAGAATATGACAATATTGCTATTAATAGAGGGTGTCTAAATTATGTGTGAGTGTTTATATTGTCTATATCAAACCTTCCATCTAATAGTTTAGTCAGGTCCTCAGCTTCTCCATTGTACACAAAGCCATAAAAACAGCCTGTGAATTCCTCATCATCTTTAAAGTCTTCAATGATTCTAGACACAGAAAAATGATGACATAAACAACCTACATTCTACCATAGCTAAAATATATGTTATTACTGCTAGCTAGTTATTTAAAAAAAAAAAAACATTGCTGGTCCCCATCATTGACACTTGTCATATTATACTAGGTTCTTTGCTGATGGGCAAATTGTGAATTCCTAGCAGGTATATCTATCAATTATCTTCCCAGTTTCAAATTGATGTATTTTAAAACTTTTTTTTTTCATTGAAACACGCACTTGTATGTTTTAAATGAAGATTTGTTATAATTATAAATAATGTTAGATATCATGCATAGTAATTTTCTCAATGAAAAAAAAAGATAATTTTAAATATAATTATAATTCAATATAGAGTAAAAATATTTTTGCAGTATAAGCACTGATCTATATTTGATTTGAAAACTTGTAGCTCATTAACTCTTCACCAAGTGAGAAATATCTGAGTTGACGATTCGGCTGACAATTTGGTGAATCTGAACCAAAAAAGGTTGAAGAGCTTCTAAATTTGCAAGTTTTAAAGATGTATCTAGATCAGTGCTTACACTGCCTAATTATTTTAAAATATGTTCCCACTAAACGGATTTAAAATTATATTGAAATGATCTATTTTTTTTATAGAAAAGTGACTGACAATATAGCAATATCGAATATAGAAATCATCATTTTCAATGTTCTAATGACTCTATAGTGAAAAAAGTCTTAAAATGCACCAATTCAGAATTTGGAAAATTTCCAACTTGGAATTTCAGAGTTGATGACCAATAAAGAACATACAATACAAATGAATTGATCACAAACATGAAAAAATATTTGAAATATTTTTTTCTTCACATCAAAATATCAAAACTTACTCTTTCGGGGCTCCACCAAGATACAATATGCCAGAATAGTTAGCGATGTTGGTCAATCCTTTAGGTAATGATATGATTGTACGAGTTGTGTCCAGGGTAAATCTAATGTTGTGCCCATCATGCTCAACACTAAGCCTGTGCCAGTCTCCTTGGTCCAAGTTACGTGGGGCCCTCAGAGTTTCCTCAATTTTGTGTGGCCCAATTTGTATGAAAAACTTCACTGATTTCTCTTGAAGGAAGAAATGTTGGAAAATTAACTGATGAAGGAAGGACTTTCAATATATGATTAATTTAAGCTTTCATTGATAAAAACATATCTTATATGTTACTGATGCTTCTTCTATATAGAAGATTGTTGTTTTTTATGATCATTTTTGGTTTATTTGTTGTTTGATTCTAGTCTTTAATTAGTGTTTTAAATTATTTCAAGTATCTATAGTCCCTGGTTTGTGCAGGCAACCCATTTCATGCCCTGATGCCACTCTGGAAGAAAGGGTACTTTTATGCATTAGTTCTTGAAGATGAGATATGAAAAGTGTTGTTGCTTAATGCTTTACTTAATTAAGTAATTAACCAGATCTCCAGAATCATCTGTTTTTCATTCTTTTTCAATGTGTGATTCAGATGTTTGAGTAGGTGTTCAGACACTCATAAGGCCAAATCTCTTAATTATTACCTCAGACATTACAGCCCAAGTGAAGTGAACAAATCAGGACTAAGGATTAGTATACCATAGTGGATTAGCAGATCATACAGAATACAGATAAAGAAAAGATTGAGGAAGCAAAAATTAAATTAAAAACAGACAGACGGAGTGACAAACATAAAAATGATAGAATGTATCATATAAAGAAAAGTAAATCCAACTTGGCAAGACATTGTATCATGAAAAGAATTAGCAACCCCTCCCAACTTAAAAAAATATCACCATGCAGAAACACTAACAAAGCTAACAGGAATAAAATGTACTAATAAAATACTTAGAGAAACCTTAGATATAAGAAAACGACACTTTTCTTATTTCATGGCCATTTTTTGTTCTTCCAGAGTGCAAAAGTGGTTTTTAATATTCATTGTTTCATATGTGATTCAAACAGTCAAGACACTTAATCCACATACAATATTTACATTTGCACTTTTTCCAATATTAAAACTTTTTATAGACGACAAATAATAATATTAAACACTAACCTGAAATAATTTTAATGTAGAAAATATTTTCATCCTGGTAGTTTATGTAATTGTCCCCATCTTTAACTTCATCCTTATTGCTTTGATAAAGTAAGAGGCACTTGGTTTTATGTGTTTTGAAGTTGAACATTAGATCTCCAGTCTTCCAGGGATGTAGGGAGATGTAACTGTCCTTGTTTAAGATGGTAATGGAACTTCTGGATGGTTGAGATTCTGTAAAAGACACATTTTACAACTTTATACAATAGGTTGAACATTCATTGTCAAAATGTATTTGTTAGTTCAAAGGTAATTTGAAGGGTGATGTATTCTTTATCTATCTGTATCTGTGTTTCTTATGAGATGCTTTTTCCCTTCCCATCATGCCAGTGGATCCTTAAGCCAACCAGTCTACAGCATGAAATGGATGGTCAATAAAAGGATACAATTGAGAGTGACAAATATAGAAATGCTAGTGGTTGTTCCTTGCTAACTGTTTTATAATTGCATCCTTATTTTGTTTAGATGTTGTCAGTTTTGTCTCTAGACCATGACAAACTTGAAATAGATGTTCCCACCATGTTTTTGACATCTTAATAAATAGTTCTTAATTTTAAAAGCCTAGGTTTTCTCCATAAATTTATTATAAAAAAAAGGTTTAAGGCTATATTAATTTTTTTTTAAAGTATTAGAATTCATTTTTGTTAAAATAATAGCCTATATTTGATATATATATAGTGACAAATTGGTCTAATAATGGAAGGGTTAAGGCTATACAAATTGTACTTACTGCTTCCCCACCATTGTAATGGACCCAATGTCATCTGTGCATTGCCTTCAGAGTTTTAAATGAATGTTGTTTCCATGATTCAATTGTTGAAATAATAGCCAGTGGATGTGATATATATATATATCTATATTTAAAAATTGGACTGATAATGGCAAGGTTGTACAAATTGTACTTACTGCTTCCCCAACATTGTAATGAGCCCAATGTCATTTGTGCATTGCCCTCAGAGTTTTGTATGAAGGTCATTTCCATGATTGGAAGCTGTTTTGGTTCTTTGTTGTAGCCCTTGTCCACATGGCGTTCATTTTTGTCTGCAAATGAAAACATTTTGTGACAAACTAGAAAAGCAGAAATTTAGGACTACAAGATAATTGACACAAAAATTGATCCAGTTCCGTGAATGGGTATCAATATAATCAAAGGTCAAAGTATTTACTTAAGTCACATTTGCAATCTTTTCCTTCACAGTAACCAGATGATGGAGAGCCTATATAGTCCACTATTTCTCCACTGGTAGATTTGAACCAGGTTTTTGTGCTGAGCCTGTATAAGAGAAAATTAACAAACAAAAAATGTGTCCCATTAATACAAGTACAATCATTAATAGAATGTTTTGATAAATGTTTTGTAAAAATCAATGCATACAATTTTTTTTTATAAATATTTCTTTTCCCAAAAAAATGATTATTATATTATTATACAGAATGGAAGAACAAAAGAGCTATGAACAAGATAAAATAACAAAAGCAGTTTTGGTGTTAGTCAATAGACATGACATTCACAATAGGATGATGTAAATCCTGCACTAACACAGACCATTTATTATTGGTAATTCAATAGGGTAAGAGTCTGTTTTTTTTGGGTGTTCAGATACCAACTAATGAACATTTCATAGACACAGATACCAACTAATGAACATTTCATAGACACAGATACCAACTAATGAACATTTCATAGACACAGATACCAACTAATGAACATTTCATAGACACAGATACCAACTAATGAACATTTCATAGACACAGATACCAACTAATGAACATTTCATAGACACAGATACCAACTAATGAACATTTCATAGACACAGATACCAACTAATGAACATTTCATAGACACAGATACCAACTAATGAACATTTCATAGACACAGATACCAACTAATGAACATTTCATAGACACAGATACCAACTAATGAACATTTCATAGACACAGATACCAACTAATGAACATTTCATAGACACCTTCATACCACTAGATAGTACAGAAAAAATCAGGCTGTGGCTTTCTTCAGTAAAAAAAAACCATTAATATTTTATATCAACTTGTGACAATGTTTATGCAATGATATGCTTTTGTTTATAGCTACTTCTTTTACTATTGAAATGTAACTATTATTTCATCTTTCATTTTTCAATCTGCTATCCTCATTTTGCTGCCTTTTAGGCTTTTAATGGCATTTATATAAAGCGTACTAAGTTAAGGTGCGATAAAACACATTGAGTTGCCTCTCTTATTAGTCAATCTAAATTTGAATCATTTTGAACAATTACCTAATTGGTGACTTGGAACAGACATATTCTAGATACTGTTGACACTTATCAGAGTTGGAGGTTAAAGCTGTCAGCTGTTCTCTCGACATATCTCTGGCAAATAAAAAAAAAAGGTAACTTTTATTAAATACTCAGAAGCATATTTGTAATTAGGTCCTTAGTTTAAGATATATAATGTAGCATTGACTTTATCAAATAGTTGGTCATTGGAATAGGCCTAAGCTATTTGCACAGACAAAAGATTATGCATGCACCTCTAAATTTTTTTATGTCGCTATTCCTTTTAACAAAGTGTCAGCTTGAACACAGAAAAAAAATATAATACATCCTCCGCTGTACAGATGAATCTCACCTGTATTTCAGTTCATATCTACTGTCTGGCATCCAAGTTGCACGAACGGTTGTATTCGGCATCAAATTGTGCTCTACCATTGTGACTGCCCTTGCCCCATTCATATCCATCTCACAATGTACATAGGCATGAGTCAGTGGACCAGTGCCATCAACGTCAATGGGATAAAACCCATTCAACCTGTGTCCCATGCTATGATAGTCATCACAAGATGAAGCGTACCGGGCTGCGTTGAAAAATAGATCGTCAAAAAATACAAAAGCATTTTCCCAAAAGAGGCTATAAAGTATTTAATATATTTTAGACTTCAGACATAAAGTCATTTAAAGCAACAATAGTGTTCGGTTTTGGAAAACTACTTACAAAAGTGGCAAGCTTTCCCTTCATAGTGATTGCCAGGACAAATGCAATGAGTTCCATCCCAGTCTGATAAGCAAATTGATTTGTGCTCACAATAATTATTCTTTGAGCAATGATCTACCAAAAGACACCTGAAAATATATTTCATGCATTTTTTAATCTCAGTGAAGCGAGATTTTACACACTAACCCATTGCCTAGTCTGTGGAAACATAGTCTTCACTTGAATTCCCCATAAGAAAATATTTTTATATAGCTCTTTTTTTTTAAATATCCTCTTATGTTTGGAATCATTCCTAGAAGTTTATGATGGAATGCAAATCTATAGTTGTAACACATGAAAATGCCATAAGATCTTAAAATGTCGACTAACATCTTCTAAAACCAGATAAATAAATAAATAAATTTTATGAAAAAATATAATACAATTAAGTATAGGTTTCACATATTTATAACATAAGATGCAACATATTGAACACTAATCATAATTTTTGAAACAGATAACATCTTTAAATAAGATAAATACTAAAATTATTTATTGAGATAACTTTGAGATTACAGATAACTTTGAAAACAGAGGCAAGTCTAAGCTATAAATGTGTTAGTTCATTTCCTACCCATCAAGCAGCAGTCCTACAGCAGCTTCTGATTTTATGAGTGCTATAGGATCCAGGCGGTCTCCTTGTATTTTAATTCGTAGCATGCAGCCGACAAAACCAAACTGCTCTATTAGAAATCAACAATTTATTTGTTTAAATGGTTAAGTCAAGTCTAACAAAAAAAAACTTTAACTTTTTCTTATATATTACAGTTTAGAAAAACTAAATACAGTTTTAATTTATAATTGCATTATATTGAACTTAGGGCTTATATTGTATGCAAAATGCTTACTGTCAATCTTTCGAAGACTGTAGCCTAATATTACTATTCCCCTGTGTTCCAAAACTCTGGTGTATCGACTAGTTTCTGCTGCATTTCCATCAACCTGAACTTTTACCTTGCTATAAAATATAATTGAAGTAATTAGTTTAACTTACTTGAGAAATTTTAGTTTAAATCTAATCTAAATAATTAATTCAACTAAAAAAACAAAAAACTGTTAAAATAAGTATAAAGAGTTTAAAAGACAATTTTGATAATTATTTTGTTGATAAACTAGTGCTAAAGCCGTAGTGGTCAAGCAACTAAGAGGGCTATATCTTTCCTGCAAGTCCAAGGTGCTAATCCTGGTAAAGTTTGGAATAGAAGTGTAGGAATATAGTTCTCTCAACTTCAATAAACATAGAGAAAAAAAAGTAAAAAGCAATAGTGCACGGCGTGAGATGTATACCTTTACACCAAAACAGCCTGGAAGACTCCAAGCTTAAGTAGCACAAAAACATTTCTATATAACCACTATAGATTAAAATGTTAGTCTTGTTAAATCCTCCGTCTGTCTATTATGATTTGACTGTGATGGTTTGTTTTCCTAACCTGTTTGCCAGAAAGAGCTGCACTTCATGCACCAGCCCATCACTGACTATCAAAGGGAGTGTGATGTTCTCATGTGTGGCTGGATTCCTATCCGAGGGTAAGAACTGCAGTACCGGTTGCTTGTTGATTATCCAAAGCTGAAGAAACAGAAATAGTCTACATTAAAACCTCCTTTTGAAGTATACAAGTATTCTATGGAGACTGGGTAAAGCAGCATTAACCATTTTTGAAGGTCGATGCTTACAAGGAGATTGCCAGACATTTTTGTTACTGTCCCAAGCTAATGCCATGTACCCTTAAGAGCTGGCTAGACTCAGGAACAGCTCCCCATCCCTATGATTGGGAGGAAAAAAATGAATATTAACCTGGCTTTTTACCAGACTTGAACTTCTCTTTGAGAATTGGAATTACTCTCTTAGGTCTCGGAGAACAAATTTGGTTGAATCATGCAATACCGTAAGCAATACATCACCATATAGGCACAAACATTTGGCGGTTCCTGTCCATCTAAGATCCTGCAAGGTTGGACAATCAAATAGCACAAGCTCGACCATCATCAGGAGTTCATAATTTCAAAGTTCTTTTGTTATGTTCAAAAATAATTACGGTAACTAGGCCAAGAAATATTCTTTGACTCTAAAACGTTTTAGAAAGTAATACATTGACACCATCTTACAGAAAAATGATCAGATATAATATTTAAATTTAAAATTCTTCATTTCACTTTAACAGAAAGCACAAAAACAACGGAACTAATGAATTACACCAATATATCCCTTTCAGTCTTCTTTGATCCATATGGTAAAGGAAGCAGCGTTCACAAATTTTCTGTAGCCATGTAAGAGGATGTGTGGCAAGCACAATACAAAACTGCCTTACTCATCCCCAACAACTGTCATGTACCGGTCAAAGGTTGATAGACTCAAGATGCCCTTCAAAGCTGGGAACAAATTTTAACCTTTACCAGGATACAAACCCAAGCCCTTCTGTATGCCAGTCCAGCAGGCTGTCGCTAGGCCACTGTCTTCCATAGGTCTAGTATTAATATACTTGTATTAAATTATTCTGTCAATATTGGATTGCTAGTTTAATGAAATTAGGTCCGATTTCTCAAAAGAACAGATATTTATTTATACAGAACCCAAATTTGATGGGTACCAGACATATGATTTTTAGAAAAGTGAATGGACAAATAGACATTGTGCTGATCACAGAACCTCATCATCTTGCTTTTTAATAGCCTTGATAGGTCTCAAAGAACTATTTTTTTATTCACTAAAATATTTTCACTCTAAAAAAAATTTAGTGATTTGTTTTAAAATAAATTCACCTCCAATCTACCATATGAATTAGATAGACCTATTTCTCTTCTCGCAACCAACTCAACAGACACAAGTATGGCTGTATTGTGGTAGGTCCTGATCTTAAATTCAACACTTAGATTTTGTCCCATCTGATTGATGTCCCATTTCAGCATTGAGGAAGATCTGAGTAAAAAAAGAAAAAAAGTCTTTTAAAAACTGGTAGAAAATTTGTAAGTTTTATGCTTTTTCATGGTTACATTCTAGTCTTGCATTTTGAGAAGGTTTTGTTTTCCTAGATAGTTCTAGCAACCCATTCCATTTTCCTATAGGCTATTAAGGCTTCAGCCTAGGGTCTCAAGATCAAGAGGGGCCTCAAGATGCCTTAGACTAGGGTTGCCAGACGTCCGGCAAAAGGAGGACATGTCCTCCTTTTTAGCCCTGTGTCCTCCGTCCGGCAGGCAAAGCTAAAAACCCTTAAAATGTCCGGCTTTTTTGTGCCAAAGATTTTATAAGTCCTTAGTGCACTTTTTATGTTTTTATTT
This sequence comes from Anisus vortex, assembly GCA_949126835.1. NCBI lineage: Eukaryota > Metazoa > Mollusca > Gastropoda > Planorbidae > Anisus > Anisus vortex. The sequence continues at coordinate 11,088,846 of OX421493.1, forward strand.
GCTGTCAAGAAGTGGCTGGGTCGAGTAAAGCATAATACTGGAGTATTTAGCAGGAAATGTAATGAATTAGATTGTGTTATCTAATGCAGGGGTTGGCAACCTAAGGCACTACCGTGCCAAACTTGGCAGGAAATAGCGATTTTCAATGGCACCCGAGAGACCTCCAAGAATTTTTTTATTGATGAAAAAAAACAAACAACAACAGTTTCCGGTTCTGAATAAGGAAAACTGACTGTTGAAGCCGATATTTCTGAAGTATTCAAAGCTGAGTTTTCTAACCAAAGGCAAGACTTTTAATAATGGGCATCCAAATGTGCCCATTTACGGACAAAAATCTGAAAGGGAGCTTCTTAGCTTAGGAAAGTCATTTGCTATTCTCAACTGATAGGGATTCGCTCTTCTACTTTCAGCTTTTGGTAAAACTACACTTATAAAGAAATAAAAAAAAGTCAGTAATATTGCTTATATTACAAAACATAACTTGTTTGACATAGCTATTGAATCAAATGTGGAAACGATTTTTTTAATTAGAGGGAAATAATTAAAACATTTTATTTGTGGTAATAATTTTAGTATGTTTCCGTTTTGTTTTTTCTTTTATTAAAAAATTACAAGTTATAGTCTAACTTTGAAATGAACAAACTTAAAAAAATATTTAAAAATTGTATAAATATTTTATGACTAAAGAATGTCTATGTATATTCTCAAACATTACATTAACTACCCAGTTTGTCTGATTACCAGGTATCTATTCCGTTTAAGGTTAGTACAGAATTGTAAGACACGATATCTAAACACATTTGTCTCTATCTAAACACATTTGTCTCTATCTAAACACATTTGTCTCTATCTAAACACATTTGTCTCTATCTAAACACATTTGTCTCTATCTAAACACATTTGTCTCTATCTAAACACATTTGTCTCTATCTAAACACATTTGTCTCTATCTAAACACATTTGTCTCTATCTAAACACATTTGTCTCGATACCTAAACACATTTGTCTCTATCTAAACACATTTGTCTCTATCTAAACACATTTGTCTCTATCTAAACACATTTGTCTCTATCTAAACACATTTGTCTCTATCTAAACACATTTGTCTCGATACCTAAACACATTTGTCTCGATACCTAAACACATTTGTCTCTATCTAAACACATTTGTCTCTATCTAAACACATTTGTCTCTATCTAAACACATTTGTCTCTATCTAAACACATTTGTCTCTATCTAAACACATTTGTCTCGATACCTAAACACATTTGTCTCAACATTTGTCTGGTAAAACATTTTGTCTTCTATCCTCTTAAATGTGTATGAACTGTTCTTCTATCCCCTCTTCTTCATCTAAAAATATATGAGATTGTACATGTAAAATCTTGAATAAACTTATTTGGAAAAAAAAAAGAACTTCTCAGCTAAGCTGAGATCTGAATATAATTTTAAAAAATAAAAATAAAGATCCTCATGTTGAGTACGGTACCAAAATAATTTTAAGACTTTAGACAATAATTACCATAATCGTCTAAGTTATGTATACTAAATAAAGGATTGTAATTGATATAAATGCAAATAAAAAGGATGATAATCACAAACACGTTCATTTTGTTGGCCTTGGTCTTTTTAAGGAGTTAATTTAATTGTCCTATATAAATAATTTTTAAAAAGTATTATAGAATAGGTTCACTTTTAAGCTGTTGGCATGCATACTGATTTAGAAATCCTAGTTTGGCACGCTGTTAGCAAAAGGTTGCCGACCCCAGATCTAATTCTTTGTTAGGTTAATAATTGCAGTGGAGTTTGTTTTTTTAAAGTTTCCCAAATTCAAGTTGCTTTTCAGAGTTACTAAAAAAATTGTGAATTTTGTTCTGTTCCCTGGACTCAATGGTAATGTGAAAAGAGTGTTCTCATTGATAAACGCTCAAAGAAACAGACTATCGGTTAACTCAGGGCATCATTCTTACAAAGTAAAACTTGAAAAATCTCACATGTAGGCTAAACAGTTTTAAAAATGTGTGCTTGTTAACAAGGATCTTGTGCAAAAAGTTGGCTTGCCAGATAAATATTTTGTATTATTAAGAAATAGGATAATTCATTAACTGTAGAATTGACTGTTTAATTTTCCAATAATAATAGATCTAGTATTTTTGCATTATGAAAAAAAAAGTCAATTGAATTCATATTAATTTTTTTTTACAATACTTTTTCTTTGTGAATTTACTTACAAATAGATAATTATTGGCAAAAATTGTTGTAAAATTGTACTGATAGCTTGTTAAATCAGCATTCAATTGAAAATAAATTAAATGATTTAAATGAAACACTCCATGTGTCCTCCTTTGTCCTCCTTTTTGTCTCTCTGTGTCCTCCTTTGTCCTCCTTTTTGTCTCTCTGTGTCCTCCTTTTGGTACCCATAAATCTGGCAACCCTACCTTAGACGAACTCTCTTCAAGGCATAAATTTAGAATTAAATCATTTATTCATATATTAGATGCACTCCAATCAAATTTAGGAAGAAGAGCTTCTGTTTATGATGATATAGTGAAGCTATTTTCCTTTCTTGTTGATTTTACATTATTAAAAGTAGAACTTCAAAGTGGTGTTGAGCTGTTAATGCAAGAATACCCAGAAGATGTCAATCAAAATCTTACTGAAGAACTATTTCATTTCCACACAAAAGCTTATGTGAAACAAACGCATAAGTCTTCAAAAAAAAATCCACATTGTCGCATACAGAATTGTATCAAATAATATTCAAAGAAAATATTCAAGTGGCCTTCCCCAATGTGGAATCAATCTTACGGCTGTTTTCAATTATCTTATCTTAAACATTACAGACGCTCCTTCTATAGAGAAGATTATTGCATCCTACGCTTTAGTTTGTCACTAATTGTACTGGAGAAAGGTCATTTTCAAGACTTAAAAATATAAAAAATAAATTAAGAAGCACAATGATCCAGACAAGGTTGTCTGCATTGAGTATTTTGTGCATCAAAAATGAGACCCTCAGAGAAATAGATTTTGATGAACTTATATAAGAATTCTGTGTGAAAGAAATTCTTCTAATCTACTATTTTGTTTTAAATGTATACTTGGATTGGACATAAAATTTAACATGATATACAATTTGAAATTTTCTTTTTTGTGATCTGGATTTTGTTTGAATAAAGTTCCATTTTTGTTTTAGTTTAAGACTTAATATTCATAATAATTCATGCTTAAACTTAAAGACCAAGTGAAGAGCTTTTTCTCAAAGGGAAGAGATTTGGAATAGCCTCATACGGCAGTAACGTTTAAGAAGGAAAATAAATAAACAAAACTTGACGCTATAAATCTATATTTAACCATTTTGTTAAAAATAAGAACCGGGAAAAGATTCAAAACATGTGGCAATAGATTCAAAACACGTGACGATATTCATTTTTCCTAGTGGAAATCCTTTCTCTTACGTCACTTTCCTTGTTGCCGGAAATAAAAACATCTCAAATGGCTATGGATTTGGATTTTTCCTCCGAAAAAAACACACATTTAAGTGCAAATATTGAACTAATTACTTAAAATTTATCTTTGCTATTTTGTATAAATGATTGTTATTAACATTCAGATGCTGAATAAACTGTTTTCTATCAAAATCAAATTTTAAATCAATTTTGATAAAAAGCTCTTCACTTGGTCTTTATACTTTAAATGCGAATTATTATGAAATAAATTTATCTGAATTGAAAATGGTTTAATCTTCAATGTATTGAATGTATTTTATTTTATTTGATAGAAAATAGGATAATTTTTATTGCGTATTTTATTTTCGTAGTCAAAGATTTTCATTATTTGAATTTTTTTTTCTTTGCAAATGTTGTGTGTTATGTTTGATTTTTTATTGTTTCAAGTACTATATATGGTGCTGAGAATAAATGTCCAAATAAGTGTTGTCGACTTTTTTAAATTTATTATCCGTGCCACATTTTTTATAAAGGTTAGTACCTATTACAACATGTTTTATTTAACATATTGATATATATCACAGTAATGATGCACTTCTATTATCTCTGATGTAATTTACAAACTTAAAAATGGGAGGTGAAAGGGCCTCATAAGTGGAATAACCTAGGGCCTCCTTTCATCTAAATCCGGCCCTGATTCCATGCCAGAATGCCAAACAGAAGTAAGAGAACTAATATAAATTTGTATTTGCATTCATTATTTAAATCAGACTCTATTAATGAATTTAGAATAAAGCAATCTTATAGTGTTTCATTAAATCAACTCTTTTTTCCATACATTTTTGAATACTATCTAGTTTCAAGTGTGGTGTGAAATGCCCTCCCTTTCCCAACATTAAGAATTAGGTCTTTAAAAACCCAAGATTTTAAAACAATATTAAAAAAATTGTACTGAAAATATGTATGCAGTTCCAATTATAAACATTTGTTACTTGTGAACTAACCTTGGAAATGAAATGGGCACTTCAGACACTTTTTCACATTCATAGGATGGGCCAGATCCTCCGTTATATGTGCATCGTGGGTTTCCTTTAGATAGCTCGTACAGTAAAGATACATCATCTATGTATACATTACGCAGACATCCAACAAAGCTCTGGATAACAGGAAGACCTTTGGAGCCAGAAGATAACTTAAATAAAGCCTTGTTTAAATAATCAATTTTGTATCAATTTTTAATAAAAGCTCTCATTACCATGTTTTTAAAATTATTACACCTTCACACCGAGACTGACAAGAGTAGGCAACTTTAAAGAATTTCGCCTACTATTAGTATTACTATCTACCAAAATTATCAAAATAGACACAAACAACTCAAACTCAAACCCATTGAATGGCCCATTGCATTAGGCCTACCCTCTTATTTAATTTTTAACATTTTAAGTAAGTTATTAGATCTTATCATAATATTATCCTTTTTTTTCTCAAACTGTTTATTATTATACAGGCCAGTGTATTTATTAACTAATAGGTTAGACATTAGCGTCATTGAATGGCCTATTAAAACATACAATTTTATTAATTTAATAAGCACAACTAAAAATTATAGGACAACGTGGCCGAAGAGCAGCGGACGGACTCAGGCTAGGATTTGTTCTAGGGTCTGGAGGGTGTTCCTATGTCTACCCAGCTCTGATGGGTAGGCTACCTGGCATTAGTTGGTGATAACTAAATCCCTTTGTATGACATTGCCTACGGAAAATTGTGAATTCAGTGTCACATGCCATACATATTAAATTTGGCTCACAACTAAGAATGTTTGTCACTGCCTCACTAAGGAAAACAACAGAACTTTCAGAAGCACCAGCATTGCCAGGTTTTATCAGGTTAATAAATAAAAATAAATTTAAAAAAGCGCACAAGCATAAATATTGTATTGGGTTGTTTTCCAATGGAATGAAATTTGAGTCTGAGAACAATTTTAGATCATTATAACAACCCGTGTAACACATTTCTGAACACAACCTTAATTTGGTAAGCTTATTTGCTGTAACTACATATTCGAATTGGATATTATAGCTAGATAGCGCACTCTACACAAAAGGTTTCGGATAAAAATACACCGGGCTGTCATCAGGACGACCCGGGTTCTATCTCTGCCGCCTTCCAATCCCAACCACTTTCATTAGTTTTAGGCCAAAGACGTAATTAACTTCTATCTAGAATTTAAGGAATGTCTGTAAACGTACAAGACTATTAAACACTCCTACTTTTATTCTACTTTCACCCATAAAGCCTATAGATCTAAAACAAAATGGAGTTTTACAAATTTAGTGCAATTTGGAAGTGCTAACTATTAAAAGCAGCTCGCAAGTCCAACCCTATCGCAGCCTATAGCATTATCGCTACATTGTTCTAATAAATGAAGATATTCCATAGGGTTAATCCCCCTAATTAATTGGACTAAAATATTTGTCGTTACCATGAAGCCATATATATTACCATGAAGCCATATATATATATATATATATATATTATACAGCAAAAATTAAGTGTTTTTACACGACTTGCTGACGTTGCTTTTTAAATCATTTGAAACCTTTTGATTTAAAAGAAGAACTCAATGAATGATCCATGCTGAATTTCTCCACATGTTTTACTTTTCTTGTCACGAACACATCCGGGATTGATTTATCAGAGAATAGACACGCCCGAATAATTATTGTTGTGAACCAGATTGAACCAAATCAAGTTGGCGAAGCCTTTTTTTTTTTTGTTGTTGTTAAATGAACACACGCGGGTTCTTTTCACTTGCCTTGTAAAAAGTCTCAAAACCCGGACGAGCCGAAGCTCTTAAGCCGGGGCGTAACGCTTTAGAAGTGGGTTATTTAAAACCCTGTCCGGGATCCAGCCACCCCACGGCACGCCGAAGACGTGGCGTGCCATGTAACAGGGAAGGATTCCGCAGGCCAGCGACCGTTCACTGCGGTTCCCCTAAGGATCATTATCGTGGTGGCTCTCCCGTATATCTGCATTGTCACCCGGTAGCACAAATCCTGTACTATAGGCACAGGCATCCAGGCACCGGGTGGGTCGTGAGACTGGGGTTGCAGCATCCATTGCTTCCTCCCCACCGAGACCCGGTGGCCTCTCGGCAGTGCAATGGATCTCGGACATGCTGCGGGGGCTGTCCCCCATGCGTTAGCCCGCCGGTGTTTCAAAGAAATTACTGGCGGTTTACACACTACGCCGCTTTGAGGCCCATGGGTACAGTAGTGCTTTTCACTTGCCAGCCGTTTTGATAAATTGACTGTGAAGACTAGGCTATCATTAGTGAGAGCTGATGAAATATTTTCATTTCATTCCTACCAGTGAAACCCTCATCAAATAGTCTTTTTTTTTTTGTATTCTTTCTGGCAACTGAATGACAACGCGCGAAAGAAAAAAAAAGGGGGGGGGGGGATGGGGACACTTTTTGTGTAAACACTGCGAAATAGTCTCGAAAAAGCGGAGGGAAAGGATGTGTCTGAGGCAGGCGGAGATATTTCAGTCGATAAAAGGGTTAAATTTGGCGATTTTTGGAACCTCACAATAATGACGAAGGGTGAGTAACAGTTTAAGAGAGAAGGGTGGATGGGGGAGAAGGGGTGGAATGATGGCGAAGCAAGATATTGTACTATTCTAACAGCTTAAAGTACTTTATTCAGTACTCAGTACTGTGGGTCAAGAGTTGCCACTCACCCACGAACACTAGGCTTATTAAATAAATGTAAAAATAAAAAAACGGAAATGAGGAATAGAAAACAAGTATTAAATAACCCATTCTAGTACTAATCAATTCGTGCGGTTTTATATTTATAATCTGCTATTCAATGGAAATTCTAATAAGCGCGAAAGTGTTGTGAGGAATGGGAGGGCTTATACGAGTAGGACGTACCGAAACCTTAAAAAGTGTATTTCAATTAGGTTGAGGGCTAAGGAGAGTGGAAACTCCGAAAAAGTTTGGGCGCCGCTTACCGTAGACCACGCTTGCTATCTAGCTATGTGTGCGTATGTATATATGATGCATAAACGGAGCACATGTATAAGTTAACAATGAACTTTAAATGTGTAAAAGAGTCACGTTCCTAGTTCTCATAGGCTAGCCCATTTGGTTTATAAACAAAAAGAATCAGTTACGGACATAGTTCGGCAGTTTCATGATTCACCAGATAAATGACCAAATTTAGGCCCAATAAAGAGAGTAGCAGTTTTCATTTTTTTAAACAGAAATATCAATCGATTAAAGTTATTAAAAAACAAAACTTGCTTTCTTGATGTCTAATAAATCCGAAACATGCGCTTACATTGTACACTAGACTTCTACTCAAACCAGAACATCTATTTGCATTGTACACTTTTTTTTTATCCCTTAACCTTAAAGGTCGTTGGGGTGAGCTAATGAACAATGCGTGTCCATCAGTCCTTGGTAGACTTGGAGGCGCCCATCTACTCTCTAAGTCGCTGGGGAATTGATTGTCTGCACCGTGGGTCGAACCCATGATGTCGAGATTGTGAGTCAAGCTCACTGTCGACTTTGCTATCCATCCGCTACACTTCTACTCAAACCAGAACAACATCTACTTATGCACTAGAATTTTACTCAAACTAGAACAATTACTTGCACACTATAGTTAAACTCAAACCAGAACATCAACTTGCACAATAGACTTCTACTCAAACTAGAAAACTTACGTGCACACTGGACTTTTACTCAAACTAGAAGAATTATTTGCACACTAGACTTCTACTCAAACCAGAAAATCTACTTGTGCACTAGACTTAACTTCAAGCCCGGACATCTACTTACACACTAGACTTTTACTCAAACTAGAACATCTATTTACACACTAGACTTAACTTCAAACCAGAACATGTATTTGCACACTAAACTTAACTTCAAACCAGAACATATACTTGCACACTAGACTTAACTTCAAACCAGAACATGTACTTGCACACTAGACCTAACTTCAAACCAGAACATGTACTTGCACACTAGACTTAACTTCAAACCAGAACATGTACTTGCACACTAGACTTAACTTCAAACCAGAACATGTACTTGCACACTAGACTTAACTTCAAACCAGAACATGTACTTGCACACTAGACTTAACTTCAAACCAGAACATGTACTTGCACACTAGACTTAACTTCAAACCAGAACATGCACTTGCACACTAAACTTAACTTCAAACCAGAACATGTACTTGCACACTAGACTTAACTTCAAACCAGAACATGTATTTGCACACAAGACTTAACTTCAAACCAGAACATGTATTTGCACACTAGACTTAACTTCAAACCAGAACATGTACTTGCACACTAGACTTAACTTCAAACCAGTACATGTACTTGCACACAAGACTTATCTTCAAACCAGAACATCTATTTGCACACTAGACTTAACTTCAAACCAGAACAGTGTGACAATAGTTACCTTTAGTTTCCACAAAGTTGTTTCCACCACCAATAAAAATGTAAGGATCAAGGCTGAGGAAGTAATCTTTCAAAACTTTCTTTTCCGTGGCTTTTCCGTCCAAGTAGAATGTGACATTCCTTTCACGATGTTCAACAGTAAGATTGTGCCATCTGAATAGCCAAATTTAAACATGGTATTTTTTAATCAAGTGGACCTTCTATGATATTCACTTTCGTTCCATTATATGTATATATGTGCATACCTTTATGAAAATATATTTTTTATTTTGAGTCTATGTAGCATAATAATATATTTATTTGGGCATGCGCAATAGATGTCTAACTAAATGAAAATTGATTGGTTGCATACGACATTAAATATTTCAATGGGTTTTTAACCCAATCACCTATGGTTTGCCATATTACATAGATTACCAAAAAGATATCGTTTTTAAGAAAAAAATGTAGTCTAACTTATTATTTTTAACAAGAAAGTATGCCTAAATGCATTCTTTTGTAACAACGTAAAACAGGAACAGTTGTGCCATTTTTTCTCGAAGAAAAGTATACATGTATAAAACTGTTTTAGGCAACTCACACATAGGCTAACATAGAAATTTAAAAAATTGTAAAATTAATCTCATTTAATGTAAAAAAAAAATAAAGCATGCAGTGTAAATAAAGATATTATAAGTTGGAGTTAGTCAAATGTTAGCAGGCTTACAGTTGTAAAAAAACAAAAATAAAAACAACCAACACATTAGGTCATTAGATCTATAAAAAACGGAATGAGAACGAAACAATAATGTTAAAAAAGTTGTGCACCAGGAATGGTGAGTTGCAGTTGAAATATTGGGATAGGCCTACTGTTTATACCAGGGTTTCCATAATGCCCGGCGGCGAACAGGTACCGGGACTCAAAAGCAAAATTACAAAGTCGCAAAATAAAAAAAAAGAGTTTTTTTTTTTTGCTTTGGGAGGGGGGGGGGGGGTAAAATCTAGCTAACATTAACTTCAGGACGTATTAAAACCTGATCTTATCATTTATATATAACTATAAATATTTTTATTTATTAATCATCAATATTAAAATATGAACATGGCGTGGAAATTTATATCCGTTTTATGTCAATTATAGGCCTATGTAAGTCGGCCCTACATGAGACAAATATGTGAGTAGGATATGAATTAGGAGTATAAGCCTAAAGGCCTACAACTTACAACATAATCAGATCAGGAAAAAAATTGTGAAACGCTGGTTAATACACTAAAACAACCACTGATTAACTTGATAATCAATTCGGACTGTGTGATTAATCATTATCAAAACATCACATTGAATGTTTTTAAAGAAAAGTCAAATTTACTTCTAATTTTTTAAAAACTTTATTATTATTTATATTTGCATTATATTCCCCCTCCCCTACGATAGAAATCCGTTTATTGAAAGCCCTTGATAAGTTTTATATATTAAATATAAGGCTACAGAGCTGATCGCAGGTGAAAGTTATTGAGCTGCTTTATTTGCTTAGCGTATGTAGCCCAGGTCTCGCTTCCATATAGGAGTGTGCTTAGCACACACGCCTGGTAGACAGAGATTTTTGTCCTATCAGTGAGTTGAGCATTATCCCATACTCTTTGGTTGAGCCTTGCCATTAAAGATGCTGCCTTGCGGATTTTTGTTTGTACTTCTTTTTCCAGGGATAGTGAGCTTGAGATGTTGCTGCCAAGGTAAGTGTAGTCCTCGACAACATCCAGAGTGTTTCCCTCAATGGAGATTGCTGGGAGGCATTCTGTACCTTGCCTCATAATATTGGTCTTTTTTAGACTTATTGCCTGCGCAGGATACTCCACATCAAATGGCAGGAAAGAGTCACAAATGTGGAGGTGCTCAGGTGAAGCCACATGCTGAGTATAAACTCAATCCTGAGTGAGAGGCGGCTGCGATGGATAGGTCATGTCCACAGGATGGGTGCGGAACGCATCCCAAGAGCCCTGCTGTATGGAGAGCTGGCAGCCGGAACAAGAAAGTGAGGTCGCCCTTGCCTGCGTTTCAAAGACGTTTGCAAAAAAGACTTATTACTGGCCCGCATTGAGCCCAAAACGTGGGAAAGCCTTGCTAAGGAACGCACCTCCTGGCGGTCCAAGGTGCGCGAGGGCACTCAAGCTGCAGAAGCCACCCTCACAGAAAGAAGTGAAGAGAAACGAGCCAGGAGAAAGGCAGAGAAAACGGAGACAGCGCCATCGTCCCTTTAGGATGGAAGGATGCCGTAATATATAGAGCTGATGAACTATTCGCTCTTTTGTCTCTTATATTATAGCAACATTAATTTTCTTTAATTGCATTCTCCTGCTCTCTACGTAAAAATATTTACTCAAACTCTCTGTTGTTTAGGCCCTAGCGAATTCTGTGCTTAAAAAGCACTTTCGAACTTTGGCTCCTATACAAGTCTTTTATCTTATACATTACAGACTTCTATAAGAACTTCCATACCAACTGACAGGTCGCGGGTTCTATCCCTGCCACCGACGGATCCCTGTCGCCTTGCAGGAGTTGTGGGCCTAGTGGACGTAATAATCTTCTATCTAGAAGGAATGTCTGTAAACTTATAAGATAAGATAAGAAGATTATTTCGTACTACGCTCATTCGCGTCCGACTCTAGCCTTGCATTTATATAAGTGTTTTAAATGATAAGTTACCGGTACTGGTTTTCCTGGTTTGTTCAGGCAACCCATTAAATGCCCGGATGTCACTCAGGAAGAAATAGTATTTATATGCATTTGTTCTCGCATAATGATGGATAAGGAAAGTTTTTTTGTCCTTATGTTTATCTGAGCATTGTGACAGATTGTTTTTGTGTTGTATTTCTAGATTCGAGTTTAATGCCTTATGTATTATTACTACTTTACTCTTAGCCCTTCTATCCTCTAGTGTTTCTAGGTATAGGGATTTAGGCTAATCATAGACTATAATATACATGGACCGACCGCTTGCTTTAGTATTTCTGCTATATGATGACTCGAAATACTGATTTTCGGAATTTCCGATTCGTTGTTTCCTTTGCACTTCCGTTTTATTGAATCGCTTCGATTTTCTCAATGAAAAATTAAAATCGAAAGTTGTATAAAGCGGAAACATTAAAGAAACAACGAGGAGCGTAGAAGTAATTTAAGACAGCCTTATTGGTTGCGCACGGAAAAAAAAGCTGATATAAGCTTTAAAAATAGAGCAAGCGGTCCATCTTATTATAGTCTATGATTTAACTATTGGTGTTACTCTTGTCAGTTATGAATATACTATGAAGTCAATGGTCAAATGAAGTTGGCATTAGAAGATATATATATATATATATTCTTTTTTTTTCGCTTCTTATAATCTGCCATTTAGATTAAACACTTATAGTTCCGAGAAAAGAAGCATATCACTGCGCTACATGCGGAGAAAATGAGGGGAGTTAATGAACAGCTATTTGTAAATGGAGAAATTCCTAAACAGGAGTAATTGTGCCAGCTGCTAAATGAGGTCACTTTGCTGATGTGGTTTCCCTGGATACATTCATTATCCTACCAGCGGTAGCCTATTTACAGATTATTTTTTTTACTATAATGGAGATTAATATAAGAATTATAATAAAGATTAGAATAAGGTGCTAATAAAGACTATTTATGTTTTACAACTTGTTTTTACATCGCATTTTATATTTGAATGGGGAAAGAGGGGAGGGGGAAAGGGAGAGAACTCTTGTTTAAGTTTAAGCCATAGACTTATGCTGAGGTCTTGAACACGCTAAACAACAGCCGAATAATAATTAATTAAGCTTAAGTAAATGCTCTGAAACCACAAACATGTCATTAAAGCTGTTAAGATTATTTAGAACGTAGAGCAAATTAATAAATGTTAACATGTAAAATAAAATTGGGAAATAAAAACAAACACAAAATTAAAAAAACAACAATAACAAGCAAAGTCTTAAAAGAAAAACATATTTGAAAGGTTAATTATAGCCTAAAGCCAAATGCAAATTATTAGACTAGTGGGAAAAATAGAAAAATAATTGAAGACATAAATAAATACATACAAAGTAACAATGACTAAATTAAGCGTTTTTACGTGGAGGGGTAAGTATATATAAAATATATAGGAGTTTCGACCTCCACCCCATCCCACCAAATGTTCTAATTTACCGTTTCTCCAATCTCCCGTTCTCATCGTGTACGCCAGTGGCACTCACAGATTGTTGGTTAGCATTTGTTATATATAAATATTATAGAAAAAAAAAGAATGTCTGAACATTTTAGACACTATTCTGTTAGCTATATATTTGACTCGTTCTAATAAAGATGAAATGCGTTTGATTAAAAATGCTTCAGTTTCATCACTCATTAATAATGCAGGTTAGACAATTATTAAAATTTTTCACAAAGAATATAAGAAAAAAACAATTAATACTTGCTCACCTACTTCTGCAATAAAATGAAGTAAAAGAAATGATTGTAAGAATTGACTGTATATTCATCATTCATGAGATTCATGAAAACATTCCAGAGAGGACGGGATAAAATTAAAGAACCATAACTGCATGAATACTTTTAGAGTGTTGGTGTTTTATGTAGTTTAGGCTACTAAATAAATCATAATGTAATAGGAACGAAGGTTGGATAACTTCTTAGCATTAGGCATATAGTCCAACCAATAATGTTCAATAAATAATCTCTACTTCGTACTAAGTAAATGAATGATTTCGCTTTTAAAAAATATATAATAAATGATATAATCTATAATGATATAATCTATAATGATATAATCTATAACTAACAACTTGGCTTATTAACTCTTTCGACTGATGCAGTTCGTCTAAGTTTTATCTTTTCATTGTCCCACACAGCGGTTCGTACCTTCCAAACATATTGAATTTTTTAAACACTTCGCCAGTGGTCAGTATTAGGCCTACACTTTTTTTTATCCAATCTTTGATTATTCTGTCTTCAGACGAAGGCAAATTATTATCGATCATTGTCTGATGTTTATTTTGACTGAAATAGTGCTTAGTGATTTGATGTTACGTTTGCTATATACATCGTTTAAATGATAATTTGATATTCTACGATGCACACATTAGAGATATTTTAAATATCGTACTATATCTTTTATGAGATCAGGATACCCACGATTCAGAGATTGCACATAAGCCTATTGTTCTATATATTTAATGAGGTCATGATTCCCACAATACCGAGATTGTATATATTGTTCTATATCTTTTATGAGATCAATATGTCCACAATAACGAGATTGTATATATTTTTCTAGATTATATTTTATGTGGTCATAATTATAAAGATTATCAAGAACGTTCCCCAATTGTGAATGGAAACATAGTATGATACAGGAAAATGAATACGTTTTTACAACATCCAAATCATTACTAAAAAATAAAAAACACAACAACAAATACACGGCTTGCTTTAAAAACAATATCAAAATACTCTTTCAACATACTAATCTATAGAAGAAAACATTTAGACTATTATAAAAGTTACTAAGGTAAAACAACAACAGTAACAAACAACGGCTACATAGTAACTACATACTACAAATACAAACATCTGGGGTCATACATTTCAACAAACTATTTTTGCTATGTAAAAAAAAAATATGGATGCAATCTGGTCTTTTTAAATATCTATAGATCTCCTTATAAAGTAAAATGTATGTGTTAAATCGGATTCCTTTTGTGATTTCGCTTCACTTATAAGTCCTTACTAGCAGATTTGGGTTCGCTTTCACACAGAAGAAATATATTTCTATTATGTGCACTTCCTCGCTGAGAACTGTTAAAATGTTCTTTAAAACAATACCTTTCCTATATTTTCAATATATCATCACCATTTAGTTTATTCCACTGACAACATTGATATGTGATTTATATAAAACATTTAAAACATAAAGTATGTGCAATTTGTTCTTCAATGTATGCTTAAATTGCACTGGGCAACGCCGGGTAATAGAGCTAGTGCAATATTAAATATCAATTGAATTTCAAACAGTTGAAAAATTAGGCAACAAAGTCTATAAACGACTTTCTCATAACACATTTTAGACTAGCAACAATCCATAATTGCCGGGCAAAGAGAAAAATATCGGCCAGATATACAATGTATGTTACCCGATAGACACAACACGACACGACAGGAAGTGTGAGTGAAAAAGTGACAGTGTTGGGGTTTCCGTAATCGGAGATAGTTATTGTTTACCTGCCATCGTCAAGGCCGATGCCCTCTGCAAAGGTCAGGTCCTCGCTCTCGAAAGAGATGGAGACGTGGATGGAGCCGGAGTAGATGGACACTGTGATGTGGTTGTGGTAAGGGGTGCTGCCCACGGCATAGAGCAGGACTCCCGAGCCTCCCTCAGTCTGTGGAGAGGCAGAAATGTCAAATGTATGGGGACAGAGGGAAGAATGGGACTGTAGTCTCTATTGTTATGTGTATAACTGTAATAATATTTTCTCTATTGTATTTGAGATTTGAGAATATATTTATTGTATTGCTTATAGTTCATGAAGTTCATGTAGATTGTAGAGCTATTTATTTGGTTTTGGCGCAGAGAGTATTTGTGAATGTATTTATTTGTTGTGACGTAATACACAATTATGCTTTATAGTAGACTCTTTGACTTTCTAGTATGATTTTTCTTTTGCATTCGGAAAGCTTCGGGAAAATCCATTTCTAGTATTTTCTGCACCAAAATCTAGGCTATATAAGTACGTATTAGTGCGGTTTGTGTTATGTTGTTGTTGATTTCTGCTACCTGTAAAGCTGTTAATATTGTACAAAAGTTCAAGCATTACATTCTTCTTTTAACATACATCGAGTGGCTTGAGTTTATTATTATAGTGAAAAAGATCCTAGACAGACGACAGAAGACCTGCGGATTCGTAACAATATATTTAGTAATTCGTGTTTCTGATATTTATAGCTTTTAAGGTTTAAGCCATAACATTTTCAACTAAAAAAAAATGTCCTTAACTTGCAGCTTTCGGTCTAAGTAGGCCAAAGCTGCCAACCACTAATCTATTCAGTTCGCGTTTTTTTAAAGCGCCATTTTCTTTTTCATACGTGCTGACAAATGGTAAAGTACCATCCATGAATGGTTCACCCAGAAAGATGGCATATCATGATTGGCCGCAATTTTCATGTCCTCTGGACAACTATTCTAACAAACATGGATTTTTTCTTTTTTTTTAAATGTCAGTTAATAACACGGAGGCACGCCTCTGCCATAATAGGTATAGCAGAAGGCTGGAAAAAATAATTATACACTCGCACTTGCTAACACTTCCTTCTGGCAGTTTTATTTAATGTAAAAGAATGTACATAAAAATATGTTCTGTCGAGAGTGTATCTATTAACATAATTAACTAATCATGTTTTATGTTGTTGTTGTTTTTTGCTGAACGATTAGTTAGTTTTTATATAAGAAAGGACTTAAAATGGCAGGTTCAATTAAGTTGTCGAGGAAAAACTGGGCGAATGCCCTGCTTGCGGGTAAAAGAGTGCTCATTGCATTCGAGGTGGATGTGTGCTCAATCTCCTAAAATTTTCTACAATCTTTCATCTCAGCAAAGGGGGGGGGGGGGGTAGACTCAGTGACACACACTCCAGAAACTACAGCCTTTACCAGGCTTTGAACGCAATTCTCTCGGAGTGGGCACCATAACCTCTATCGCTAGACGTCTTAGATAGATGATTCTAAAGGACAATAAGCACATATAGTAAAGTACCTTAAATTCCAAGGAGACTCGCGTGCTGTCCATGAAACGCCTGCCATCCTTATAGAGCTGATAGGCGACATACTCGTAGCCTCGAAACGTCACAGTGGTAGAAGCTGTCAACAAGATGTAAGCAAAATATATAATATTAGCCTCATCGAATGACGCAATCAATAAAAACAGAGTAATTTGTCCCCCCCCCCCCTGTAGTATCAAGAGAAATTCAAAACTATCCAATTACAGCCCAGTCTCGTAGAGTTTTGTCCCTTTAGTCTATGGGGAAACATTTTCTTTTATCCTTGATGTATTCATTAATGCAAAGACTATAATAAGATGGACCGGTTGCTCTATTTTTTGAGCTTATGTTCGTTTCCCGTGCGCATCCAATAACGCTGTCTATGACTTCTACGCTCCTATCCTACGTTTGCCTAAATGTTTCCGCTGTATACAACTTTCGATTTTAATTTTTCATTGAGAAAATCTTAGCGATTAAATAAAACGGAAGTGTACAGTGCAAAAGGGAATAGGGAATTCCGAAAAGAAGTAATTCAAGTCATCAAATAGCAGAAATACTAAAGCAAGCGGTCCATCTTATTATAGTCTTTGATTAATGTTAGGAAATAGTATTGGATTTTTTAAAATTACAAATTAACCATTAGCCTATACTCGTAGACTAATTTTGAAGTTTACTATATAGAAAGCCTAGGGAAAGTTTTCTGTCATTGTGTAATCAAATTTTTTTTTTACAATTCGCTTCTCCGTTTCATTTCTTTCTTCCCCTCATTTCAAAGGCTTACGTGATTTTAACGACACGAATAAAAACTACTTTTAGACACATTTTTGTTAGAGGGCATTATATATCGGATGTATACAGCCGTGCATACAGTACAGAGACCTGCCAGCTTAAAATTTAACAAAATTCGTAATAACTTGGGAACATTTTTTATTTCTTATAAGTTTGAAAGAACATTTTTAATCACACCTTTTTTCTTAAATACCAATGTCGATTTTATTTAATTATCGTTCTACCACATATTTGATCAATGTTAAGAAAAAGGCCCATTCCACAAACTAAATTAGGACGCAATAATCTTCTTTATAGAAGGAGCGTCTGTAATGTATAAGATAAATTAACTACATGTACATATTTATAGTTTCCCAGCGGGCACAACACGTGGTATCGACAGGGGAAAAAAAAGATAATTTCCACGTCTTTTCGTGGTTTCCACATATTTTTTTCACGTCGATAAGACGTGATGTGCCCGCTGGGTTTGTACATATTTTAAATGTAGCTATTTACATTATTTGTATCAATGCATTATACATTTTAAAAACTTTCATTTTACTAGCTTTTAGGTAAGTTATTTTGGAAAATTCTTTAAGCACTAATTAAATAATGATTATAAATTAGTCAACTTTATACTGTAACGTTCTTTTTTTTTTAAACTTCTGACCTGTTATTTAAATTTTTATTTGGATTACTTAAATAAAATGACATTTGTAATTGATGATTCCAGCGTTTCCGCCGCTCAAAGCATACTTTAACATTTTAGAGTAAGAAATGCACTTTAAGGTCAGATCCAGGTTTTAATTTAAAACTGATATTTTGTATTTGCACGAAATTTTTAATTATGGCCAAAAATGTGAGTATCAAACTTTTCTGCTTTCAACATGGAAAAAGGAATGGGTTAATATCTGAATTTATTGGCAACCATAGTCTCGATATCAGGCCAGAATAAGGTCACAATATCGCAACATTAAGAATTTTTCATAAAAAAAAATAGGCAGGTCAGACTATTCAGGAAAATTAGCTTAAGATATCTGTGTATAGACACTACTTAACAGTGAATTTTTAAACACCTGTCTATCAGAGTGCGAATAACCGCTCAGAAAAAGACTTAAGATCATGTCGTACAGTTTACATACACAGCAGACACGGTGCAATTTTGAAACTCCATCAACTGCAAGACTGGGCTTTATACATTTTCAATTAAATTAGCGGCCGAAAAAAATATATGCTACATTGAAAACTATTTTCTTTTGATGTATTTCATTGAGCCGATTAAGGGTGAGAGATAAGCTTAGATTATATGTTATGGCCTAAATATCGGAGCCATTGTCTCAAGATATCCAGACATGTCTCGTAAGAACGAGACCAAGTCAAGAAAGGAAAACGGAATGTGTGGGAGCCATAATGAACTCCCATGTTTTAGTTCTACTCACCGGATAAGTAGTTACAGCCTATAGAGTTTGAGTGTTTGATTCTTAACGGATTTTTTAAAATTAACTTTTCTTAATTAATTTCTCTGCCTTGAACGTGATTGATCCCTTTTCCCAAATTTCACTTTCCCTTATTGGAAACAGAAGTGTGAACGCTGACGTCACACAATGGTGGCAGCAAATTGCGCGGTGACAATCAATGTGTAATGGCCGCCACTTCTGACTAGAAACAAACTTTTTTTTTTCTTCACGTCTTCTACAGCCCCGGCTCCATAAATCACTGTAAATATTGTTCAGTTAAATGTCAAGGTCGGTAGCCGACTTCTTAAACGGCAGACCGTGGGAATATAAATCGTGCATAATGTACAGTGTACAGCCTTGTTTCGGAGTGGAATTGGGAATAGGCTATCCACTATTTCAAATAGGACAAAAGCCGTTATATATATAATATGACTTTGTGACTTATACGTTTACAGAGGTTCAGTCTAGATAGAATATCATTACGTCCACTAGGCTGCGGAGAGTCTATATATGTGTGTGTGTTTTTTAAAAGATCTACACTAATGACTAGCTAATAACTAACTAATGCTTAACAAAATTAATGATTTCATATATAAAGCAGTAAAGCTAAAATTTAGTTTTAAATAAAAAAACAATGTTTTTTTTAAATTCTTTACAAATATCAATTATTGTGTCTTCTGCAAGTTTTACATTCTCCATGGAAGACTACTACAGATAGTTCCAAAACATTAAAAACTATAGAAATTTGAATAACCTTGATGCTTTACTCAAATAAATAAAAATAAGACACAATTTCACCACAAATATTAAGTTCATTTTTTTTTCAGTAAAATAATTCAGTTAGCAATAATTTTAGACATGAAATCTAGAAAGAAAACTTTATGATATAGAGTCATAGATTCTCTAAGAACTTTTTCAATGACCTAATAAAATTCAGATTTTTATGGTAATGGTTCAACACGTATGACGGGACAACTCGCGGACACTTATATCCTGAGACGTGTCTGTCTAGACTCTCTAAATTTGTCAGTGGAGTCAGGTCTTGATCTTCATGTAAGCTGGTACATTGGTTTGGCTAACTGTCTCGTATCAGGTCTTGATCTTCATGTAAGCTGGTACATTGGTTTGGCTAACTGTCTCGTATCAGGTCTTGATCTTCATGTAAGCTGGTACATTGGTTTGGCTAACTGTCTCGTATCAGGTCTTGATCTTCATGTAAGCTGGTACATTGGTTTGGCTAACTGTCTCGTATCAGGTCTTGATCTTCATGTAAGCTGGTACATTGGTTTGGCTAACTGTCTCGTATCGGGTCTTGATCTTCATGTAAGCTGGTACATTGGTTTGGCTAACTGTCTCGTATCAGGTCTTGATCTTCATGTAAGCTGGTACATTGGTTTGGCTAACTGTCTCGTATCAGGTCTTGATCTTCATGATTACTTGATGTAAAAAAAATGGCGGATGGAGGATGTGTCTCACTTTCCGGTGTTGTAATTCGACGATTATTGCTCTAATAATTATGATCTTCGTTCATTATTACATTTATTTACAAGTAACTATCTTTTATTTCAAATACTTCAACTGGCTTCACTGGAAGTAAGTGTATGTTAACTCGCAATTAATCGAAATTGTGCATCTTGAAGACAAAATCGCGGCCATCTTGATTATGATGTCACTTATGTACGCCGCCAATTTTATTGTTTTTCACTAAGCTTATTTACAATATGAGAGCGCCATACCCGTGTTGATACCAAAGTTTTTAAAATTATTCGTTGTCTCGGCTTTGGGCGTCAACCACCAACTAAACGCGGAACCAGAGCTGGGCGTCTCCATCGCATTTGGCATGGCCTGTCTCACAAACCTGTCGCGGCTACTCCTGTTGCGGGTGTGTTCGATTCTTTTCAATTTGCGCCTACTACATTCGCACATCCCCACAAAGCTACAAAAAAGGAACTGGGCGTTTGTCTGCTAAATTCTCAATCGGTCAACCCTGTCGGGAAGGCTGACGTAATTTCCGACTACATCGTTGAGAACAATCTTGACATACTATTTATCATAGAGACATGGCTACGGCCTGGGGATGACCACAAGATACAAGAACTTACTCCGGTTGGTTACCTTACTGCTTTCTTTCCCCGCCCGGCTGGTACATTCCTTCCTTTGTATATATCGCCCTCCCCCTAATGCCAGGAACAGGCTAAGTGAAGCAACTTTTTTCGACGAGTTCGCACTGGCACTCGACAATTACAATGTGACCTCACATAGCGCTATCGTTCTGGGCGACTTCAATATCCACTGGGACTGCCCCTCTAATGCCAACACCAAGCGGGCCCGTGCACTACTGGACAGCTACAGTCTCGACCAGGTCGTCCCATTCCCCCACCCACGACCACGGGCACATTCTGGACCGGATCGTCACCAGACCCTCTAACAACCTGGTCTCCTGCCTCGTCACCAGGCCGGCCAGGAAGCGCAAGATGGTCACTCGCCGCAAGCTGCGAGCTATAGACATTGTTGCCTTCGGTGCGGAGGCTGCCTCGCTTCTCGCTTATAGGAGATCCGGTGGTTGATCGGTAACAAGTGCAGAGATCGAAGCAGAGGAGTGATATTATTTGACTTCTTCTTCTTGAGAACTAGTCGGGCTGCGCAGTTCTGGATACGTTGGAGTCCTTGAGGGGAGGAGGCCGAGAGACCAGCCAAGAGCGAATTGCTATAGTCCGAGCGGGAAAAGAGGAGAGAGATGATGAGCTTAACACAAGCTTCCTTGGTGAGATAACGACGGATGGCGGCAATACGACGCAGTCGGAAAAAGCAGATTTTGGTGAGGAAGGACATGTGGGATAAGATAAGATTGCTTTATTGATCCAAATAAACGGAAATTTGATCTGATTACATAAATTACGTCTTTCGTCATACTTAAAACAATATTAGAGAACCATTTGTACTCAAACACAATATACATTCGCGCAAACTATCATATCATTTATCATACAAGAAAAAAGTAGGCCTATCATTTACGAGTCAGCTATTGAGCCATTGTATTTCCTGGCTGAAATATGCAGCTTTCACCAGTTTCTGTGGCTACGGCATACAAGGATATTACTTTCCTCAACAAATATCAGGTACCCGTCAGTGTTATCTAAACCAGGGGTCGGCAACCTTTTACTTATAGTGTGTCAAACAAGGATTTCTAAATCATTCAGCGTGCCAACAGCGTGAAAGTCAAACTGCTCAACTATATTGTTTTTATAAGGCAATTTATTTAGTGCCGAAGCTAAACCAAGACCAAAAGAAAAGGGCCGTTTTAGAGAAAAACATTCAAGCGTTTTTAATTTAATAACAAAATTAAACCGTTTGTTATTATCATCTTTTTTTTAAAAATTAATTCATCGCTAATACACAATTTCATTACATAACTTACACATTTTTGGTTAATGTATCTGCATATGAATTTAGTTGTCAGATAGTATTTTAGTAATAGCTATATTTTCTTTCAAATCTGATCTCAGCTTAACTGAGAATTCCGATAATATATTATTTAATTTCAAATGATTGTAAGGTCCTGAACACAGTTAAGCGGAAGAGATATGAAGTAATCATACAGACTGGGTAGCTAGTGTAAAGTTTAGAAATGTACATATAAATTCTTCAGTCATATAATATTTATATAATTTTCAATATCTTTTATAGTGTGATCATTTTAAATTTATAAATTGTAAGTAATCTTTTTTAAAAAAGGAAACAAAAATTGAAAAATATTAGAAATATTAACGCAAAGAAAACGGGTTAATTATCCCCCTTCAATTAAATTTTCCAAATATGATTCTAGTGATGCCAAACGAGTTAATTGTTTTAATATACCGGTAACTAGTATTTTAACTCCATCACAGAACAGATCGCAAGTCCAATGATGAGAGCTTAACATACAAACATTCCTGAACTAAAACAATCGACGTCCGGTGTGATTATCATGTAGTTCGCCATGCGGCACCCATTAATTATGCTGACATAATTGTTGTTAACTTGAATTTAACAAATCTTCTTCGAGGTCTCTCGTGTGCCACTGAAAATTGTTCTGCGTGCCAGAGTAGGTTGCAGATCCCTGATATAAACCACAGACCAGGAAAACAAATTAAATGCATTCAAAACCCGAGACTTTCGGAATAGTAACCAAAATTGCGCTGGCTCCCAGTCCATCGATGTAGTCCTTATTTCTATGGACTGCGCCTGGGTGGTCGCTTGGTTAGAAACTCCTTGTACTGAAGCTCCTTGTACTGAAGCTCCCTTAAGATTTATTTCAGCGTATTCTAGAAACATGAACAGTTCACCGAATTCTGAGTATTTACGAAAGTTATTCTCTATTTCAATTCTCCCACATTCATATACGACTTACTCATCATACGCCCACTGGGGGGGGGGGGGGGGGTATAGAAACAGTGACGCTTTGAAGCGGACACTGGAGAACTTGGATGTTGAAAAAAAAGTTCGGTATATGTCCAAGATAACTTTAATATCAATTTAGACAACACGCTAATCTAAGAGACTGTTCATAGAAACACTTTTGGAAATATACATTATATATGTAAATAGACATTATATATGTAAATAGACATTATATATGTAAATAGGCATAATGAAAACAAGAAAATCTGTCTGAAGCGAATATAGGAGCATAATTTGAAGTCTTTAGAATTGGCGGGAATATATAAACTTTAAGACGATTGGCTAATACTATAATAACGTTTCCACAACAATGTATTTATAGCCGCCATTACTTGGTTTTTACAAAGATAATATAAATGTTTATATTCTGATCCCTCACACTCAGATCAATATTAGTTCCTTTCACATCTACACCCCCCCTTTCTCCCACTCCCCTTTCCCCACCACTCTTGACCATTCCAGTTTTGGAACAGACGTATTTGAAACGCCAAGGGAGATTAGTGAGTTGTTAGGACGTATTCATACAGGGGTCATAACGTTCTGTTCTGTTTTCAATAGGCCAATAGTCTGTTTAAAATATTGTGAGTACCGTTTGCCTATTATCGTTTCTGAGGCCTCAGTACGTATTTTGAAGTAAACAGACGGCATAAGAAAAACTTAACAAAACATAATTATAAAGCACCAATGAGTAATAGATTAGTAAGTGATCTGCTCTTCAAAGAAGTAAGTTAAGTCATAGAAAGCAACGACGTCTACAAATATATATTCTTTTTCTTTCGGTCAGCAATTAGACTGTGGAACACACTGGACCAAGCCTCCATCACTGCAACCTCTGTACCGGCCTTCAAAATCTTCACTGAAGAGTTGGACTTAATACCTCAAATGAAACTCCGTCATCTGTTTGTAGTTCTCGTTGGTGATGTTATAAAATTGTGTATGTAGTTAAATTGAGGACTTTTTCCTCGTGTCTAACGGGGTCTCCACAGTATTATGAAGAAGAACAAGTTAGTGTTAAAACACATATTATATGATTTTACAAGGATTGTATTTAACATTTGTGCTGTTTAAAGGAAGGAAAACGCTGCAAGGATTTTGATAAGAAGTGCAAACGGTAATTCCTTGTCTCATTATGTTTAAAAAAAATGTGTAGGGCATAGAAAATTACATAGTCTAGGTCAATTTATTAAGGCCGAAGGCCGAAAGCAAACTGGTTTGATAAAAGTACGGTATTGTCTTTAGTAACATCCTCAAAAACACTCCTTAAACTGTGGAATAATTATGACCCTAACTCATAGTGTACGGAATTTTATTAGTCTTTGTTAAATGCGCATGACTGTACCCGTGAAGGGTTTGATTGGGTTACCATGACAGCGAAAGGAAAAGATATACATTAGTGTCTAGACATTATGGATGTCTATAGTTTGCAGGCTGATTGTACAAAAATAAATGTGGAAACACAATTTGAGGAAACAAAACGATAAATCAATAATGAACATGTGATTTAAAAGGGTGTTAGGAAGTGTTTTCATTCGCTAGGCTAGCGGCTAGAGTAGATACAACCATACTGCATGAAATACATTGAACCAAACTAAATTTAAATGTAGAATTACATTATCGTGATAATTTTGGTTTTAGTTTATGCTCCAGATTAAAAGATTTGATACTTTATTCACGAATAGATATATTCATACTTTACTCCCCATCTATCTTTCTATCTATCTATCTATCTATTTATCTATCTCTTTTTATCTATCCATTCGACTATCTATCATCTGTCTATCTATCTATCTATCTTTCTATCTATCTATCTATCTTTCTATCTATCTATCTATATATCTATCTATCTGTCTGCCTGTCTGTCTGTCCATCAATATATCTATCAAATTCTACCTATCAATATATGAAATTCTAATGTATATCGAATTATATCTTTTGTAACAAACCAATTCATTTAACATGTATGCCTATTAAGTAATTCACCAATCCTCACATGTAAAGCATGTCTAAGATTGACGATTCTGTATTTTAAAAAAGTTCTCTTTTATAAACTCTATTATTAGCAATCAACAATCTGACTACAATGTTTACTAGACACTTTAACAAAAATCCGCTTTTTAAAGCATTAAAGCCGATCAGTACATTAGTTGACTATAGGCTTAAGAGTGAGTAGCTTTAGTACCAAGCCTGATGGTCACTTCTAGACAGCTACTAAACAGAAAGGTCAACTGAGATGAATGGCTGCTTGGCGTAAAAAAAAATGATTAGTCATATTTCTGTCAGCTGTGAAGTACGGGACGGAATGAGTCACGGATGTAGATTGGATTTACAAGAGAGGACGGAGTCAAAGGGACATAGGGGAAGGTGGGGAGGGGGTCGAGAGAGAGAGAGAGAGAGATGCGGGGAGAGATTGGCTTTGATGTCTCAAGAAGGAGCCCTTTCTCTAGTTCAATGGGCCGTATTGCTGCTGAGAGTTAACACCCTTGCCCCTTATACAAGTCAATCTTTTATGACTGACTTGTAATTTACAAGTGAGATGTAATCATTGTGCAAAGTGAACTTTGCCCCCACATCAAAGTTGTGATGTCTCAGGAGATGAATCTGTAGATTCATTAGAAGATAAACACCAGACAGGGCTCCATTAATTTGCCAAGTTTCGAGACTAGAAGAGTCGCTAACAAGTGGAAGTCAATTAAAAACCAGTGCTTCGTTTGAATACGGAAACCGTCTTTAGAATTAAGAAAAAACACAACCCGTTATATCACGATGTCCAATACAGTAAATGATGTCTAATACATATTATTATTGTAAAAATTTATTGAGAATTTAATGTTTTGACTTATGATACCAACTGTGGCGGTGGAATGAGCAACAGTTCATTGACCTTGCCTGTAGAGAACACAGTTCCATTTCCGTGATCTCAGCCTAAACTTTCACTCCCAGCAGGCTCGCTGGGATGGCAATTAGTTCTGACAACCACCTGGCAACTTAATGTATCTTTATGTTGCCACTGAACGTGATTTCATATTAAAAAAAAGCACTGTTGCCAATTAAGCTTTTTTTTTTTTTTGCATACAAAATCTAATTTGTCTCGCTTTTTTTCTCTTCCTGCCAAAAGTTACTGGCAAGTGTGTTTCAAAAAAATGTTTTAAACATGTCTATGAAATTATAAAAAAATGCCAAAGATGCGTAGGTGCCAACTTAATCTTAAGATATAAAAAAGAAAAATTAAAATTCTGAGATAATTACCGTATATACTCGCGTATAAGTCGCACTTTTTTTTTACAGAAAATTTCGACAAAAAGTATACGTTGCGACTTATACACCCGACACTGTTTTTGAAAAGTTCGAAAAACATCACTACTCTGTCATAAAGTTTCCTACATAACCCCTATAGTTGATTGGAGTTATGTAGAATTATTAGGATATGCCTTTATTTGATTATGTTTGCCTTATGCACGATTAAAACAATTTTTTAAGGAAAGTTTCCAAATTAGGGGGAATATTTAGTAACTTTTATGTTTAAAAGGTATGCATTTTGAGATATTAAATGGCAGTGTAACCCGGGAAGTCGGGGTGCGACTTATGCGCGGGTCAATGACTACGTATAAAGAAAAAAATCTTTAATTAGGGGTGCGACTTATACACCGGTGCGACTTATACGCGAGTATATACGGCTTACTTTGACAATTATGTATCGTCTTTTTTAAAATCTGACAAGAAACACTAAAGTAATAAAAGTAAAATGTTGTAAACTCTTGGCGTTGAATTCTGTTATCTGACCCTCTGGATTATTGACGGGGTTACAAGAGTACGCAAACGGCGAAGTCTATGATAATCCTCTCCAAGGCTGAAGTGGACAATCTAATCAGCTCTCTGGTCAGCCCGGACACCAAACGAGCCCAATCAGTTTGTCAGATGACCGTAAGCTTGCCCACCGTCGTATAAACATCCCATAATGGAAACCAGCGCAACTGGTCAACCGATCACGTGCCGCTATCATTAATCCAACTGCACGAAAGGGGGTAATGAAATCTTTACATCAAGCACTCAATGTCAAGTCCACAATTAAAGTGGGTAGTAGTCCGTAGGCAGGACGCTTCAATGGAAAGGCGCCGAAACAGCCAAAAAGAAAATTGATTAAGTATTGAATGAACTATAGTCTGGGGTACAGCCTCAGCTAAGGGATTCTTCGCTAGACTATAACTGTTGATACAAATTAGTTAATTAGAATCACAAGTTACAATAGCTCTAGCTTCCCATAAACTAAGTAATGTTTACAGTTCTTGTTATTTTTTAAAGGAACTTTTCGGTTTAATAAAGGCTTATTAACCTGGCTCTTGAAAATCTATTACGTTTTCTTTTTCAAATTAAGCATTTGGGAGACGAGGCTCCCATTACTACCACAGTCATACATACAATTTTTTAGTTAAATAGATGCACGCATAAAGTGATGCATTGAGAATAGATAGATAATAAATAAATATAAAATAGACAATAGATATATAGGCAAATAGATGGACGGAGAGGCAGATAAATAGATAAAAAGGATAGATAGATGAATATACTGACAGATAGATCGAGAGATAGACAACAGGGATAGACAACAGATAAATAACTAGACAAAATGGTGAGCAAGCGTACGGTCAACTATTCTCTTGGAATAAAAAGTAAATTTAATATTTCCCTTTCATGCCATTATGGTCAATGGGGCAAGTGAAACTGCGTTCACAAGTTTCCGTGGCCACGAAATACAAAGGGTTTCTTTGGCCAGCGCAATACCAAGCCGCCGTTTACTTTTCCCTAACCGATGTCAGGTATCCAACAGAGCTAGGTGTACTTATGAAAAAAAACTAGCCGAAACCTGGATTCGAACCCGGGACTTTTGGTGCGGCCTTTCAAGTGCTGCCAGCAAAACTAAAAATGTTACTTAATCTTTTAAAAATATATTATAAGCTACAGACGCTCTTTCTATAAAGAAAATGAGTGCGTCTTACGCTTGTCGGTGGCTTGAGTCTAGTCTCGCATTTTGATTAGCGTTCAACCTTGTACCATTTGCAATCTCCACAATACAATTTTTGATGCCATTTCACATTATTGTGTGCTGTATTGCTTGTATTTCTTTAATGGTAAAATAAGTACTTAAAGTCATTTATTTTAACTGTCAAGACATATAATTATTAGGCAATTCTTAGACAATTATAGATGCAACGAAAAGGAGGGGGGGGGGCAATGCCCCCATTGGTCAAATACTATTGTCTCGTTTCTTGCAACCTCATCACTCGGACCCAAGTTGATTTTATTGCATTGCCAGATGTGGAATTCAAATAGCTTGGCCTTTGACCCGGAAGTGTCAAAGACAATCAAAGAAATCCGCTAGCGATCTCCCACCAAGGCAGCTGCACAAATTCTCTGATAACATTAGGGGTCGTCCGACCGAGGGCCGTTGCGTCGGGGGCAGGGTACTTTGTGGCGACGGAATGGGGTAATGGGGGAGCGGGAGGAGTAAGGGGTAGGAGACAGACAAGATAAAGAGAAGTGCTCCTGGAGAATAGAGAGTTGACATTTGTGGCAGGACAATATAAAAGGTCAATCAGATGTCAACTCAGATGCCATCTCACATAATTGCGTGCTGCTATTGATTCATAAGATAAAAGTGGCACAGTTAAAAGCAAATATAGCTCCATTTCTACATATAACTCCATATATTTCTACACGTTTATTTACAATGAAATATTTTATGGTAAATCATACTCGACATTCATGTGTTTAGATTGACTGTTTTTGGTTTACAGAAATGAAAAAAAAAATTCTAATGGTTACGTTGCTAAGTCAATCAAAGAAAAATGTCTTTCGTCAATCCATAATTAAAGCAAATATAAAAAAAGAACTCTAAAATAAAAAAATGCATTCGCAAATCTAAAATTACACTAAAGAAAGAAAATTGTTTCCTATTTTATGACAAATACGTGTATAAAAGTGTATACTATTTGCTTTAACTTTAATACAATCGCATTGTATACATCATCCAATAAAAAAACTCGAACGCTTCATTCTTTCTAATACAATCTAAAGCTGTAGAACTTAAATCTGACAACCCGAGACATCTGGATTGTTAAAGTTTAAATACAGTCTATGGAAATACCGATTTTCGATTGTAATGTCAGAATATATTTTTTTATTTTAGGATTGTTAAGCGAGTAATCAGAACTAAAACTCCACATGTTCCGAGCTATATTTATCTATATATAAAACTATTTTACAAATGGCTCGTCTTCTAACATCACTATATAAATATATTATTTTTTTTTAGCGCTGGGATTATCATACTGCATATAAACTTGTGAGGATTATGTCTTCAATATTAAAAGTGAGTATGCCAAAATTTATAGCAGAAAGCAGCCATTTTTCAAATCAAATTTAGCGAATAAGATCGGAAGTGAAGTTGCATCCAAAACTTATGCATGCATAAGATTAAGACTGGTCAATGTGTATATAATGCACACAGACTCAAATAGCACATGTGTCAAGAAACTATTATGACAAGATTTTTTAAACATAATGAAAATACTAAATAAATCATAATAATTCGCTTTTTTTCTGTTTGTACGATAAAATACTGTATTAACAATCTGTCCATATATTCATTATCAGCATCCTAACATCCAAGATTAAACTCTAATTTAGAAATACAACCCAATAACAACCTGTTGCAAAGCTCAGATAAACAAAGACAAAAACACTTTCCTTTTCCCCTATGCGAGAACAAATGCATATAAGTACTCTTTCTTCCCGAGTGGCATTCGAGCATGGAATGGGTTGCCTGAACAAACCAGGAAAACCAGTAACTTAACATTATTTAAAACACTAATAAAAACGCAAGACTAGACTCGGACCACGGATGAGCGTAGGACGCAATAAACTTCTCTATAGAAGGAGCGTCTGTAATGTATAAGATAAGATAAGATTTGACAAGCAGCCAGTAAATGTGTCACAGCTTACAAATCAGAGTGATGTTTGAGACACAACAGAACATGGATGTCTATCGCAAGCACAATCTTTATGTTGGTTTCTATCAACTGCCATAGAATGACCCCACACGCCGCCGTTATTGATCGATGCATCAACAATGAAGAGATGGCCACTGGTCAATCCATCAGGAGATATGACCACTGGTCAATCCATCAGGAGATCAAACAGACGCGACAGTATAAAAATAAAACGACCTCGACTTAGAGAGTAATTAGTGTAATGGGCAGGCATACTGTTAATGAAAAATAAAAGAAGAACAGCTAGCAATAGAGAAATGTTGAAATATACCATTATTGCTATACGCATTACGAAACAACTAATACAATAGCAATGACATGCACAAATAGTACAGTTGTGTCAGATATAGACCTTAGTTTAAAATCCGAAACTCATAGGGCGCCGAATATCAATAAGATGTGTTACATGAGTGGCAATCGGGGAAATTGCTCCCTAAAGTCAAGTTGAGAAGAAGAAGGTATGCAGATAATTCTCACCAATTCCACACCAAGTTATGCGCTAATAGTACAATACCGAAAGTCAGCGAAAACGTATAGTTATTTTTTTTCTATCAATCGATTCCTATGGTTATTGCAAATTGCATTATAAAATATCGATATTTCCAGCTTTACAAATGCATGCGATATTTTTTGTTTTTTCGGAAATTTCCGTTTCTCGTTAGGTTCACATACACATTTGTTTGGTGGTATCGATACAGGCATGAATATTTATAAACCGAGAGAGCAATAAAATAGAGTGAAGTGAGGACTCAAGGCGAGGGCTGTCGAGAAAAATACAGAGTAGATTGAGAGAGAGAGACCAGGATATATAGCACGACAGATGAGAAACAAGTAAAGGGAGGGAATGAGAGTGGGGGAGAGGAAGAGACGGGATTAAAAAGGCGCCAACAAATAAATTATAGAAAATAGAAGTCTTTTTACTTAGTTTCTCAACCTACTGGATACGTCTGGTGTTTTTTTTTTTAGTGGATCACTTCGTTGTTAGCTTTATAATATATTGGTTTTAGTTAGCTCTAGATATTTCAATCTTGTAGTTATTGCTTTCAGTTTTACTTTGATTTGTTGTCATTGGTTTAAGTTAGCTATTAATACGCTATTTGGCGAGCTAGCTCACGGGAAAAGAAGAACCGGCGGCCCAAAAAAAGAGATTCAAAGACAGTTTGAAAGCAACCTTGAAAGCACTTGACGTAGACCCAGATAGATGGGAGGAACTGGCGACCGATAGAAGCAGGTGGCGCAATAACGTGTCGTCTGGGGCACAATTGGCGGAATATAGCAGAATCTCCAGGGCCGAACAAAAACGATCAGAAAGAAAAGCCAAGCAGTCCTGCAAGGCGCTGCCAGACCCCACGACAGCAGTACCTGCAACAGATCCTTTAAGGCCGGCATAGGACTGATAAGCCACCAAAGAGGCCACAAAGCGACTTGTAGACGTGGTCATCCTCGGAAATGAGGGACGAACAACAATACGTCAATGTTGCTGTTATTGTTACTTTATTGTTGCTATTATTGTAATTTTTTTTATAGACTTAGAGAATCAACACATTGTAATCTTTTCTTACAGGATATTGTTTTTTTCTATTTGATAAATATTGCTTGTTTGAGAACGGGGTCAATTTATTTGAAATTGATTTTTCTTTTGTCTGGGTCACTGTACCCCCTATTGACATATTCATAGCAAACTAACAAAATAAGTTACCAAATTTCAGGTCGGCCAGGTTTCAGACAGATCAAGGTCGGAACCTTATTTTCTTGTTGTTTATTATGTTTGTTTTGTATGGCATTTTATGCTCGTTTGGACGTTATTTGAGAAGTGGACTTGCCCCCCCCCCCCGTCAGTACAGCGTGGACATGAATGTTAATTGATAACATCGCCCAGGGAGATGGCTGGTGGGGGTAGTGTTTCTTTCGTCTGACCGTCATCGGTCATCTACAGACAGGGGGAGTGGGGGCGTAGCAGAGGGTGTATGTATAAAGTGATGCATGATGATAGGGTGATGGGTGCGATGGACAAGAGTATAGAAGGGCGAGGAATGATGAGCTCGAGCTCAACTACAAAAAAAACTCTACAGTACTAGTACTTAAAAAAAAGTTGATCTTAATAGATTTTCTGTTACAGCTTGCACGTTCAGCGCAAAGCTTCCAATTAGAATTTATACACTATCATTTTTTAAAAAGCTGTGTAGACTTTCGTATACGTCTCATTTATGCTTATGCACAAAACAAGTTTAAACCAATCCAGTTTTTTTGTTTTCATGACTCCGGTTTCTTAAGTACTTTTACTACGTTACCTGGTTATTTGTATACTTTTACTACGTTACCTGGTTATTTATATACTTTTACTACGTTACCTGGTTATTTATATACTTTTACTACGTCACCTGGTTATTTATATACTTTTACTACGTTACCCGGTTATTTTTATACTTTTATTACGTTACCTGGTTATTTATATACTTTTACTACGTTACCTGGTTATTTATATACTTTTACTACGTCACCTGGTTATTTTTATACTTTTACTACGTTACCTGGTTATTTATATACTTTTAATACGTTAACTGGTTATTTTTATACTTTTACTACGTCACCTGGTTATTTTTATACTTTTACTACGTTACCTGGTTATTTGTATACTTTTACTACGTCACCTGGTTATTTTTATACTTTTACTACGTCACCTGGTTATTTTTATACTTTTACTACATTACCTGATTATTTTTATACTTTTGCGTCACTCGTTTATTTTATACTTTTACTACGTAGGCCCCTACTCGTTTTTTTAAATACTTTTACTATGTGAATAATTTTTAGCGCTTTTAATGAAATACAAATAAGATGAAAAGAGTGTGAATTTCCCCAATTTTTACTGCGCCTCTTCCCTTGTAAACTTTTGCCATCACACCCCATCGTCATGGCCACCATCATGTACTTCCGTTAAGAGTACACCGGTTGGCGAACGCATGAGCGCCTTCGAGGACTATTACACGGGCTCTGAGCCCACTAAGTCTCAATAGGGCCGCAACAATACCCGCCTCAGGAAATCCCAGAAATCTGGAACGAACAGGCCCATAGTTTGGAATTTAAGCCTCTTATACCGTCTCGTTCATCATCCGGGTTAGGATTCCGTAGATAGGATAAACAGTGTAGTGCATGTGCCTAGGTGTTCTAGCATGAGACTTGTCCCCATCGCCATGCCATAAGGCGACTTAATAATAATAATAATAATAATAATAATATTTGTATAGCGCTGCCAACAAACATAATGTAAGCTCAGAGCGCGTTTAAAATACAACTAAGAATACGGATATTACCCTAGGCCAGGTGACAGAGCTAAATTGCTTCGGACAGGAACTTGGCTCTAAGATGACTTGTCCCACCTCTTACACTTACATGTCAAGCTCTGGGCGAAAGAGTTCGTCCGGTTTTAAATATACTGTTAACTTCAGTAATGGTGGACGTAGTGTAATGTTAATTTTTGCTAGGATAAAAGTATTCGCCAAAAAATAATATCTGGAAATAAGACACACACACAAAAACTACATAGTGTGCCGATCGTAAGAACAACACATTAGGTACATCAGTTTTTAAATCAGATTTACCTTCAATTTCACAGAAGGGGCCCTCAAAGTCCGTGCCGTAGCAGTCGCACGAGATGTTCACGTAGTTGTTGACGCACTTGCCCAGGTTGCACGACCTGTCCCCGTGACACAGGTCCACGCACCCGACGTCCACGGACTTGGTCACGTTGTAGCCCGGAGACCTGGGTGTGCCGTCCGGCAGGTCGTAGTAGATGTCGCTGATGCAGCCAACGAAAGGTGGACCTTGGTTAGCAGTCCGCGGTCTCACATCTGTAAAGGCAAATAGAGAGACAGTCAGTTTGATACAAAGATCTATGACCTCCAAGATATAATATAATTATCTATGGCGTTATGGGTATTGTTTTCAAAAGGGAAATAATTTAAAAGTCAGAGTCAGCAAGAATAACAATAACGACTGCTGATCAAACTTAAACAGAATGTGAGCTCCATTGACTTGTATTTTTCATACTTTCCATAAGTCTCTTCATAATTCTGAGTTCTGTAAAATCATGAAGTCATATTTTTAACCCAAAGAGCAATTAACACACTCGACTACATTGGCGTTACTAGGAAAAATGTTGCCGAGGGCGGGGGGCTGCAATTGGCACCTATCATTTCATTTTTTTTATTACGCTAATTATATTTAGGGCACACCTTGAGAAGACTCGAGGGCGATTTGGTCAGACACGCACTTGACTGGAGTCACCGTGGCATGATAAAAATAAATGGGCAGACCAAAGCAGACCTGGAGAAGGTCGGTTGCAAACGAGACAAAGGCTGCTGGTCTCACATGGACCCAACAGAGGGGGCCGCCCAAGATCGAGACCGATGGAGAGGTGTAACTATGGCACTTTTCTCCAACGGGAAACCCAGGGATTAAGTCAAGTAAGTCAACTATATTCACGTAGCTTCTGATCAAAAGTGGTCGCCTTATTTGAATCAACGCAAAAAATCTTCCTTACAGAAGGAACGCCGGTAACATATAATACATAATAGTGCGTTGAATTACAT
Organism: Anisus vortex; assembly: GCA_949126835.1. Classification (NCBI taxonomy): domain Eukaryota; kingdom Metazoa; phylum Mollusca; class Gastropoda; family Planorbidae; genus Anisus; species Anisus vortex. Next base: position 11,123,847 of record OX421493.1, read on the forward strand.
CGGGTAGATCGTGAAATGTTTGCTGCCATTTGCAGCATCTTATTATTGCGAATGAGTATCCCCTGTGCTGGCTGAAATTGATTCTAAGAGGAGAGAGATATTGATGGTAGATGGCCGAGAAATAATAACGATAGCTTGATGTAGTTGATCAAACCATAGATGAAAAATAATTGACATGAAAAGCCAAGCCTTATCTCTAACTAAAAGGTAAAAATATATGATTTAAAATGCCTTTTTTCCTTCTGTTTTTTTAAATATTATTGTTGGGTCTATGTTGAAACCAATGGCAGTTTTATGGCTTATAACGCGAAAACAATAGATTGAGAAATAGAGTATCGGAGAACATAGAGAATCAAACTACTGTTTTAAATATTCTACTTTTTTTAAACACAATAAAAAACGCCAAAAAATATTTTTATTACCCTCAGAGTAATAACATTGGAAACATGATATTTTGTTTATAACGGAGATGAATTCGTGCAAATAGAAAATGTCAGTCATAAAGAAAGGTTTGAATTATTTCCTGTTAACTTCCGTCTAGACTTTTCATCTCCATTTCATTGTAAATGTTCCACCCTGTCATAAACACCATGGCCTGTTGTCCAATTTGCTGCCGCTGGATTTGTGTTGCTTCTCAAGTCCCTAGAGTTTAACAGACTGGATTCTTAAATGCACGGGTTTTCAAAATGCGCATTGGAAATACGGAAATAGCGTCGTGGCGATTAACATCACTTCAACGGAGCAGCAAAAGTCATTTGATGACGAAAACACTCCCTACCTCCTCCCCTCCCTTGAAGGAAAATAAAGTAAACGGATACATATTAGCATGCAAGACCTGCTATAAACAAATATAGGCTACAATATTTTTTTTATCTTAAGGTGTATGCCAGTTCGTTGTTGGATTATATTAATAAAGAACATGACGACAAAAAGTTTCTGGTATGCCAAAGGTCATAAGCGCTTTACACAAGCCTTCTAGTTGAATGAGAGATACTGGTAGGCCTATATGTTAGTTACCACTTACCATCATATTTTATATACATATATATATATACAAATATAGATCTAGGGCTATATGTATACAAACTTATATAGATAATTAGATAGCGATAGATAGTTATAGAGATAGATAGATAGGCAGATAAATAGATAGGCTAGACAGAGAAACAACAAATAGATATAGATCCAGACTTGACCACGAAATTATAATACACGTCTAAAAAACAATGTTTTCAATTAGGTATTAAAAATCAATTAAGTTATTTTTTTTAAACCACGAAAGATAAAACCAAAATTATAATAAAATAAATAATATGAAACCAACTTAATATACAACAAACAACCTATAAAACTAAGCCTCACCTCCAATAGAAACTTGAGTCTTAAGGTGGCTCCATTTCAGAACTGTGTGGGCGTTTCCCCAGGAATAGCCTCGAATTGATTCCCTGGCTATTTCTCCATTTAGGGTCAATCTCAACTCGGCCTTGGCCGGGTCAATGTACAGGTCCACGGAGTGCCAGCGGTCATTGTTTAGAGCTGATGGAAGGAAAAGAATAGGCTCAATTTCAATGTGTTGGACATACTGAGAAACTCGTTCTCTCATAATGGATTATGACGAGACGACAATGGCATTGATGTGTAGGATACAATGGCGAGTATGTATGTGCGTGTGGGTGTATTTGCTAGTTCAATACTTATTGTATGATGGCATGAGCCATCAAGGGATCTGCGCTCACCAACACAGTCACTCCTCAAAATTCATAGTTTGGATGGACACAGAAAGAAGTACCTGGGAGTGCGCTCATTTGAGTCAGTGGCGCCTTCTCTATAGAATAGTCTATCTCAAACACTGAGAGAATCTGGGACAAGAGAATCTTTAAAAAAGAACTTAAAGACCTTTCTCTTTGGCTAGTACATCTGCCAGTGCAAATCACACCAAGAGCGCACTGAGCATGCTAATTTAATAGCATGGATAGAAGCGCTATAAGAAATGCCCATTCTTATCTTATCTTATTACTAATACATCTTCAATTCAAACCGAGAGCGCACTGATGACGCTAAATTTAATAGCAAGGATAGAAGCGCAATAAAAATGACCATTATTATTATTATTATTACGGAGAGAGAAAAAGAGACAGTGATAGAAAGAGAAAAAGAGAAAGAACGAATGAGAGAGAAATAAAGACGGGAGTAGAGATGGTGAGAGAGAAGACGATTGTGAGGGAGGTAAGCACAAATATAAGAAAGACAAATGGAAAGAGATGGAAAGAAAAGAAAATTAAGTGACAGAGTAGCTTTGTATATTGTAAGAGAATCAAAGTGAGAGCGAGGAGAAAGGAAAATTAAGGGAGACGGTTCGAGATTATTTATTAGGTAAGAAACTATTTACTGTAGAATTTGAAGTTGATACTTTTTCCTTCATTGAAATAATCAAAATAATTATTTTTTTCTTATAACTATTTAAACCTTATCAAGTTCCATAAAAATATATTTTTATAAATATTACTTTACTAATAACATATTTAGTATCTAGTTAAGGTTTAACGTTTCATGTAATTAGAATTTTTTTTTTTTTAATTAAGTTTTTTTTTCGTTATGTTTCCTGGTATTTTATTCAATAAAAGTATTTAGAAACAACATTTATTGGAATTAAAAAAGTAAAATATTAAATTAAAAGCACTTCTGAGTTTAACATGTTTGTTTTTTCCGAAACAAATATGAATTTTCATTTAAATGTTTGACTTTGTTTTATTGTATAATTCGAAGAACGATAAATCAAGGATTTACTGTAAGTTTCCAGAAAAGGATGAAATAGAGAATATCTTTTTGGGATAAACTACAACCAAAGACTATTCTCACGACAACGTTATATTTAGATTGTAGAGACTATTTAAACGTGTAGAAAGATGTATATTTAAAGCAACTGCCGGACAAATTAGCATTTCATGTGATGCTAGCGACTTTTTTTTTGTATACACCCATCAACTTAGTCTCCGGACAGATAGCTTTGTCCAAGAATAACTGGACGCATCACCAATCTTTGACAAAATCCACGTAGGATCTTCTACTCAGACAGATCATTAATAAGATTCACGAAGAACAGAAGATTCTCAAACCTTTTAGAACGGGGAGATGAAGGGGATGGAGTTGCGCGTATCCCAGACAGTGTTAGGGTCTGGCACTAGCTTGAAAAATGTATATATAAATTTGAGTACATGTTCAAAATATCTTGTTGTCAACGCTGACTGGCCTGGTTAGAATCTTGCAGGTCCGTGAACCATGGAGCAGATCTGATCTAGCAGGGACTCGGATATTAGTTTTCGGGGTGATCGCTGATAAAAAAGGAGCTTTGTTTCTTTTTTTTTAAATCTTATTTTTTACTTTGTCCGGGATTTTAGCGGATCAATAGAAGACGTATCCGGTGGCTTTGTGACAATAAACAGGAATTGGTATTGCTTTCCATTTTGGCTATAAGAATAGGTTTACCACATTTTTCCGTTCTCTTTTCTTTGGCCCCCAAACACAAGACATCGTTTTAAAATATCAACAACGAAACACACACAAAAAAAACTGACAATATCGTGGGGGCAAAAGATAATAAGAAAAGAAAAACAATAACAAGGAAGCAGATTTTTTTTTCACATCCGGTTCTATCCCATCCGCCGTCCAATTCCCGTCATTGAACAATGAACAATATTTGATTTGACACATAGTACATAGGTACAATAAAGGCATAGTCAGCACATTACAAGATAATTATAGCATTGGTAAATAATATATTGAGTTGTTTTTTTTTACCAAAGATGTAATAATCTTATAGGCCTATCTAGAAGGAACGTCGGTAAACTTGTAAGACTTATAAGACATAACATTTAGCTGTTTCGCTGGTTATGTACATGTACCTTCTGACCTTGGTAATTATAAGATTTTTTTATACCAAAAACACCACAATTGTTAACCCTTCCTTATTTTATTCCCTTGTCACTGGTGACACAGCACAAACATAACAACTAAATAAAAACTATCCGGAGTCTACATCTCTACATTGAGGATACTTTGGGTTTTCATCATCTTGTTTAAATGATGCAAAAAGATTTTCCTGTGGCTAATTTAGGATCGTCAATTCCCTGCCGGAATAACGTTAATGAAAGAAAGACAATTTATAGGACTATGTTTTTTTCTTGAAGATACGGAAAAAAGAAAAATGTTTTCATCTCAAGGTCTGTATGCAGTGGCATTATCAGAGGAGCCGGTGGGGGCGCCCGGGGTGGGTATGCGCCAAAAAAACATTTTCATAAACTTAGCTTACTAATAAATCAACACTAGACAAACATTCTTAAATATGTTCCGATTTCGACCCAGTGGCGTAGCCAGATTTTGACGCTAGGGGGAGCGAAATTTTAGGAAAAAGGACCCACTTTTAGCAATTTTTCTAGATTAATAGAATAACTTAGAATTCGTACGTATCAAGTGTTATAAGAAAACCCTGTGCCTCAGGATACACACACTGTATAATAGTGCAGTTTTTATTTAACCATTCACGATTCTTTTTCTAGCAGCTAATAGTGATGGGAATTTCTGCAACATTAATTGATCTAGTATCGAAAAGTATTTATAGAATCAACGCGAATGCTCTATAGCAGGGGTCGGCAACCTAAGGCATGCGTGCCAGACTTGGCACGCAGAACGAATTTCAGTGGCACGCGAAAGACCTCCAAGAATATTGTTTAATGCAAGTGAAAACAATGTATGTCAGCATAATTAGTGGGTGCTGCATGGCGAACTACATGGGAATCACATTGGACGTCGACTGTTTTTGTTCAGGAATCTTTGTTTGCAAAGCTCCCATCATTAGACTTGCAATCTGTGATTGAATCTATTGTTAAGATAGACAATTGTATAGTTTCTATAGACTCTTCTAGAAGGAAGTCATGTAACATATTTTGTAGAAAGACAGTTTTTCTTCTTCTTACTTCTTATACATTACAGACGTTCCTTCTATAAAGAAGATTATTGCGTCCTACGCTCATCTGTGGCCCGAGTCTAGTCTTGCATTTTTATCAATGTTTTAAATGATGTTAAGTTACTGGTTTTCCTGGTTTGTTTTGGCAACCCATTCCATGCCCTAATGCCACTCGGGAAGAAAGAGTACTTGTATGCATTATATTCTCGCATAAGGGACAAGGAAAGTGTTTTTGTCTTTATGTATGGAGTAGGCCTATAGGTAGTGTCTAGGATATATTCTTTTCTTGTCTGGAAGCAATTAAGATGTATCTTAACGGAGAAAAAAAAATGTTATTGAATGAGGAGAACTGACTGTTGAAGCCAATGTTTCTGTATGACTTGGCGACACGTTTTAGTGAGTTAAACTTCCATTTACAAGACTGGGTCCAAAAGCACTAGAAGTGCTGGGCAACTGGACTAGATTTGCATTGAAACTGGGCATATCTTTCCATGAAATCACTCTCAAAACAATTCACTCTTTACCTAATTTAAGGCAAGTTAAGATAGATGAGCATTTTCAGAAGTACACTAGTTATATTAAAACAATTAACTCGTTTGGTACCACTAGTATCAAATTTGGAGAATTTACTTGAAGGGAGATAATTAACCCGTTTTCTTTACAATAATATTTCTAATATGTTTCTTTTTTGTTTCCTTCTAAATAAATTAATGGCTTACAATTTATAACTCTAAAATGATCAAATGACACATGATAGTTGAAAATTATATAAATATTTTATGACTAAAGAATGTACATGTACATTTTTAAACATTAAAATAACTACCCAGTTTGTATGATTATTACGTATCTCTTCCTTTTAATTGTAATGTAATCCTGTCATTTTGTACGATTATCTTGCCTCCGGGTTAAAATAATATGTTATAGTAAATCTCAGTTATTCTGAGATCAAACATTAAAGACTTTATCTATATCTATTACTAGAATAATTTCTTGACAACTAAATTCAAATGTTAATTACTATTAATGTGTAAGTTGAGTATTGAAATTGTGTCTTAGCTACGAATGGATTTTTTTTTTAAGCTGATAATAACAAACAGGTTACCGTAATTTTTTTTTATTAAATATAAAACGCTTTTATGATTTTCTATATTAAGCTCCGTTTCTTTTGGTCTTGCTACGGCACTAGATAAATTGTCTTATAAAAATAATATAGTTGATCAGTTTGACTTTCACGCTGTTGGCACGCTGAATGATTCAAAATGATTGTAATAAATTAAATTGTTGAAATGCAATTTAAAGAAACAAATTAGAAATAGCATAAATTGTGCTTCGTGGCTTGTTAATATTATTAATTAAATAATTTTTTTTTATCCGAAAAGGCCCTTTTTCTTTAAATATGGTCTTAGGGGGAGCGGCCACTCCCCCTTGCCCCCCCCCCCCGGCTACGCTACTGTTTCGACCCCCGTCCTAGGCACCACAGGCGCCATTTACCATTATAACGACACTGTATTGATTTATTGAAATCCTAATTAGACTGCAAAACTAGAAGTAAACCATGAATATATAAATGCATGAGGCTTAATGAACTTCTTGCAAAGAAATCATAGAGATAAAAAGAAGAAAATAATATAAGCGAAAAAATAAAACAAACAAATCCTTTAAGTTAAAAAAAATAAATGGAAGAAAATGTATGTAATGGTGAAACAAGAGAAGCTTAATTGTCTTAAATTTGATAAATAAAGATAATAAAAAAACACCAACAATTATCTTTTCTTTTCCAACAAAGCTGTGGATCTACTTCTTATATTACTAAAAAAAAATGTTTTTGAAACTCTTTATGTGTAGTTTTACATTTCTTGACATTATCAGTTTTAACGATCGCCGTCTCCACGTGCCTTATCACGTGCTTAAGGAATCGACCAATGGAATCTCCGTATTCATCCGCCGAGCAAGCCGCACACACTTCCCTAACTTTCAAAAGATTTAGGCCTATCAGTACCGATCTTATAACTTGTTATATTTCCGGCGAATTTCACACAGATTGTATGACAGAGAGTCTCATTGAGTAAGTGGTACAATGTACACTTCTGTGTTAAAGCCAGCGAAAAAACGACAACAACCCTTTAAAAAAAGCAACGCGAGAAGAGGAAACAGCTTAAATCCATTTGCTAAATTTAGAGCAGGATTGTCTTCCTGGATAAACAATAAGAATTAAATAGTGGCAGAAGTTTAAACAGACAAGTAAAAGAAAATAATATTTGTTTATATTTTGTCCGACAAAGTTTACTTCATCATAGAAGAGCGTTTGCCAAACTGTTTTAGTTTCGTGGCTCTGTTATTTTTATACATTTACGTCACCAGCCACTAAAAAATATATGTTTACCGCTTATATTAAATCTTTACGTAAAATTGAGCTAAAACAGATATTAACCTGTAGCTTAAAATCGAGTTCAAATATCACAAACCAATATCCTAAACATACTGATATAGACATATAGCTAGTAGAACATCATTAAATGGCTTAGATTATATGAGACCCGTTAGCTTTTGTAATCGGCTGTCGAGTCGCAACCCGGCATTTCGTGAATATATGCCTTATAAAAAATATAACGTAGGCCAGGGATCGGAAATCTATGGTACGCGTGTCAGACCTGGCACGCAAAAAAAAAATGTCATGAGAAAGACACAAAAAGACAATGAAAGAAATTGAGTGCTAGAACAGAAAACATTTTAGGGTCATGGTACGCTGAATGAATTAGAAATCATACTTTGGCACATTATAATCAAAAGATTGCGACCCCTGACGTAGGCTATAAAAACGATCCAATATTCGTTATTTATAAATCAGTAGAGGTGCTCACGTGTTCTGTAGTAGACTGTAGTTTCGTAAAATTGGTGTTGTTGTTTTTTTTTTCTTCTAATTACTTTGGACTAAAACCGATGCTCGTCTTGTTACTGCCAGAAACCATCATGCTTTGTTTAAGATTCTATAAAGGAGTTTTGGGGGAAAAAACATCTGGTTTAAAATTTGAATTTTCCATTTTTCCCATCTCCATTCATTGGCCTTCGGGCCACAGAGACGAGTTCCGCAGCTTTCAGCAACGTCTAATTCACTATCCTAACTCACTACCACTAATTCACTATCGCTAATACTTGTCCCACTTCCTTAGTTGATGCCAGTGAAATGAAATTCTCATTGTCCCCCCCAACACCAACGTATCCTGTGGCCCTCAATATTCATGACCGACTATTGTGTTTACTCACCCTTATTTTTATCTCTCCTACTCTCTATCTCTCCCTCTATCTCTCTCTTTCGCCCCCGGGCACAGACATGCGCAGTCTTGTAGTTCTCATTGTTCCCGGGATTGTGGTGGTAGTTTTACAGGCACCGGGAATCATTAGCTGATTACTTTTCGTGGCATCAATATCCGATTTGACCCTGACCCCCAGATTTACAACGCAAGCACGCACTGTAACACCATACCAACAATACATTTATTTGGACTGATAATAAAAAAAATAACAATTTAGCTTATGGAATGCTGCCAAATATAAATACATTGTTGAGAAATGTATCGGATATTCCCAAAGCATTATTTCCGCACAAAGCTATTTTTAACTGCACTCTATTTTCTAAATTCTTTTTCACACAGTTCACAGTTCGCTCCTTCAATAGAGCGTTTGCAATCACGTGACAAAAAGCACGTGATTTTTGTTTACTTTGAGTAATGGTGTACAAGTAACAATGGCCGCTGCATTAATACAGTTTCAAGCTTTTTAAAATGATGTTTTGTGTTTTAAGTCTTGTTAAGATTTAAGCTGTATTGCTACAAGATTAGTTATGAGGAATCCGTTTTTAACATTAAAAGTGAGTAGGCGATAATTAATACTCAAAGTGTTAGTCGCGTAAGGCTAAATGTAGCATTTGTTTATAAAATAAGTTAGTCAAGAGTTGCGTCCTTGGTAATTAAAAAAACAAAATGCAGAGATTTATGAAAAACAACAACACGAAAATTCTTTTGCATCAAGCAATTAGTTTGGGATTATAAATAGGTGATTCTTTAAATCTGACATTCACAATCCATAGTTTTCTTTTGACGCCATCTTTTGGAAATGAAATAAAATTTAATTCTCTACATATTTTCATACAACCAGTAACGTAGCACACAGACATGTTTCGAAGAAAATGATCGAATAAGACCGGAAATGTTCTTCTTTTTTACCTTTTATGCATGCATAATCGTTAAGACTTTTATTGCGTCCTACGCACATTTGTGGTTAAGAGTCTAGTCTTGCATTTCTATTAGTGTTTTAAATGATGTTAAGTTACTGGTTTTTCTGGTTTGTTCAGGCAATACCCATTCCATGCCCGGATGCCAAACGGGAAGAAAGAGTATTTATATTATATGCATTTGTTCTCGCATAAAGTGTTATAGTCCTTATGCTTATTTGATCATTGCAAACGTTTTTATGTTGTATTTCTTAATTAGAGTTTAATACGACGTGTATTATTACAACTTTACTATTTGCCCTTCTATTCTCTAGTGTTTCTAGTTTGTTTTTTTTACTGTTACTGATTAAACAGTACCAGAAACCATATACACAACTGACTTGTGTGGACTCAAGGAAATTTATTCAGTCAGTTCTTTTAAGATTTCCAAGACGGAGAAATTTAATTGAATCGGGAATTAAAGAAAACCCATGACAGAGAAATCTAGTCAGTCTAACCAGTCCTTGAAGAACACTAAAAGACAGGGAGAAAGAATTTCAGTTAGCACTACCGGGTAATCTATATTTACTTGACAAGTGCTTCGCTATATTTTTAACCCTTCCTGTACCGACCCACTTTCTATCTATGATCTTCAGTCCCGCTATATACGCGCCCGGGACTGTAAGGGTTAAATAAGCCGTTAACCTCTGTTACATGATCAAAACTCAAACCCGTTGTTTTCGAATGCATTCAACTCTCAATGCTGATAGCTGATTGGCGGATTCCTTTAAGTGTTGACACCACGTGATCTCTTTGTTTATTCTACAGCTGCCATTGGAGATTTTTATATTTTTTTCTTCCTGTGGGGTCTTGTAAATAAAAAAATTCCACTGTTCACAATAGGTTGCTTATGCAGAAATGTAAACTTTAAGTTTCTTAGGCTTGTATTATGAAAACAGCAGCATAAACTAGAAAATAAAACTGAGTCTAAAAACGAACTTAGTTTTCTAGTGAATGAAACTCTTGTAATTTGCTGATGGAAGTGTTTTATGTCCTAGCTAAGTTATTATTGAGCTTTTTCGTTCGGACATATTGTCTAGATACACAGAGCGAAAGAACGAAAATGAAAGAAAGAGAGAGAGAGAGAGAGAAAGAGCCTGAGAGAGAAAGAGACCAAGAAAGAAAGAGATAAGGAGATTGAGAAAGAAAAAGATAGAGAAAGAGAGAAAAACGTTAGAATGTGTGTGTAAGAAAGAGAGAAGGGGTAAGAAAAAGAGACACAAGAGAGCTAGAATGAGAGAAAGATGCAAGTAATAGTGAGAAAGAGAAAGGGGGAGAAGTATAATAAGAACGAGAGAGAAATATGCAAAAAACAAGGAGATAGAGAAAAGCAAAGGAAATCTATAGAGAAAATCGTAACAAACTAACCCATAAAAAAACAAAGTTTTTATTATACTCCCTTTCTTTGTAAACAAAGTTTATATTTAATTTATATTTTGATAGATTAAAATAAATATAAGTGATATCATACCTTATGAATTGCCACACTAAAATTGTGCGCATCCTTTTTTTTCTAGCTTTAACCCGCAAAAAAACAAAAAAAGATAACTCGCTTTGTTTCGGCTACATTGTGTCGTTTTCATTCTATTTATTTCGTAAAAACGAATGTCACGATTCTGGAATTAAATCGTAACCTTATTAGCACTCATGGATAGATCATAGCGCAGAAGTAGTGTAGAACTAGAAACATAGGTTAGCGTAGAGTTAGATTAGGGAGTAGAAGAGTGGCCTGGAGCTATTACCCTCTCCCTCTCTCACGCAATAGGAACACCCCAACCACCCTCTCCTCACCTCTCTTTAACCCTCTCTACACTCTGTCATTCCCGAATTCAGAGTTGCTACTTGATTCAGCCAATTGGTATTACACTATTTGTATGTGTGATTGTATGTGTGTGTATTCTTTAATGTATGCATATATACGCTGTCAATTATGATTCATGTTGTATTTTGATAGTACTACTCATTTATTTTGCTAAACTCAGTATACACGTAGACACCCCCACCCACTGCTACACCTTTTTCATTATCTCCCCTCTTCGCCCCCCACTCAGCGCCCGTGGGCATAACCCTTTATCCACTCGAAGTAGTGACATCTGGAGCGAAGCGTCTCGCACATACGTAAGCACCTTGGGCTGAGCTCGACCAGAACCAAGTGACACAGGTACATCAAGGGAAATAAGTCATTATCTTATCCTTTGTATCTCCGTATACGTCTACCCACCCCCCCCCCCTTTTCCCCTGGGCCCCACCCCGCAAAAGTCGGCGGTACTAATCGTTCACCTACACCCACTCCTAAATTCCCCCCCCCCCCAATAGTCAATCCTTTATGCAAGTATATTTCAAACCAGCCAACCAGAACATAGGTAATTCTAAACTAATGTAGCTTTCCAATCAAATTGCCCACTGATCACGTGACTAAAACCCACGAAAGCCCGCTTAACTAGTTTTTAGGACACTTCGGCTCAAGCGTGAGGCGGAGAAGGTTGTTCGATTCTAGCCTCGACTTATTCAGTTCGTTCCATAGGATATACCGCCTGCATGTGTATAGATAGATATTTTGTCAGTCTAAGTATTTTCATGAACACAGCTTCGTTTGCCTAATGTTTTGGATAACCTAGCAGTACCATGTGTTGAGTGTTAACTGAAGCCTGTGCAAATTCGTATATGTATCTTGCCATTGAGTGAAGACTTGAAATGATAATAAACACCTGAACTTAACCAGCGATTTATTTGCCTACTTAGAACTATCTGTGTGTCCGTCATAATATTTAACGAGCCAAGAGAGAAATAATAATTATTCCAGGGCGATTCCAGTCACGGTAATTCATACCCCACGACGACCTGCCACTACTACCCCACTCACCTACGACTCCGCACCCCTCTCATCGCCCAACTTCTGCCAGGTTGATGTCCTAATCGTAAACACATCCTGACAACGAACATATCTGAAAAGTGTATTTACTTCCGTCTCTTCCGATAAAGGCAGACATGTTTTTAAGTAAAATATTTTCTTCGATTCGCAAATTGGTCGAAGGTTCTCGTGACTATTCCAAAGGCTATGATGCTGAAAATTTGATAGAATGTATTGTTAGTCGGGACAAGTCTGCTGCCCAGGTTTTAGCTCGATTTTTACGACGGGAAGTGGTCGAAAAATCGATGCAAAGTTTTGCAAGAAGACAAGCAGACAATCAGCGCAAGTTAATGAAAGGGAGTAAAAAGCGTTTTATATTTAATAATAATATATTAACGTATTTGTGATTATCATCCTTTTTATTTGCATTTTTACCAAACACAAAATTGTATTACCGAACTTTCACATTTATGGTAACTATTTTGTAATTATTATCATTTGGTTGTCAATTTATGGATCTAGCATCTGATAATATTGATTTTATTTAACTGAGTTTCTTTAATTTATTTCATGGGTTTCAATTAAGTAATATTGTTAAGAGGAATTGATACGTAGTAATCATACAGACTGAGTAGCTAATGTAATGTTTAAAAAATGTGCATATAATTTTTAGTCATATAATATTTAATATAATATTATTCAACTACTTTTTACAGTTTGGTCATAATAAATTTATAAGTTGAAGAGCGTTTATTCTTTTATAAAAGAAAAATAAGAAACATAATATTTAATATTAGATATATTACCGCAAATACAACGGGCTAATGATCTCCCTTTGATGAAAATAAATGGTCTAAACGTGATTCAATAGTGTTGCCAAACAAGCTATGTTTTTTTAATATAACAAATATTATTGACTAATTATTATTTATTTATATAAATCCAGCATTAGACCTATAGTATTCATTACAAGATTTAATTATTAGGTATAAAATTAATTTACTTTAAACAGTTGTAAATAAACATTTTCTGCATTAATAATTACAACAATTGCATAATATAATGCTATTAAAAAGTCTCTTCATATTTTTCTTTAATTAATTAAAACAAAATTGTTTTTAGAATTAGTTAGTCTATATTTATGTTTAGGCTAATTATATAAGATGAGCATAAAACTCTTTTAAATATAATTAGTCTGTATCAATTAATGAGCGCCTTATCTTGAATTCTCTTAGCTAATTTATAATGGCAGTTACATATTTTGTCATTTCTGAGTAGTGAAGTGTAAATGATTTCTTTAAATGCTTAACACCGCTTTCATGTGCAATAAATAATGTTCATAAGTGTAAGTTTAACCATAAGCTGAAAGTTGAGCGAGTGCCTGGCAGTTGAGAATAGCAGATGAATTTCTTAAGCAGCTTCCACCCAGATTTTCCCGCAAATGGGCACATTTTGATGCCCAGATTTTGGATGTTTAAAATTCATCTGGCTGTCTTTTAAAATCGCTAATATCCCTCCACTAAAAATCATATCTACCGTACATCTAAGAAGGCTGTCGTAAGATCAAGCCAGTTAAGCTTGATGTAGTATGAAAGAAATGAGTCCATGAACTTGAAAGTCTTGCCTATGTTTAAAAAACTTCGCTTTGAGTGCTTAGATATGTTTCTGAAAAAGTCCAACTATCTATCTTAATATATGCCTTTATAAAGGGAAGTACATATAGTTAAATGTTTTGAAATTGATTTCACTCAAAATATATACAAATCCATTCCAGTGGTCTAACAGTTCAAGTCGAATATGACCCCGTCTTTGTAAATGCGTATAACTCACTGAAATGTGTCGTTCTGTCATTCAGAAACATCGGCTTCAATAGTCAATTTTCCTTATTCAGAGCCGACAAATTATGTTTTTTTTCATCAATAAAAAAAACACCTCTTGGAGGTCTCTCACGTGCCATTGAAAATTGTTCTGCGTGCTAAGTTTGACACACGTTCCTTAGATTGCCGACCCCTGCACTAGAGGACATAAGGGCAAAGAGTAAAGTAGTAATAATACATAAGGTATAAATTGTTAACTTAGAAATACAACCCAATAACAACCTTTTGCAATGCTTAGATAAACATAAGGACAAAAACACTTTCCTTATCCCTTATGCGAGAACAAACGCATATAAGTACTCTTTCTTCTCGAGTGGCATTCGGGCATGGAATGGGTTGCCTGAACAAACCAGGGAAACCAGTAACTTAAAATCAATTAAAACATTAATATAGATGCAAGACTGGACTCGGACCACGGATGAGCGTAGTACACAATAATCTTCTTTATGGAAGGAGCGTCTGTAATATATAAGAACAAGAACAATATAACTTTTGAACAAAGACTTGGGTTTACAATGCCCCAGTTATGTAGACTTATACACACATGCCATATCAGCCACCTGTATATTGAGTTTACTACTCGCCTTGAATCCATGCACTGGGTTGGTGGGAGGACATGGCTTTACGTTTACTTTGATGTCAAAAACCTTTTTAAAATGTTTTTATGTCATAGAGAGATTTGATTAAGATTGTGATCAACAGATGAACGGTTGGAGTGTTTGTCTATATCTGTTTACTTTATTCATGCATGTCGTCTATCTATCTATTAATATATATATACGGGCATGTCATATATCTATTTATCTATTGATATCTATATTTATCTATCTGCCTACCTACTTAGCTATCTATGTTTTTATCTAGCTATTTATCTCTATATCTGTATATTTATCTACATACCGAGCTAATTAACTATCTATTTATCTAAATAACTTTGTCTCTATCTATTTATCTACCTCTCTATTACCTATCTACTTATCTTCAACTTTACCTACCTATCTACCTATATATCTATCATTTCATTTTGTTATCTATCTATCTTTATCTCTGACTATCTATTTATCTTTCTGTATAAATATGTCTAGATGTCTGTCTATCTACATATCTATGTATAAATATGTCTAGATGTCTGTCTATCTACATATCTATGTATAAATATGTCTAGATGTCTGTCTATCTACATATCTATGTATAAATATGTCTAGATGTCTGTCTATCTACATATCTATGTATAAATATGTCTAGATGTCTGTCTATCTACATATCTATGTATAAATATGTCTAGATGTCTGTCTATCTACATATCTATGTATAAATATGTCTAGATGTCTGTCTATCTACATATCTATGTATAAATATGTCTAGATGTCTGTCTATCTACATATCTATGTATAAATATGTCTAGATGTCTGTCTATCTACATATCTATGTATAAATATGTCTAGATGTCTGTCTATCTACATATCTATGTATAAATATGTCTAGATGTCTGTCTATCTACATATCTATGTATAAATATGTCTAGATGTCTGTCTATCTACATATCTATGTATAAATATGTCTAGATGTCTGTCTATCTACATATCTATCTACTAATCTTTATGTCTATCAGTCTGTCAGTTCTTTTGTCTGTCTGCTTGTCAATATATAGATTATAGATCTATGTCAGTCTACCTATATATTTACAACCACGGTAACGTTATCAATATAATGCAGACATAGATATACAGAAAGGGAAATTTAGACACGCAAAAACAATAACAACAAAAATAACGTTCTGGAATTCATAGCCAATAGAAAGTAAGCGATACTCAAACACATTTTTAAGTACAAACTAGCATATTTTGGATTCCATTTTGAAAACTATCTTATTGATCTCTCATCTTATACACTTTAAATGTGACCTTGTTGACAAAATTTCAGCTCACACAAACGCACACACACACAGATATTTTTAAGAGGGGCGAGGAGGATTAAAGGGACTTAAAAGTGATGAAGGGATTATAGCACGCTAGAGTAAATGATTACACAGGCCAGTGATTCAATACACATTCGTATTACTGTGGTCCTCTCTAATTCTTTTGTTTTTAAATGACCTCTTCTTTCCCAAAAGTTACGTTAATAGCTTACTTTTGAAGGAAACAACAGCGAAGCGTTTAGTTGTGGATTTAAATTATATAGGTAAGTGAAATACAAAAGAAGACGATTGGCTAAATGTTTTATGAGATGCATCGGATGAAAAACTGTTCGCAGTCTCCAATTTGGCTTCAGCATTTTTCTTGTGAGAGTTCTGATATAAGACCGTAAACTCTCCAGATACACAGATTTTCAAAAGATTGTACCATTTGGGCTATGTATTGTGTATTTTCTGAGCATAATGTTTTCTGTATTTTCTCAACATTATGAATTATATCCTAGCCCAATCTGAACATTATGTATACTGTCTTTTCTGAGTCTTATGTATTCTATTGTAAACATTATGTATACATACTATCCTTTCTGAACATTATGTATTCTTTCTTTTCTAAACAATACGTATTCTCTTTTTTCTGAACATTACATAGTCTTTCTTTTTTTTAACATTACGCATTCTGTTTATATTATGTCTTCTATCTCGTCTGAACATTATGTATTCTCTGTTTTCTAAACATATTACACACAAACAAAAAAAGTATTTTTTATATTCGTAATATATTTTGACCCCCCCCCCCCCACCCAAAAAAAAAAAAATAAAAAAAAAAAAAAAAATTCCATGACTTACCTTTTCCTATAGTGAGGTCATCTGGAAAATTACTGACAGAGAATCCAGCCCTTAGTTTACCCTGACGCAGTTCCAAGATAAGTTGATACTCTGATAGGATGGATATACCTTTGGTCTGGAAACAACAGAAGTAAATAAAAACATGACCAGTTTAGACTACACGTCATAGCTACCTAAACAGAAGTTTGGGCAATCGCGACAATCATTAGGGGATGCTCTCTTTTTTTTTCAGGCTCTTGTGCATAGAAAGGCATTTTACTTGAAGTGTAAGAAGCAAAAATGCCCCCCAGGAAATAAACGATTGGCTGAATATTTAACATGAAGAAAGTATTTGTTCGAAAATATTTGTACAACACCTATTCTTTAATATATAAAATGCAGACGTGTAAGTTAGGGACTTTATGAAACTGACTAACCAGCCTTATAGTCAACGTGAGCGCAAAGCTTAGCCGCACTTGCTGGGTAAACTCATTTACACACCCCTGACCCTTGTGGAAAATCCTGAAATTTTGTCCAAGGATTGATCAATAAACTGCCGGACAGTTAAAACACTTATTCTTAAATCATAATGGAGCGCGGCGGCCGAGCGGCAGCGCGTTAGGCTGGCGTATCCGAAGGCTCTGGGTTCGAATGCTGGTGAAGGCTACAATTTGTTTCCGGGACTAAATGGTGTGCCTGATTCTACCTAGCTCTCATCTTATCTTATCTTAGCTTATCTTATCTTATACATTACAGACGCCCCTTCTATAAAGACAATAGTAGGGTGTAAAGTAAAGGCGTCTGGGCATTGTGCTGGCCACACAGTCCCCTAGTATGATGTGGCCACAGAAACTGTGGAACGCTGTTTCACCTACCCTATGGTCAAGTTGGTCGGACGGGGATACTTTACTTTATCCCTCCAAGGTCAATTTGGTATTTTCCACAGGTGCAACTGATTGAAGGCCAGTCTATAGACGTCTAGTAAACGTTTTAAATTCCAAAAAAGAACCTAAACAAGAACGATCGAAAATTAAAACTTACGTCTGTGTCGAGAATTATTTTATGTTGCAGAAGAACTCCGTTGGCTTGCTTCGTTTTGAAGGACAGAGAATAATGCTGTTTCTGAGAGTCCGTCATCTCTGGGGTGAAGGCCAGGTACGACTCCCCAGGCTTCCTGAAGGTCCAGGTATTTTCGATCTGCTGACCATCGCAATAGGTCACGAGCAAAATGAGTAGTACAGCCGTACATGCGATAAATCCTGTAGGACCTGGCCACGTCTTTGTGGTGGTCAACATTTGACCGCCAGATCGTAACATCTTGATATCAAATCATGATCTGTAGAAGAAAAAAGTATTTTTCATTGAGAACTATGAATATTGAAACATTACCTTTATCAACAAAATTGATTTTTTTTTTCAAAACGTATATAGGTTATCAGTCATGTGAATTCCTAGAATGAAATTAACAACACTTCTGGGCTAATTAAACCACTTCTCCCATTCAATTTATCGATCTGCAACTTGGCACATTGACGTGAAGCTATGAGCAAGACATTTTGTTTTTTTCAAATTTCAGCCACACACACCCCATCCCCACCACAACACACAAATATCAGGTTTTAACTTTTCTAAAAATACACTTTGTGGTGCGCATATATAAATCCATAATAAACGCACCTGAACGCACAATACCAATATTTTTTAAATTATTTATAATGTAGGAAATGTAGGATATATATATCTATTTACTTTGCTTTTCTTTACTTCTTTTTTTTTTTCGTAGACGTCACTGACACAGTAAAATCTTTATAAATCTAATACACAGACCTAGTCTAATTAAAAATACATTTGAAAGAATGTATAGGAAAAAGTAGATTTTTATAGGTAGTCTCGCCATTGTTATTTTCCATCGAAGCGCACAGTACTGTAATAAACTAACAGAAGTCAAATGGCCTGCAAATAATATTATGCATACCAAGAGTCTGGAAAATTTTATTCATTGTATTCATTTTCTCTAGGTGAAGTGGGTTTGCCTTATTTAGCGTCTGACAGTGCGTTTGACAAATTCAAATATTGGCATTTGAATTAACTTTCCATAAAAGAACACAGATTTTTACTTTAGATAAACTGATACGTACAATCCAATACAAACAGTACTGTCCATAAAATACAAAAAAATAAATAGAAAAAGAAACAAGAAATGTAGGAGGCAGACAGTAGGCGACAGACTAAACTTAGACAGACAGGAGACGAAACGATCTCTTAGCCATAGACCACGACCTCCAGTCGGTCTAACTGATAGTCTTGAGTTTGAGTCGTGTTATTACAGGATAGACATATGATCCGGTTTAATAGTTATGACTAAAAGGGTTTGTAACTTTGTAAGTGGTTAGTGGGCGGATGAGGTAAATGTCACAGTCAAACGATTTATATAAAAGGAAAATGACTAAATGACCTTCGTTAATTCCTTTTTTACTTGACTTACTCGGCTAAAGCATTAAATTCCTAAATAGAAATACAACACAATTACAACCTATTACAATGCTGAGATAGACATTAAGTCAGAAACACGTTTCTTATCCCATATGCAAGAACAAATGCATATAAGTACTCTTTCTTCCAGAGTAGCACCCGAGCATGGAATAAGTAGCTTGAACAAACCAGGAAAAACACTATTTAAAACATTGTATCATACTGCAGGACTAGTTTTAAACCATGGAAAATGGTAAGACGCGATAATCTTCCGTTTAAAGGATAAAAAGCTAAGATATATTGAGAGCTAAACATTTAACTCAACAATTTGACTGAGCTTTATTTACTTACGTATTAAAAAACCAATAAATATTGTTCATTATTTGTTTCAATATTGGTTATTGCGAGAGGAGTAAATGTTTTGGTAACGGAGTAAGAGGGAAGTGTGTCGGTGTGTCGGTGTGTGCGTGTGTGTGTGTGGGGGGGGGGGTTGTTGAGTGAAAAAGGGGGAGGGTGGCAGGGCCATCGCATGTCACAGGAAATAGTTAACAAAAGAGATATAAAGAATATGGTTTTCGTCAGTTCATTCCATATCCTCGCTTACATTTGATGATTGGCAGATTTATTGTCTTATTAAAATGTTAAAAACAAACAAAGAAAAAAACACTAGAAAAATCAATAACAATGAAGAACAATGGAATTGTGTTGCCTGAACAAACCAGGAAAACCAGTAACTTGAAAGCACTAATAAAACTACAAGACTAAATTCAGACCCCGGATGAGCGTAGGACGCAATAATCTTATTTATAGAAGGAGTGTCTGTAACATATAAGATAAGGTAATATCAGCTATCTTTGCTAGGTTTAAAAAATGCTACTAGTTGTTAAAGATTTTTTTTTAATTTTATTTATTTATTTATTTTTTTGGTCACTTTCTAAAATAAATTTTGGCAATCCAAACTAATGAAAAATATGAACAGGTGATTGAAGTTTTCATATTCCATGTGTAAGAACCTTAATCATAAACACTATTACACACACACTATTACTCCTTAACTGGGGTCCTCCGCGTGCCTTTCAAAACCGCTCTGCGTGCCAAGTTTGTCACGAAATTCCGTGGGTTGCCGATCCCTGATAAGATTAAAGCACTAATCGAAATGCAGGACTAGTCTCAAACCACGGATGACCGTAAGACGCAATTATCTTCTTTAAAGAAGGAGTGTCTGTAATGTATAAGATAAGATATATATACTTTTACTTTCCCAGTGGCATTCGTAAATGAAATGGGTTTTCTCTAAACAAACCAGAAAAAAAAACTGCAGCTTCTTAACATCATTTAATACTCTAATCAAAATGCGAAAACTAAACTCATGACCACGTATAAGCATAGGACGCAGTAATCTTCTGTATAGAAGGAGCGCCAGTAACTTATAAGATAAGAAGATATGGAAAGGATTTTGATATTAATAAGTGTTATCTATCTTTTTTTTTTTTAATGAACCAGAACTACAAGAATTTTATTTTATAAATGTCAGTGCATACGTCTGCATGCGTAGGTGTCCAGATTGGAGTTTATATCTGCCACCTGGAATTTGATCACACACACACAAATTAAAAAAATGGCGTCGTGAAAAAGAAAATGTCCATAAAACCAGTTTGCTGCAAAAGCTAAAAAGCCCCACAAAATAAGGACGCCTCATAAAAGTCACCAACCACACCCATAGAATTCTGGGACTTGTAGTCCACCCTATTCCAGACATTTGGGATCGCTTTCACCTCGGATATTTTTTTTTATGCAGTATTACAGGGATCGGTAACCTAAGGTCGCGTGCCACACTTGGCACACAGAGAGATTTTCAATGGCACGCGAGATATATCCACAAGAAAGGGATTTTTAATTAAATTTAACGAACTACCGGTACGTCAGCACAATTGATTGCTGCTGTTTGATAAACTTCAGGAAAATCACAATGTATGTCGACTGTTAAAGTTCAGGAAAGTTTGGGTGCAAATATTTTATCATTGGACTTGCAATCTGTGGTTGAATCTTTTGTTACGAAAGTAAATTCTATAGTGTCTCTCCCTTTAATGATTTACAGACAATTCAAGTCTCTTCGACAAGAAAGTGATTCTGAATATAGAGATCTACTATTGCACACAGTGGTCGTTGGCTTAGACGATGTTTAGTCTTGGATTATTCTAATAGTATTTCTTGTCTGGAAGCAATTCAGGTGTTTCTTGATAAGAAAAAAATAATTTCCGATATTAATTGAGATGAACTGATTGTTGAAACTGATGTTTCTGAATGACAAAGCGACACACATTTCAGTGAGTTGAACTTGCATTTACATAGACCACTGGAATGGATTTGCATTGAAACTGGATATATCTTGCCGTGAAATCAATTTTAAAACAATTTAACTATTTCCCTAATTTAAGGCATATTAAGATAGAAAGATGGGATTTTTCAGAAATACTTTCAAGTACTCAAAGCAATGTTTTCTAAACAAAGGCAATACTCATGGGCTCGTGGACTCATGTTTTCATTCCACATCAGGTCGAACTGGCTTGATCTTTCTACAACCTACTTAGATCTTTATTCTTTTTTCAATGGTGAAATATTTGCAATTTTAGAATGCAGCAAATTGAATTTTAGACATTAAAAAAAGGTATCAAAATATCCCAATTTGCCAGTAAGTCTAGAAGGAAACAGTTCAGGAAAGTCATCTGCTATTCTCAACAGCTACTACTTTCAGCTTTTGGTTCAACTTACACTTGTGAAGAGATTTGTATCGTACATGAAAGCTGTTTTGAAGTGCGTCGTACATGAAAGCTGTTTTGTAGTACGTCGTACATGAAAGCTGTTTTTTAGTACAAATAGGTCACATACACTTGATCACTCAGAAGTAAATAAATGTGTTCCTAACATTGAATAATTAGCGGAGAGCATTCAAGAAAAGGCGCACATTAACTGATACAGACTAATTACATTCAAAATAGTTTTTCTGCTCACCTTCGTTAATTAAGCATGAAAATAATTTATTCTAAAACAAATTTTTTTAGTTTTATTATTTCATTCAATGTAAGCGGCTTTTTAAAGTAGCATTATTGGACACGGTGGCTGATCGGCAGTGCGTTAGGCTGGCGTAACGAAGGTCCTGGGTTGGATTCCTGGTGGAGGCTAGGATTTTTTTCCCAGGTCTGAAGCTGTCACTAAGTCTACCCAGATCTGATGGGTACTTTTAGTTGGGGTAGTTTATCTGGGCTTTGTGCTGGCCACACAATATCCTAGTATGCCATTGCCACACAAAACTGGTGAACGCTGTTTTACCGGCCCTATGGATCAATTTGGTCTGACGGGGTACTTTACTTTACTATTATGCAATTATTGTAATTATTAATGTTTAAAAAATAAATTTCTTAAATGGGCAGGCAGGAAATGTTTACTTACCACTTCTTAATTAATGTTTTACCTCTAATTATATCTTGAAATGAATATCATAATGCTGGATTTATATAGGAAAATTACTAAAAAGTAAAATTAGTTATATTACAAAACATGACTTGTTTGTTATCACTAAAATCTAAATAAATTTGGAAAATTTTAAGGGAGATAATTAATCCGCTTTCTTTACATGAAAATTTTTTTATTTTCTTTTTTTTTTAAATACAATACTGGCTTATAATATATAATTTTAAAATAATCAAACTAGACAAAGTAAATAACAATTTTATATATTATTATATTATATATGTATATATTATATGACTAAATCACTTAAATTTATAAACATTACATTAGCTACTGAGTATGTATAATTATTATGTATCTATACCACCCACACGTCATTTTAGTATCCTAAAAGTAAAAATATTTAAGAAAATCCTATGAGATTAAAATATAATGAGCTAATAAATAACAGGTGTTAGAATTATTTTTTGAAAACTATATGAAAATTATTAGACACTAACCTTTTATGTGAAATTTGTATAATAAATTTTCGATTTTTACCATAGATTTAAATGGAAAAAAATATGAATATCGCAAACAAGTAAATTTTTTTTTTAAATAACCAGCTTTAAAGATTTTCTTTAAAAGACTTCATTGCTATTGCTACGGCGCTATCAAAGTTGTCTTATAAAAAAAATCTAGTAGGGCAGGTTGTTGGCACGCTTAGTGATTTAGAAATCCTAGTATGGCACACTATTAGGAAAAGCTTGCCGACCCCTGCAGTAATATAATATATAGACATGCTCCTCCATCTTGGAAAAAAAAAAGTCAGCTAACGCCCATGTCCACATTGAACCCCGGCAAGGTTATACACACACACAATCTAGAAATGGAAGAACTATAATAATTGGACTACGTAATACCAAAGGACATCTTCTTCTTTCAAGAACTCAATTCTAGAACAATGTCCTTATTAGATCTATATCTTTATGGATAATGTCACTGATGCTATTGCTAGTGTTATTGTATGGTCAAATGTGACAATTTTGGAGACGTCTAGACGTTTTTACTACTTGAGCATTGACGACTTTTACCCGTGATTCACCTTCAATAACTCATACGAAACCTGAGTTGTTTAGCAAATAATTTTTCGAGTATTTACAACATAAACAATTACATCATAAATTTCTAATCGTTTAAACATGTTTGTCGATTATACACCAATTGTCCATCTAACGACTACCTCCAACTCCAGAGACTCTTTATCTAACTCTGTCTTCTCCCTGGGCAGCTCCCCGTGCTGACCCCTTTAACCCTCCTACTATCCCCGCCGTTTTGTGACCCCGTGATATCCGCCGAGTGTCCGTGCGTTGCCGCCGTAGCCAATTTTGTTAGTGGCAGATAGAAAACAAAACAAAAAATTATGTAAAACGTAAGACTTAAAGTTCAATGCCATTCTCCCCTCAGCGTCCATGATGCACCCCGTAAATTTGTTGGACCTCCCGCCTAATGCATACGTACTAACCTGCAGAAAATACTGGACACCTGCAGAAAATACCGGACACCTACAGAAAATACCGGACACCTTCAGAAAATACCGGACACCATAAGAAAATACCGGACATCTTCAGAAAATACGGACACACTCAGAAAATACCGGGTACCTTCAGAAAATACCGGACACCTTCAAAAATACCGGACACCTGCCCGTCCTTCCCCTTCCGGTTATTCTACCTAGGAAAAAAAATGTGGGTTTTGTTATAGGCCTACCAGTCTAATATTTCTTTACATTTTTTTTAACGTAAAGTCTGCTGAAATACTGGCCTGTCAGATTAAAAACAAAACACCTGGCAACCCTAGTTACCTTCTAGATTCTAGACTCTATTTCATTGGTAGGCCTACACGAGATGCAGTGTTAAACCATCTAAAATTTACCACGGAACTAAACTGCTGAACCAACCAATCATTGATTTAAATATTTATCACAGAGGGGACCATCCAGAAGCTGGTACATGGCCTGCATATTTCAGCACTCAGAGTCTCGCAAAAACACTTCAAAGGCCACAGATAAACTTAACCAAATTACTTTTAGCACAAGCCAATATAAAAAAAATGTTGGCTATAATATGTTATAAAGCGATGTATAAATCTATTCATACATTACTACTCTATATAATTATACCACATAATCCCTTAGTATGCCGTATACTTTTTACTGTATTAACCACTATCAATAAACCAACCACAATAAACTATCAATATACCAACCACAATTAACTATCAATATACCAACCACAATTAAACTATCAATATACCAAACACAATTACTATCAATACACCAAACACAATTAATTATCAATACACCAAACACAATTAACTATCAATATACCAACCACAATTACTATCAATATAACAACCACAATTACTATCAATACACCAAACATAATTAAATATCAATTTACCAACCACAATTAGATCTAATTATCAATATACTAACCACAATTAACTATTAATAGACCAACCGCAATAATTAACTACCAATTTGCCAACCACAATAAAATATAAATATACCAACAATACCCATATAAATGTTCACAATGATGCAGCTCTTCGGACCCCCCCCCCCCTCTCCCGTCCATCATAACAATGAAATGCGTAAAAAACAAACTACACATTCTTCTGTTCGAAACTTTAAAAAAAACACACATAAACAAACACACTTTTATATATTTTTTTTAAACCTGCAACAATTACTTGAACCAAACGTTAATCAATAGCGCCTGCCATCTTTAACAAATTAGCTTCTAATGAAGAGGGCAATTTGTCTAGTCTAATGGGTTTTTCTTTCCGGCGTATGCCCGATTTAATTGGCACTTAAAGTTAAACAATAAATTGTTTTTGCTTTAAGTGGGAATCTCTATTTAAAAAAAAAATGCAACATTTACTTCGTTGGCCTAAACGCAGGGAGGAGCAAACAGAAATGGTTTATTGTTTAAAAAAAACATCAAGTATTTTTTAGTTGATTACAACACGTTGTTATTTAGACGATTACAAACAATTTTGAGGATAATTTTTTTTTGCAGATAATTCCAATCATTTTTTTTTAGATGAATAATATTTAGATGAAATTAGCCATTCGGTGTTGCAAAGGTAAATACTAGCATTAATATGGCTGCGTTTTGTTTTAGATTGTACAAACAAATTCAGAACCTTTAAGCATACAAACAAATTCAGAACCTTTAATACAAACAAATTCAGAACCTTTAAACATACAAACAAATTCAGAACCTTTAAACATACAAACAAATTCAGAACCTTTAAACATACAAACTAATTCAGAACCTTTAAACATACAAACAAATTCAGAACCTTTAAACATACAAACAAATTCAGAACCTTTAAACATACAAACAAATTCAGAACCTTTAAACATACAAACCAATTCAGAACCTTTAAACATACAAACAAATTCAGAACCATTAAACATACAAACATTCAGAAAATGTAAGCATTAAATGTGTACTTTACGAACCACTTCTGTGGCTGTGTATGTATTTCCTTGCCCTTTAGTTATATAGTAGTTATCTTATCTTGCTCATAATAATTCTCTCCAGTAATCTGGATGAGCTTTTAGACTGTCGTCTTATTCTTGAATTTCATTCAAAAAGTGCGTGGGAATTCCCCATTAACCGAACTATAAACACGCGTGCTGTTAGTGTAGCAAAATCGCTTAAAAGCAAGATTCGTTGTTAACATAAATTATTGGCATCCTTTTATATATAGTAGCAAACTTGAGAGTGAAGTTTCCCATTAACCGAACTATAAGCACGTGTGTAGTTGATGTATTCAAATCGTTTAAAAAGCGAAATTCTCCCTTAACAGAACGATAAACTGACTGGTAGCTGGAGTAGCGAACTTGTTTAATGGAAATTCTTCATTAACTATAAGAACTTGTGTAGTTTGTATAGCGAAATCGTTTAAAGCTGATTTCCTCATTTACTCAACTGTGAACACAAGTGTATAAGGCTAGGTACTATAGTCTAGCAAAATCGTATTAAGGCAATACAACAACTGAAGATTGTGTGAAGTGAGAAGTTGGGTCGATATCAGACTTGCCAATAGGAACTAACTGCCCAGACAGATCGATTGTGTGTGTGCATGAGATGTTATTAGGTTAAGGTTCCGTGGGGATTGGAAATAAATATGAGCAAGGCGGTCTATGTGCATGTCTCATTCTCTTGTGTCTATCCCATGGGGGGGGGGGGGGCGGGGGGGGGCGGGGGGGGCAAGGGATTGTGTAAAGCAGGGGTCGTCGGCAACCTTTTGTTTAACAGTGTGCCAAACTAGGATTTCTAAATCATTCTGCGTGCCTAAAAGTCAACCTGCTCTATTATACTTTTTTAAAGAATTATATTTATAGGACAATTAATTTAACTCCGTAGCAGTCCCATGGCGGCCAAAAGCAAAGCGGATTATTTATACAGAAAATCGTTAAAGCGTGTAATATTGGATATAAAATTAACGTGTTTGTGATTATTATTATATTTATTCGCATTTATATCAAATACAATATATTTT
The DNA here is from genome assembly GCA_949126835.1 of Anisus vortex. NCBI lineage: Eukaryota > Metazoa > Mollusca > Gastropoda > Planorbidae > Anisus > Anisus vortex. The sequence continues at coordinate 11,151,051 of OX421493.1, forward strand.
ATTACTAAGCTTTTACATTTATGGCAATTATTGTCTTAACAATATCATTTGTTAGTTAAGAGTTAAGATAAGGATCTAACACCTGCAAATGTTAATTATAATTTGACCCCAGTTTATACATATTCATATAAAAGGTACTTACGTAAAATGGTATAGATACGTACTAATAACACAAACTGGGTAATTAATGTAATGTTTCAACAAAAAAAAAAGATTTAGTCATATAATAATTATACAATTTTCAAATACTTTTTACAGTTTGATAATTTCAACGCTATTAGTTTTTACCCCCTTTATTATTTTATAAAAGAAAAAAAAACGAATTTCAAATATTAGCTCAAATAAAACAAGCTAGTTATCTCCCTTTAATAATAAAAAAAAAGTTTCCGCATTTGATTCAATAGTGATGCTAAAAAAGTTATTTTTTGTAATATACAAATATTACTGACTAATTACTATTTCTTTACAATATAATCCAACATTATGTTATTCATAACAAGATTTAATTATAAGAGGATTAAAATAATTTACGTTAAACAGTTATAAAAAAAAAATTTCTTGCATTAATTGTTTGTCCAATCAAGGAGTTTATATTTTAAACACTAATCATTTCAGAAATGATATAATATAGTGCTATTAGATAAGCATGTTATATTTGTTAACTTAATAATACAAATAAATTGGTAGTGTTTTGTATTACATTATAGATTTAAAATATTTGCGTACTTCTTACCTTAAAACGTACACCATACCATTCAAGCAATGCGCATTTAAATCAGTCCACCTTTCGACCAATTCACCTTTCAACCAGTTCACATTTCAACAAGTTCACCTTTCAACCAGTTCACATGTCAACCAGTTCAGCTTTCAACCAATTCACTTTTCAAACAGTTCACCTTTCAACCAGTTCACATTTCAATCAGTTCACCTTTCAACCAATTCACCTTTCAACCAATACACATTTCAACAAGTTCACCTTTCAACCAGTTCACATTTCAACCAGCTCAGCTTTCAACCAATTCACTTTTCAACCAGTTCACATTTCAATCAGTTCACCTTTCAACCAATTCACCTTTCAACCAGTTCACATTTCAATCAGTTCACCTTTCAACCAATTCACCTTTCAACCAGCTCAGCTTTCAACCAATTTACTTTTCAACCAGTTCACCTTTCAACCAGTTCACATTTCAATCAGTTCACCTTTCAACCAATTCACATTTCAACAAGTTCACATTTCAACCAGTTAAGCTTTCAACCAATTCACTTTTCAACCAGTTCACCTTTCAACCAGTTCACATTTCAACAAATTCACCTTTCAACCAATTCACATTTCAACAAGTTCACCTTTCAACCAGTTCACATTTCAACCAGCTCAGCTTTCAACCAATTCACCTTTCAACCAGTTCAGTTTGAAACCAACCCGTCCTTTAACCAATCCGTCCTTCAACCAATTCATCCTTCAACCAATTCATCCTTCAACCAATCCATCCTTCAACCAATCCATCCTTCAACCAATCCGTCCTTCAACTAAGCATTCCTTCAGCCTGGACATCCGGGCTTCAGGGCTTGGTGAGACGGTGTGTTATGCACGTACACCGAGTCTCGGTGGTTCTCGTTGATGCAATGAAATCTCGGACGAGCCCACATGTATTCTATTAATAGAAGCGTATCAGTAGTCTCAACAAGCGTGGACGTTCACGCGTGCAGAAGTGAGCTTCAATAATACAATAATAAATCATATAACTAGATACAGAGACTCGAGTTATAGTCAAAATCCTATTTCTAGATTTCTAAACTAATTGAATCAAAAGTCTCGACAGCTTTAATTTAAAAAAACTGCTAATAAAATATTAAAAAAAACATTTTTTTAAAACACACAAACACACATTCTTTGTAAGCAATTGTTTTTGTTTTTCTAAAAGCAAAACTTACAAATGAAACATAAAACATCAGCCAATATAAAAAAAAAGAGAAAACTTAATTCTCCATAATTCTTTATAAGATAAATGCCATCACTAAAAAGTTTACTCGGTTAACAAGGTTCCATCATGACGTGTAAATCTTCATTTCACATTGAAACAAAAAAAAAAAGGCAAATAGCTGGAAGCTAGTCAAATATAACTTTCGACATTAGGTAAAGTGTAAATGTTAGCCAATACATAGGTTAGTGCAATGATCATGGCGGGCATTTAACAAGGTAGACGAATGAATGCAAGTTACAGCTGTATGGCAATTGCTTGCCCACCAAGATGTGAAAAGGGCTTAATCAGGTCTATGTAAACACGCATTATGGCCGAAATTGATAAAAGAAATTGATGATTTTTATAGCTTCGAGTTTTGGCCAAAGAGATATTTTGTATTAGTGTATTTATAAAGCCAATGAAATACAATTTTAACTTTAAAAAAAAGATAAGCATTCAAATATTTAAATAGTTTGTTATACTAGGATTAAACATTGGCATTTGTGTAAATTGATTTATAATCATTGGACTATACTATTTACAATCTAATAAGAAAACAATATATAATTCTAAATATATAATTACAGGGTGGATCATAGACATAGTCATGAAGAGTTAGGCGCATAACGCGCAATCACTTTTTTGTTTGTTTCCAGGAGTAACTTGTCCGCCATACTGTTTTGACTACACCCCCCTGATTATTCACTTTATCTATGGGTAGTTACATGGCCTTGTTTATATAATTTAGAAGTCAAACAGGTTTATTAATACCAACAGTGAATGAAAACACTTAGACTACTAGCAGGGAGCTAGTCTATATTCCGAAATATAAAAAAAATATTTTTTCATTAAAAAAACAACAACTATTTTTTCCAAAGAGAGGTCACCTTACACAACATTACATTACATTACATTACATTACATTACATTACATTACATTACATTACATTACATTACATTACATTACATTACATTACATTACATCACATTACACAATATAAACGAAACCTTTCCTTAGACCCCACTGCTCCAGATCTGTAGTTTTTAAAAATCTCAATACATGAAGTTAAATCTAAAATTCCACAGGGACACAATAAAAGTTTCATACAACATAGTGATTGTTGTAGCCGTCTTTCGAAACATGTTCCTAAAAATGTTACAACTTATTATAAAATTTATTTTTTATTATTGAAAAAAACGGCACGGTAGGCTTGTAGGTTTTGCTGTGACAGAAAAAAAAATCAGAAAATAGCTGCAAAGTTCATTACTAGCGAATATTCACGACTGAGTAACACCAATAGTTAAATGACTAAACCCGGCAACACCAGAGAACAGAAGGGCAAAGAGTAAAGTAGTATTAATACATAATCCATTAAATTCTAATTTAGAAATACAGCACAATAACAATTTCTTATCCTTTATGGGAGAACCAATGCATAAAACTACTCTTTCCTTCCGAGTGGCATCCGGGCATGGAATGGGTAGCCTGAACAAACCACAAAAAAACAGTAACTTAACAAACATCATTTAAAAAATTAAAACAATTATAGAAATGCAGGGACTAGACTGAAACCACAGAAGAGCGTAGGAAACAATAATCTTCTTTATAGACGGAGCGTCTGTAATGTATAAGATAAGACAGAGAATATCGCAGTGGTTCCTGCGAGCAGACTCCCCCCCCCCCCCCCCCCCCCAACTTTATTTCGATGCGAACATTTTATATTTCATAGCAGACGCAGGTATATTCTAAATTCTAAACGTTTCTAGTCCAGTTATCAAGTTTAAGGGTTTTGTGGTTTGATTAATTTTGACATATCAAGGATGTGATGTTAAATTATTATTTTTATTGTCATGATGTTTGTTTTGTTTTTTGCTTGTCTTTTACGTTACAGACGCTCCATCCAGACACGATACTGATGCGTCCCACGCTTATCCGTGGTTCGAGTCTAGTCTTAGTGAGATTTATTCAGATTGGGGATTTCAATCGGCGGTTATGTTAAATACGCGGCCTCGAGGTGGGTACCCTAAATACCGTGGCGTGGCATTAAGCTCTGTGGTAAGTAAATTGTACCCTTCGGACCAAACTGACCATAGGGCCGATGAAGCAGCGTTCACCAGTTTCTGTGGCCACGGCATACTAGGGGATGTGTGGCAGGCCCAATGCCCAGCAGCCTTTACTTTACCCCCCAGCTGATGTCAGGTACCCGTCAGAGCTCAACTCAACGACACCCTCGACCAGGATTCGAGCCTAGAACCTTCAATTCGCCAGTGGAACGCGCTGCCGCCGTGCCTCACTACGTGGACTCCACTGTTTAATTTTATTTTGACAAATATAGGTTAGTGTATATATGTGTTTCTTTGCAAAGTGTGCTGTGTGCTGATAGAATTAAGTGTGATGTGTTGAGGAAGCTTGTCTTTTATATTACAGACGCTCCTTCTACAAAGAAGATAATTGCGTCCTACGCTGTTCCGTAGTTTCAGTCTAGTCTTGTATACTACAATTATATGAAGCAGCAAACAGTTAAGTGACAAACAAACGTATTATAATCAATGTTCAAATGTTTCAAAAGTTTCAGGCAAAAGGTTTTATTAAACATTAGGTTTAAAAAAAAAAAATTAATAATTAACATTTTATCAAAATCTTATAATTTGAAATTTTTTTTTAATTTTCTAATGATATTCTTTATATATATATTTACAGGGTTTTATTTATTTTAAATATAAATTTTACAAAATTACCAACACAGTTATTTCCCATAAAATGTTGTTTTTTATCTTCGGTTGTGGAGTTTAATTGTTGTTTTTTTGTAAAAATCAATTTTATTACAAATGTCTAGGCTATGGAGATTTTTCTTCGTTTGCTGCTATTTCTTCTTTTTTCTTGATAGAAAGAACAACTTGGAGATGTAAAGCTGTGCTGTTGTAGCTTTACAAAAAGATTTTTATTTTATTCTCAAAGTAGATTAGAAAAATAAATCATTATTACTAAACAAAAAAGCTGTTTAATGATTTTGTTTTTTTGTTTTATTTATTTCAAATATTTACTTCGTGGTGGAGGAAAAATATAGCTGCTTTGTTTTTTACCAATGTAGTTTTGACATAAAACATATTATTCTTTCTATGTAAAAATTTAGCTAGTATATACTTTTACATTTCTAATAATAAACAGGCTTTCATAAAATGTAGCAAGGTCTGGCTCTGGTAAGGTAGGCACATCTCTCCCAACATCATATTTATTCTATATAAATAAAACGCTTATTTAAATATTTATTAAAGTATTTTTTAATTAATATTATTGTTGTTGTTGTTGAGATATTTCAATAATTCTAAAGATAGTTCAATAAAGTAAACAGATCTTGTTGATTTCGTTAGCATTCACATTATTTGACCTATTTCTTACAAAAACATCCTGGCTATTGATTTGTTTTCTAAGAAAATCTTTCAATAACTAAACTACTGATATTATTTTCTGAAAGAAAAAAAAGTGGAAACTGGAAAGTTAGTCAAATAACTTAATCAGCGTAGCACTTTTTTTCTATTTAACCGAAATAAGTTAAGTGTAAACACCGAAATATGACACAACACTACCGCAAAGTGACCGAAATAGAAAGGTTAAAATAGAAATGATTACGATTATTGATAACATTGATATCTCGAAGCATGGTGATTGAAGAGAATGAAGGAACGGTCTGATATTGATTTCAAAACGCTTTATAGTACAACATGATGATGATGATGATTATAGTACAGCGTTACTGAACAGGCATGGAATACGTAACGGTAATATTTTTATTTGTTCGTAAAAATTATAAGTGAAAATTTAATGCGAAAAAATGTGGACATTTAGACTACTTTAGTCGTCTTAAAAGTACGCAGTGACGTCAAACTACTGTGTAAAGAGAGGGGGGGGGGGTACTAATGGGTCTATCACCACCCGATTTCAAGATAAAAAAAACTGGTGTTGACTTTTAATATAGAAATAAGTTAAGGTAGCCTCCCTTTTGAGAAACAGTTCATACAAAATACTAGATCAGAGGTCGGCAACCTTTTGCTAGCAGTGTGCCAAAGTAGGATTTCTAATTCATTCAGCGTGCCAGCATCCTGCTTATCCCAATTTATTGTAAAAGAGACTTGAATTGCCTTTTTAGGAGTCTTCCGCGTGCGATTGTAAATTGCTCTGCGTGCCAAGTCTGGCACGCGTGTCATAGGTTGCCGACGCCTATACTAGATCATATTATCTTATCTTATCTTATACATTACAGACGCTCCTTCTATAAAGAAGATTATTGCGTCCTACGCTCATCCGTGGTCCGAGTCTAGTCTTGCATTTTTATTAATGTTTTAAATGATGTTAGGTTATTGGTTTTGCTGGTTTGTTCAGGCAACCCATTCCATGCCCGAATGCCACTCGGGAAGAAAGAGTACTTATATGCATTTGTTCTCGCATAAGGGACAAGGAAGGTGTTTTTGTCTTTATGTTTATCTGAGCTTTGCAACAGATTGTTATTGGGTTGTATTTCTAAATTAGAGTTTAATGCCTTTTGTATTATTACTACTTTACTCTTTGTCACTGTCCTCTAGTGTTTCTATGTTTAGTGATTTGACTAATGGTGTTACTCTTGTCAATTGGGAATATTCACTAGTTATAGACCTTGCAGCTCTTTTTTGAATTTGTTCTAATTTTTTAATGTTTTCTTTAGTTGATGGGTCCCATACAGATCCTGCATATTCTAGTATAGGCCTAACTAATGTGAGATAGCTTTTTAGTTTAATATTCTTATTACATTTGTAAAAGTTCCTTTTTATGAATCCTAATGTTTTGTTTGATTTTTTAATTACTTCATCAATGTGAGGGTTCCAAGATAACTTATCATTTATTATTACTCCTAGATACTTAGCATTGCTAGTTTGAGTTAGTTCTTTACCATGAATGAAGTAGTTTGTTATTATTTGTTTCTTTTTCTTGGATACCCTTATTAGTTGGCATTTTTCTGGGTGAAAAGACATACTCCAGTTTGATTCCCATTTTTGTAGTTCATCTAGGTCTTTTTGTAAAAGTTCACTATCTTTTCCTGTCTTTATTATTCTATAAATTATGCAATCATCGGCAAATAATCTTACTTTTGTGCCTGTGTTGATGCAATTTGGCAGATCATTAATGTAAATTAGAAATAGTAGGGGCCCTAGAACAGTTCCTTGTGGAACTCCTGAGTTTACTGTTATTGGTGATGACTTAGAGCCATTTATTATCACTGTTTGTTCTCTGCCTATAAGAAAGTCCTGAATCCACTGATGTAAGGGACCAGAGATGCCAAAGTATTTACCGTAAGTTTTTTAAGAAGACTAGAATGATGAACTTTATCAAATGCTTTTGAAAAATCTAGTAATATAGCATCAATTTGGTTGTTATTATCTAATCCCTTAGACAAGTCATCTATTAAGCCTATCAATTGAGTCTCACATGATCTATTTTTCCTGAAGCCATGTTGGTGTGGGCACAGTGCATTTAGTTTGTCTAGATGATTTACTATACTACTATATATTATATGTTCAAGTAATTTACATGTTATGCTTGTTAGAGAAACAGGTCTATAATTTCCGGGGTCAGATTTATCTCCTTTTTTGAAAAGGGGGGTTACATTGGCTAATTTCCAATCTTTGGGCACTTTGCCCTGGTTTAGAGAGGCCTGAAAAAGTATTTTAAAGATTGGAGATATTTCATTAGTTAGTTCTTTAAGCAGTCTTGCTGGTATTTCATCTGGACCAGAAGCTTTGTTTACTTTTAAGTTGGTTAGGAGTTGTTTAATGCCTTTTTCCTCTACATTTATATTTCCTATCTCTTCTAGTTCGTTTAAATTTATGAATATTTCTTTGTCACCTGGATTTGAAAAAGATGATGCAAAGTGTGTGTTTAGGATATTAGCTTTTGTTTCATTATCATTATAACTTTCATTGTTTTGGCCTTTTAGTGGAGCTATGCCTGTAGTGTCCATTTTTCTTGATTTAATGTAGGACCATAAGTTTTTATTATTATCTTTAGAAATTACATTGTTTACATATTCATTCTGCAGCTGTCTGCTTAGTTTCTGAGTTAAATGTTTAATTTTTAGGTATTTTTTATGTAGTCTAATTGAATTAGTTGCCTTAAACTTTTTGAAAAGATTTTCTTTTTGTTTACACAGTTTCTTTAGTTTAGTGTTAAACCAACATTTGTTAATTTTATTTGATGTTTGTTTTGTTGGCACAGAGTCAGCCATTATTGCTTTTAAGTTGGTTTTTATAAATTGCCAAATATCTTCAACTAAACTATCTATATTGTATTTTGTATATATTTAGTAATATTATATATTATGTCTACATAAACCTGTCTAAATATGTCTAAATAACATGTCTAAAAAAACTGCTGGCTACCTATAACACTTAGAATAAAATTCAAAGTTCTGACTATGCTCTATAAAAGCCTCCATGGTCAATCTCCCAAGTACATCAAATCCATAGTCGAGCTACACACATCAAAGAAAACCGGATTGCGTTCAAACAAAATTCATCAACAGCTCAAGGTACTAGTCTAATCGTAAAAAAGAAAAAAAAAACATTTGCAGCTCGCTCCTACAGCGTCGTAGAGTCGTAGCACCTCTGTGGTGGAATGAACTTCCGAACACAATTAAACAAGCCGACAATATTGACATTTTAAAAACAAAACTTGAAAACACACTTTTTCGATTCATTTTAATAACATATGGTAAATATAAAGCGCATTCGAAGACTTCGTTATGAATAGCACTATATAAATATGTAATTTGTATGTAATGATATAATCAATCAGCTAGACAAACATGATGCATTATTCCAACATCACCTCGGCTACAGGGGAGATAAGTCACGTGTACCCAGTGGACCCAATTAAAAGTTGCATTAGATGGGAGATGAATTGAATAAGGATAAGAAAATAATAATCGATTTTTTTTACCATAATATTGCTTGACTGTTAATAGCGTTTGATATCACGCCAGTGATGAACCTAACTTTTTTATTAATAAAAAGACATGCCTATTTTTAACCCGCTTACACGATTTACTTTAAATTACTTGCATACGTATTTTCTGTATATAATTAATAATTATATGTTTCGTTTTAATTATTATAGCTTTCTGTTCATTGGAGTTTATAAAATTCTTATCTGCAGTTATTGGTATAGATTATAGGCCCATGTATTTTACCCCGGGCAACGCCGGGTAATACAGCTTGTATAATTTAAAATTTTAATTAAAAGATACTTTTGTGTAAAAATGTGTTTTTGCTGTGTATATTTTTGTTTGTTTACGTGTGTGTTTGTGTATGCGTGTGTTTATAGATGCGTGTGTTTGCATTAGCGTGTTTGTGTATGCGTGTGTTTGTGTATGCGTATGCTGTGCACGCGTGTGTTTGTGTAGGCGTAGTGCGTTTGTTTATACTTGTGTTGTGTGTGCGTGTGCTGTTTACGCGTGTGTATTTGTATGCGTGTGTTTGTGTGTGTGTGTTTGCGTGCGTAAAATATAATAGTGTGCATTAAGATTTGCATTCGTGGATTGGACAGCCTACAATTTTTTTCTTTACACCGTGTGCTCCCCCCTTTACACTTGTGGCTATATCGATACTTCTTTTTTTTCCTTCAAGTTGACAAAGATTCGGAGTATTACAGATCCGTCCGCATAGACAGCCAGCCTTACGTGTGAATAATTGAAGCACTCCTCGCCATGGTCGATACCGGAAGTGTTTCTAATAATGGCGGCATGTCGGTCGGGCACTTGGGTCTGTGTCTGTTGGGAGCTTTGATGTGAACAGTTCACAAGGCCGGTTCATTTCAATGAACCATTAATACAAGACTTCATCAACATCACGAGCGAGTCGCCAGCGAGGGCTTTAAAGTTTTTCCGTAGCATGAGTTTTTTGAGGTTTACACAATAAGTTTTGTTTTCTGTGTTAGATCTCACTTTCACACCGACAACGGTCTTTTGAGCGGGACCGGGATGTTTGTAAATATTCTTGCACTGCACGTGTTTCAAAATGTATTCTATTTAGAAGAGGCCATGTTCGATGCACGTGTTATTCATATATTTTTTTTAATTTTTAAAGAAACACAGTGTAGTATCATATAGAATATAGACCTAGAATCTAGGCATGGGCCTGTTAGCAGATATTTTTCCAATGATAGGACATCTTTTTTTCAAAGCGTTTTCCGGGTCGGGCTTAGTTGGAGGGAAAAGGGAAAATGCACTCTTTTTTTTATTAGACCTATATATGCGTAAAAATAGTTCAAAATTGTACATGGCTATGGGGGGCGCAAATGGATTCTGTAGTTAGTACAACCGATTTTGAGGCAATGATTAAGAGCGAGCTGGGAAGACCCAAGATAAAATCCAGTCCTGCTCTAGACTGTGTCTTTGATCTGTACAAAAGTATACATACACTACACCCTTAGAGTCTACAGAGAAACAACAACAATGATAGTATTCATTATCATCATAGAAACATAAACCTAAAATAGTTTCGCCATAAGAGACACGCACAAAAACTATACCGAAAGGTGTATACAAATAGATAGCTGTATTCAGTTATATTATAATATAAATATAAATGAAAGTAAATGCTGGTTATACAAAACACGAGATCAAACCGGATAGATGTAAAGCAATTAATTACATTTACAAGTATCTAGTGATAGTATCGTTTGACACTTCATTTATAGAAGTTGTGCACTAGATAGAAACATTCATATTGAACAGATAAAACATTTTTTATAAACATAAAAATATATTGTCAAATCCCTATGAAAGAGTTTTAACCAAATTTGACGTGTGAATTGGCTTGATTGTTGACAAGTTTGGCTGGCCGTGCCAATCCCAAAACCATAATATCGACAACTTGAAGCCCCAATTAGGGCCCATGGTAAATGAATGGTGAAGCCTACGCTTAGCCCTCCTCCCCCCCCCCTAACCCATCACCTCCCCAACAAACCTATTCCGCCCCCCGCCCCCCATTCAATCCCAAAGTTTAGCTTCGCCCACACACATACACGAATTCCCACGATCGAAGTTCAATGGCTTGTTTGTAACTTCTTCTTTTTTTTGTTTGTTGCAAAGCAGTCAAACAAGCGTTGGCCTGGCTTTCTACACCCGCGTTTCACTTCCCCCGCCCCTCCTCCCCCTCCCTCCCGTATGCACATGGCTTCCCCCTTTACCCATCGTCGTAGCTGATCAAATATGTTTTAGGACATACTCCTCTCCCCCCCCCCTCCACTCCACTCCCTCCCTCCCAACATTCCGTTTCATCCAATCATCAGTGTTCGAGAAGTTAGCACATTTTCCAGTTAAACTTCGTCCTCAGTGAACTCCTGGCCGGCTGCAATCTCCAGTCCGGACTCTGGAAGGAGAAGGGGAGGAGAAGGGGAGGGGGGGTCTCAGCACTTGGAAGGAAGGGGGGGATTTATAAATCAATTAGACGGCGCTGACCCGACTGACTGTGTGTTAGACTTTCAAGACAAATAGCCCACTGATCAGCAAGCAATTAACTGGATGACTCTTTTCTTCGTTTTACTTTTGGCAGGAAAAAAAAAAGATGGAAGAAGGAGAAAACGAGAGGGTGTGTGTTCTGTATTGACCATCGTAGGTATTTACTATGGTCTTGGCTCTGTATTGACCATCGTAGGTATTTACTATGGTCTTGGCTCTGTATAGACCATCGTAGGTATTTACTATGGTCTTGGCTCTGTATAGACCATCGTAGGTATTTAGTGTGGTCTTGGCTCTGTATAGACCATCGTAGGTATTTACTATGGTCTTGGCTCTGTATTGACCATCGTAGGTATTTACTATGGTCTTGGCTCTGTATAGTATATATTGTATGAAGATATCGATTTTAGACTACATAAGTATTTATCTACATGTATTTCTTACTAATAGGAACATGCTCAGATAAACATGGGGACAAAAACGCTTTCCTTGTGCCTTATGCGAGAACAAATGCATATCTGCACTCTTACTTCCCGAGTGGCATCTGGGCATGGAATGGGTTGCCTGAACAAACCAGGAAAACCAGTAACTTAACAGTGTTTTAAAACACTAAGCTTAGTAGAAATGCAGGACTAGACTCAAACCGCGGATGAGCATAAGAATAATCTTCTTTATAGAAGGAACGTTTGTATGGTATAGGATAAAGATAAAATAAGACTACTCCTTATGAGCGTATCCTTTTAACACAGTTTGTTTTAAGGGAATAGATCAAGTCGTTGCGCCTATTCTAAAGTAGTCTTATGTCACACAAACAAATAATATAAAGCCGAATTTTGATGTTAATAAATTAAGTTTACGATTAGTGTATCATGCCCAAGAATGCAAGACAATTATTCAACTGTAAGGCAAATGAAAAACACAATGAGACATCTTATCTTATATGTTACAGACGGTCCGTCCATACAGCAGATTATATTGTATCCCTTACGTAACAGTGGTTGAGTTACATAAAGAAGTATATGTAATAACCGAGTCACGGGAAAATAATGTTTGAGAAACGCTACCAACACATAAAGAGATCACAGAGCAGCGTTTACAGTGTTAGGAATCAGATTAACATGTCCTTTAATTAAACCTGCATCCGATTTTAAGGTTTCCAAACTCCACAACCAATGTAATCGAAATGAGTAAGGCTTTTTTTTTCGTTAGGTGCCAATTTGTGATATTTTAAGCTAGAACGAGCCTTTAAAATAAATGACTAACGAGCGTTTTTGCTTATTAGAAATACTTATCAGTTTGAGTAGCCTTGCGAAAAATTGTGCACGATTGTTTTTTTTTTATTTGTGCATAACTTTAACGCTGTCAATAATCGACTTTTTGTAAATCTCTTCTATTGCGCTTTACTGGGTTGGCAATGTCAGGTCGAGTTTCGGCTGGCCACTTTAGAATCTCGACTGCTGTTAACCGCCCCCCCCCCCCCCGGGCTTTAAACTAGACTTAGCTGGTCAGTCAATAACATCTGACACGGCTGGTCAATTTGAAATCTGAAACAGACGACAGACGATCACTTTACATGGAAATCTCTGTTCTGTTATTTTAAGCACTAGTCTAAGAGACATTAAAAGAAAAAAGGGTAATAACTCTTCCAATAAAAACGTCTGTGTGCTCATTCCAGAATAAACCTTATAGTTATTTATGATTCTCTTGTTCGGAGCAGGCCTTAAGTGAAGTAAAGTATCCGTCGGACCGAATTGATCCATAGGGCCGGTGAAGCAGCGTTCACCAGTTTCTGTGACCACGGCATACTAGGGGATTGTGTGGCCATCACAATGCCCAATCGCCTTAAGTTTTCTGCAACTTAGGTCAAGTACCCATCAGCGCTGGGTAGACTCAGGGACACCGGGAATTGAACCAAGGACCTTGTTCTCACTCGATTCTTATTATTAGCTTTCAAAAAGTCATGCTCAAAAAGCCCTGAAAAAAAAATCCAATTTTCTTACTGTCAGCAGTTTATTCTCCAGGCTGAGAACCATTGATAAACAAAATATTCAGATGTCGCAATGCCAGTTATCACATCCGACCCCCACCCCCTTCCTGTTCTTAATAATGGCGACACTTATAAGGAACATGGTTAAAAAAATTGAAAAGGGGAAAGATGGGCAGGTAATAAAACAAAACATACAGTTCTATTTAAAACTGGATTCTCATCTTTTTTTTCTCTGCTTCCTCACACATAGATAGTCTAGTGTACTCTAGAGTCTAGATCTAAGGTCTTTTGTTTACAAGAGCTGCCACAACGTAAGGGCATTTGCACCTTAGCGTTCATGGCTGAATGGTATAGAATGGTTTGAATGGGTTGCCCCTACATAGAAGATGTTGCTTTTCATTGATTTGATCTTCTTGTAACGACGGCTCCTGTTAGAAATTACTCGAATACTTGGTCGGTGTGATGATTTAAAATATATATAGTTATTTTGGTGGGACATAATTTGTATAATCTCTAACCCGGTGTTAATGTACAGAATAAACGAGTGACGTTTTACGATAAAAACAATGACGTGGGAGTTAGATTGAACGTAGCGTACATTTGAAGATAAAGACAGACGACCTAAGAATTTGGTAGTGGAAAGACGTGTTTTAGACTAGGCTATATAAACTGTGATGTATTTGAATTCATCTTGTACATAAATTGCATTAAATATTGAGTTCTCATTTCTACTAAAAGCCGGCAGTTTGTTCATTGATTATTATTGTATAATGTGATCTCCCTGAGAGTTGTTAACATAATATCTACAAAATAACGGTCACATTATTTGGCGCCCAACTAAAATTCGGAAGCTCAAGGTGAATTCGGAAGCCCAATGTGGAATATTGAAAATCAACGGAGAATGTTGAAGGAGAATCAAGGTGAATATTATTGAAAATCAATTTGAAAGAAAGCCTACAATATATTGCGAAGCACAGCTTAAAGAATAACGCAAATGAACGTTTCTTACGAATAAAAGAAGACTAAAATTAAATGTGAAGAAATATCGACGAGAAAGAAAATTTGACGGTTTAACAGTATAGCCTAGCACGTCTTGGAAATAAGCGCTACCAGTACATAACGGTGTACATGAAGATAGAAACGGAAGTTTATGTATGTTACCAAGCAAGTCGGTTAAAAAGGACACTAGAAAATTGGAAGGCGTCTCGGATACATTTTAAAAGTATCGAAAGTGGTAACAATTATTGAAACAATAGTGAAGCTGTGGTTAATAGGACAAGCTAAGTTTGTCAAGTGAAGAGATTAAAAAAGAATCTCCGTAGAACTAGTAAATGGTTCGAGAAAAGAAGAATACTTCAGAATAGTCACAGAACTAGAAGTCAGTTCAGTACAGTAGCAGAAGTCAAGTGAAATTGGAAGTAAAAAGAAACTTCAACAAAGTGAAAGGATTGTAAAACTTATGAATTAACGAACACACGAAGACTTTGGGCTGAAATAACCTGTGTGGTGGAGGATCATTTCGAGTCTGGAACCTGGGATTCGGAGACGGAAGGAAAAGGAACGCGTTTTTTAAGATAAGTAAACTGGTGTATACGTTATGTTGTAGTATAGTATATGCCTAGATTTTTCTTGTGAAATCACTGGCATGTATTAGTTTCTTTTAGGAATTTTGTGTATACACTTATTGAAAAGTCCCTGTAAGTCAGGTTAGTTGAAAAAGACTTTTCATAAGTGTATATTACATAATATATGTTAGATTGTATAGTCTTGTATGCACAGTGTTATTATATTGTTTATATATTTGTCATAGTAAATTTTTTGTGAATCTCTGGTCTCATCTACTATCTGTGGTGTTCTTATTTTATATGTATTGATTATTATATTGATATTTATTTTATGCATATTGCAATATTGCTTCCATTTTAAATTATATTAGTTTGTTGTAGGTATATATTTATTAATTGAAAATGGAGGGGTCCTCAGTGGACATATTAGCAAATTATATAAGTTGTGGTAAGGAGTTGGGATATGCTGGTAAGGAATTGGATGAGTGGGCGGAGAGAAAATATAGAGAGCAGTTAGAAAGAGTAGAAAGGGCTAAAGATAAAGCTAGAGCTGATGAGATTGAGCTAGAGAGATTAAAACAAATTGATAAAGATAAGGAAAGAGAAGAGAAGGCTAAAGAGAGGGAGGAAAAGGAGAAAGATAGAATTTTTCAGTTAAAAAAGTTAGAATTGGAGGCTAAGAATAATACTTCAAATGTAAACATTGGAGTCACTAGACCTGTTGTTGACCAGGAAATGGCTATTAGAAATAACATGTGTAGATTTACTTTCCAATTATTTAATGAAAAGGATGGTTCTATTGATACATTTCTAAAAAAATTTGAAATGGAAATGGAGAGACAAAATTTTTCTTCATGTTATTGGTCTGGACTACTTGGAAAATCCTTTACAGGAGATATTCCATCAAAAATTTGTATGGAACAATCAGATTATGCATCTGTCAAGGAACAATTGTTAAGACATTTTGGAAGTACAGAGGAGGCTTATAGAAAGAAATTTTTTGAAATGACTTTATCAAAGGAAGAAGATCCAAAAAGTTATTTTGACTCATTGACAAGTGCTATGGACAAATGGCTAAAATGTGCTAAAATAGAAAAATCATTTGAGGAACTGAAGAATTTTATTATTAGAGATAAGGCAATATATTCACTCGATAAAAATCTCAAAGCATTCATTCAGGAGAGATCTCCCAAGACTATAGAAGAAATAGTTGACCTGATTAGGAACTATAAATTAGCTCATCCCATGGCACCTACTTCTAAAGGAGAGGATTACCAGGATATAATATGCTTTGCTAAAGGCAATGATAATTTTCAAAGAGGAAGACAATTATCAAGGAGCAAGATGAAGTGTGGTAATTGCGGAAGAAATAACCATGTTACTAAGGATTGTAAAGATAAGAGAGATAACACATTGACATGTTTTATATGTAAAAAGAAAGGACATATAGCAAGAAATTGCTTCAGAAGGTCAAATTCTGCTGGAAACAATAATAATAATAATAGATCTCAGGGATATACACAACAGAGAGATCACAACTCCAGATTTAATCAGAACAGGAATCATTGTGGAGCTGTGTTATCAAGAAGCAAAGGAATAAAGTTTTTTCCAGGATATGTGGGATTAATACCAGTTTTTGCAGTTCGTGACACAGGAGCCTCTGTCATTGCAATAAACAGCAAATATGTTCAGTCAAATCAATACACTGGTGAGGTAGCAGATTGTACATCATTTGATGGAAGAGTGATTAAATTGAGGTTGGCCTACATTGATATTAGGACACCATATATTACAGGTAGAGTACTGGCTCATGTTATAAATGATGCACCAATTGATTTAATTATTGGAAATGTTGAATCAGTTAAAGAATGTACTAGAGAGGAAATAGAAACATGGGAATTTAACAATAAGCAAGCACAATGTAATGTGATTAATGAATGTAAAGCAAGCAATACTGAAGAAAGTCAGACAATGGTGAATAGTGAAAAAGACACATCAATTGATAGTGAATCATTACTGAATGAAAACTTTAATTTGGAAAAATTCAAAAAAGAACAAAGAGAGGATACTACATTGAATAGACTATTCAAATCTACAGAGAAAGGAAATACTAATAAAAATAGTGTATGCAAAGTGAAAAATGATACACAACTATTAGTCAGAGAGATACTCATAAATGGCAGACAAGTGGAACAGATAGTTGTACCATATAAATATAGAACAGAAATAATGACTAATGCTCATTCTATACCATTGGCTGGTCATATGGGAGTTGGCAAAACCAAAAACAGAATAATACAACATTACTTTTGGCCTAAAATGTCAAAAGATGTGAAAAGATTTGTTAAACAATGCAAAGTGTGTCAGATGAAAGGATCTGGAAGTAATTTTACCAAAGCACCAATACAAACAGGAGTGACTGCAACTAGACCATTTCAGAAGGTAGCCATAGATATCATTGGTTTGATGCCTATTATGTCTAACAGAGGACATAGATATATCCTTACATTGATTGATATATGTTCAAGGTATGCAGAGGCAGTACCATTAAAGAAAATTGAGTCTACAGATATAGTGCAAGCATTATATTTAATATTTACTAGAATTGGATTTCCTGAAGAGATAATATCAGATAGAGGAACTCAATTTACATCAAAATTGACTAAGGAATTTATGGAAACATTTGGAATAAAGCAGAAGTTTACAACATCCTATCATCCTCAATGTAATGAAATGTGTGAGAGATTTAACAAAACTCTTAAGGAAATGTTGTCAAAAGTCAGTAATGAGGATCCAAAGAATTGGGATTTAGCAATTCCATCAATTTTATTTGCATATAGAGAAACTACTCATGATAGTACAGGTTTTTCACCATTTGAATTGATATATGGAAATAATCCAAGAAATCCACTTAGTATTCTCAAAGAACCATTGGTAGGTTCTAGTGAAAACAAGGAAATGACTAATTATGAGTTAGTTACAAATAAGAAACAACAATTAGAAATTGCTTTGGAAGAGGCTAGAAAGAATTCAGACAATAATAAGGAAAAGAAAATAAATAGAGTAAATCAGGATAGGAAACTAAGAACCTTGGAACCAGGAGATAAAGCTTTGCTAAAATTAAAAAATCAAAATAACAAACTATTTACTGAATGGCTAGGGCCATATGATGTGGTTAGAAAGGTCACAAATGTGGATTATGAGATAAGAATTAAGGATCAACTTAAAGTTTTTCATATTAATAATTTAAAAAAGTATAATGATCAATCAGTAGAAAGCAATATATGCTGTAGTATAATATCAGAAGAAATTAAAGAGGATATTGAAGAAATAGCAACAGTGAATACACAGGGTCAGCAAACATATAAAGATGTGAATTTAGAGAAATTGACACATGAACAGGCATATGAGATGGCAAAAATAATACACAGGCATAAGGGTATATTTTCTGATTTGCCTGGTAAGACCAATGTCATAAAACATGACATTATTGTAACAGATGATAAGCCGGTGAGGCTAAAACCATACACAATCCCTATTCATTTGAGGGATAACTTGCAAAAAGAGATAGATGAGCTTGTGAGTATGGGGTTGATAGAGCCATCCAATTCAACATATGCCTCTCCAATAGTATTAGTTAAGAAAAAAGATAAAACTATAAGGTTGTGTGTGGACTATAGGAAGCTGAATAATGTTACTCTCTTTGACCCATATCCTATGAACAATGCTGAAGATATTATGGCTCAGCTATCTAATGCAACTATTTTTTCTAAATTGGATATGGCTAAAGGGTACTATCAAGTAGGTTTAACTGATAGAGCTAAACCATTTACAAGTTTTGTTACTCCATTGGGGTTATATCAATGGAAGGTGATGAGTTTTGGATTGGTGAATGCTCCTGCAACTTTTAATAGGATGATGGGTATGATTTTAGGACATAGGAAGGATACTATATTTTATTTGGATGACATATGTGTTTTTAATGATACTTGGGAAAATCATTTAAAAAGTCTTAATGATATCTTTGAAATTATAGAAAAACATAATTTGACAATTAAACCTAACAAATTAGAAATAGGCATGAAAGAAATTACTTTTTTGGGACACAAGATATCCAATAACACCATTAAGCCATTGGAGGAGAATATTACTAAAATTCTAAAAATTGACATTCCAAGAAATAAAAAAGAAGTGAGGAGTCTTCTAGGTGTATGTAATTTTTATAGGAAATTTATTCCTAATTTTTCAGAGATGGTAGCTCCGTTGACTGAACTTATTAAAAAGAAAAGCCCAATTAAGATAATTTGGTCTCAGGAGTGTGAAATGGCATTAAATAGGATAAAGGTTGCTTTTTCTGGACAACCTATATTAAGACTACCAGACATTAAAAAAAGATTTGTGGTTTTGACTGATGCAAGTTTGGTTGGTTTGGGAGGAATTTTGGGACAATATCATGACAATGTCTTACACCCGATTCAGTATATTAGCAGGAAATTAAGTGAGGCTGAGGTTAGGTATGCAACAGTAGAACGGGAAGCTCTTGGTGTGGTTTGGTGTATTACTAAATTGGCAAGGTACTTGATGGGAACAAGGTTTATTCTTATGACTGACCATAAGCCTTTGTCCTTTATAAATCAGAACAAGTTAAACAACAGTAGAATAGCAAGATGGTCACTTATCCTGCAGGCATACAGTTTTACTGTGGAAAATATACCTGGGGTTGATAATATATTGGCTGATTTGTTGTCTAGATGTGGTGTTTAAGGTGTGTTGTTTGATACGTAATCACCAGTTTGAAACGCGGTTAAAAATTATTTTTCATGTAAATATAAAGTATAGATACGGTGTTAATGAAATATTGATTTTTTCCAAAGGTTCTGGATGAGAAATGGTTCTACAACTGAAGCACGGTGATTCAAACACAACGTACCATTTGTAAGTGAGAGATGTTCTATCACGTCCTCACATTATCGTGAACGGTTTTTATGGACACCATATCAAACGCAACCATGAAGACATCATATGAAGAATACATTTATGGTGCTGACATGGAATCGAGGTCTTGTCATCGCTATATCAAGGTATATTGACATTATCAACATGGAATCGAGGTCATGTCATCGCTATATCAAGGTATATTGACATAATCAACATAGAATCAAGGTCATGTCGTTGCATGATTAAGGTACATTTACATTGTCAACGCAGAATGAAGGTCATGTCATCAACATATGGAGGAATCAACAGATCAACACATTATTGATAACATTATAAATTTTTTTTTGGGTTTATGAACAATTCAACACTATATTGATTACAGACAGATAGCTCGTGGTTAAGTATTAAATGGTAAATGCATTGTAATTATTGTTGTGACATTATTGGAACTATTTTATCAAGGTGTTGAAACTCTACAGGATGGATAATCTACAAAGGACCTATGAAATATTCAATGAATGTATTGTTGGACGTTCAGAAGAGGAAGGTTGCAATGATATTACATGGACCAGTATGAACTGTTATGTTTTCGGATTTGATGATATTTATACTATTGGTTTGTGTATTCTATCAATACAGGACAGGATATACTGTGGAACCTTATGGACCTATATGTATTGTATGTATTATGGACCTATTAGTGAAAGTTATTGGTTAACATATATTGGTGAATACGTTGGTTTTGTTATATGTTATTTGTGTTGCATAACATGTTTTGATATAAATTGGGATAATTGTAATTTTTCATATAGTTCTAGTTATTGAAGAGATATATATTTTATCAGACTATTTGACGGAGATAAGAATTTTTTTTTATATAGAAATTTGTATGACAAATTTAAAGGGTCGATGGGGGAATGTGATGATTTAAAATATATATAGTTATTTTGGTGGGACATAATTTGTATAATCTCTAACCCGGTGTTAATGTACAGAATAAACGAGTGACGTTTTACGATAAAAACAATGACGTGGGAGTTAGATTGAACGTAGCGTACATTTGAAGATAAAGACAGACGACCTAAGAATTTGGTAGTGGAAAGACGTGTTTTAGACTAGGCTATATAAACTGTGATGTATTTGAATTCATCTTGTACATAAATTGCATTAAATATTGAGTTCTCATTTCTACTAAAAGCCGGCAGTTTGTTCATTGATTATTATTGTATAATGTGATCTCCCTGAGAGTTGTTAACATAATATCTACAAAATAACGGTCACAGTCGGAAACTTTTTTTTAATATAAAATATAAAAAAAAAATTTTTTGCAGATGAAACGCAGAAAGGTATTTTGTATTGCTGAGGTGTGGTACAGGTTTTTTTAGTCGATGGACTAGCTTCATCTGTTTGTATACTTATGTAATACATATATTACACATATGATTAGTATTTTCTATGTAACTTACCCATGAATAAATGGATGTACGTATGTATAATTGTCTGTTTGTGCATTTCGAACTAATTATATCTTCTGTCTATCAGTCTGGCTATTTCTCTCTCTCTTTCTCTCTATCCATCTATCCATCTATCTATCTATCTATCTATCTATCTATCTTTCTATCTATCTATCTATATATCATCTATCTATCTATCTATCTACCTACCTACCTACCTACATACCTACCTACCTACCTACATACATACCTACCTACCTATCTATCTATCTATCTATCTATCTATCTATCTATCTATCTGTCAGTCCATCGTTCCATCTAATAATCTTTCGATCTACCAATTTATCCATCTATCTATCAATCTATCCATCTACTTTCTCTCTCTCTCTCTCTCTCTTTATATATATATATGTCCATATTCATTAATATTTCGTAAGGCTTAGCAATTTTTTCTAATGGAATTCCCCAACCTACTCCCACAATCCGCAATGTCTTATTTACACCTTCAGCTTTACGGTTGATCGAACACGAGACATTTACGTCTGGCATGGTTATGCTAAAATGAAAAATGATTTCAACTGGAATAATACAATTACCCAAATATATCTTACTACACACACAAGGCTCTCAGAATTCATACACTCATTTATAGACGTACTGAATGCAATTGCACAGCTTTATTGCTTGCTATTTCATTCATTTAGAAAACATAAGAAAGTTTAATGTAAGTTTATCATGAATGTGATGTGAATTTACTGCCTACAGTTAGTCTGTCCTCTGTACGGAATAAGAAAAAAAAATGTATAAAGAATTATTACAATCAACAAAATTAATTCAAATTTTTAAAGTTATAGTCACTGAGCTATATATATAAGGAGTGCTCAAACACTAAAATATACTAAATAAACATGTCGGGAAAATGCAGAATTTCATATACAGAGATGAATTCAAGTGATAGAGCACTCCATGTATATATAGCACATAGGTTGTAATGAAGAATGATACAAAAATATAACCGGTGCAAACCAGACTGATGTCAAAAATAAAATGTACAAGTGCCAATGAATATAATATGTGTGCGTGTGTGTGTGTGTGTGTGTATATATATATATATAAGCAAGTATAGGTGTGAATTGTGTGTGTGATTATGTTTTTATGTCTGTGTTGTGAAATAAGCAGCAAGTAAACACGTGTCTTCGCCCGTCTACGTTTCTTTATAAACCCGCGCCAAGATCATTAAGACGATCTTTTTTTGTGTGAATGACTTCATTAAAACACAAGGCGGTAACAGAACCTCGAGACAACCTATATCCCAAGTGGTCACAATTGTTTCTATTCCCCACCACACAGCCTATGTCTTATCTTCTTCTTATACATTACAGACGCTCCTTCTATAAAGAAGATTATTGCGTCCTACGCTCATCCGTGGTCCGAGTCTAGTCTTGCATTTTTATTGATGTTTTAAATGATGTTAAGTTACTGGTTTTCCTGGTTTGTTCAGGCAACCAATTCCATGCCCGAATGCCACTCGGCATTACCAGTGGTAACATGTGTCTATATTCCCTCGACACAACCTATATCCCAGTGGTAACATACGACTATATTCCCACGGCACAACATATATCCCAGTGGTAACATACGACTATATTCCCACGGCACAACCTATATCCCAGTGGTAAGATACGACTATATTCCCACGGCACAACATATATCCCAGTGGTAAGATACGACTATATTCCCACGGCACAACCTATATCCCAGTGGTAACATACGACTATATTCCCACGGCACAACATATATCCCAGTGGTAACATACGACTATATTCCCACGGCACAACATATATCCCAGTGGTAACATACGACTATATTCCCACGGCACAACCTATATCCCAGTGGTAACATACGACTATATTCCCACGGCACAACATACATCCCAGTGGTAACATACGACTATATTCCCACGGCACAACATATATCCCAGTGGTAACATACGACTATATTCCCACGGCACAACCTATATCCCAGTGGTAACATACGACTATATTCCCACGGCACAACATACATCCCAGTGGTAACATACGACTATATTCCCATGGCACAACATATATCCCAGTGGTAACATACGACTATATTCCCATGGCACAACATATATCCCAGTTCGCCCAGGCAAGTGACTGACAGCCACCACCCCCACCCCCCGTTCCCCTTCACTATCCCCAACAAGGCTAATGATGACCGGAAGTCAACAAGCCACTAAGTGACGGAGATGAACCGTCGGGTCAGAAAATAGCCCCAGCGCCCTAAGCCCACTCTCTCCCTCTCGCCATGGACACTGGTATTGACCATGTCCGGCTGACACAGCCGCTTGACAAATCAATATGGACTTTCTCCCTCCCTCTTTTTCTCTTTCTTATTCTCTCCCCTAGCTCCCTCTTCACAGAATGATCGGTATGATGTTGCGTCAATGTTTTCCTCTCTCCACCGTCTCTCTCTCTCTCTCTCTCTCTCCAATGTACACTCCACAGAATGATCAGTATGATGTTGCGTCAATGTTTTCCTCGCTCCACCGTCTCTCTCTCTCTCTCTCCAATCTACACTCCACAGAATGATCAGTATGATGTTGCGTCAATGTTTTCCTCGCTCCACCGTCTCTCTCTCTCTCTCTCCAATGTACACTCCACAGAATGATCAGTATGACGTTGCATCCATTCTGTTCCCCACTACTGAGAAGATCTATTTGTTTGTCTGTTTGTAAGTTTGCTCGCGCTGGTGAAACGTGTTATTTAAACTCTCATCGCTATCTCCAGCATTCACGTGCAAGAATTAAGGCCTGGATTTCCTTTACTGCAATTTCTCTCTCTCTCTAATCCATCTCTCTCTCTCTATTCCATCCATCTCTTTCTCTCTCTCTATTCCATCCATCTCTTTCTCGCTCTATTCCATCCATCTCTCTCTCTCTCTCTCTATTCCATCCATCTCTTTCTCTCTCTCTCTCTATTCCATCCATCTCTCTCTCTCTCTATTCCATCCATCTCTCTCTCTCTATTCCATCCACCTCTTTCTCATTCTCTATTTCATCCATCTCTTTCTCTCTCTCTATTCCATCCACCTCTTTCTCTCTCTCTATTCCATCCATCTCTTTCTCTCTCTCTATTCCATCCATCTCTTTCTCTCTCTATTCCATCCATCTCTCTCTCTCTATTCCACCCATCTCTCTCTCTCTATTCCATCCATCTCTCTCTCTCTATTCCATCCATCTCTTTCTCTCTCTCTATTTCATCCATCTCTTTCTCTCTCTCTATTCCATCCATCTCTTTCTCTCTCTATTCCATCCATCTCTTTCTCTCTCTCTATTCCATCCATCTCTTTCTCTCTCTCTCTCTATTCCATCCATCTCTTTCTCTCTCTCTCTATTCCATCCATCTCTTTCTCTCTCTCTATTCCATCCATCTTTCTCTCTCTCTATTCCATCCATCTCTCTCTCCCTCTTTTCCACTCATCTAACGCATGTCCGTTAATTGACTCACACCCATCCCCTGCCCTGAACCTATCACAGATTCCTTCCAACAACATGAGCATAGAGAGAGGGAAGGGGACTTAGAGATGGCCGGGGG
This sequence comes from Anisus vortex, assembly GCA_949126835.1. Classification (NCBI taxonomy): domain Eukaryota; kingdom Metazoa; phylum Mollusca; class Gastropoda; family Planorbidae; genus Anisus; species Anisus vortex. Next base: position 11,176,061 of record OX421493.1, read on the forward strand.
GGGGGGCGGTGGTTTTGAATGAAAACATTTCAGCAGAAAGAGTTAGGGGAAGCAGTGGGGTGTGTGTGTGGGGGGGGGGGGGTCCGAGATAGTACCTCTGTTTGTTGACCACGTCCAGGGTCATGGCCTGCGGTGATTTAAATTGTTTTTAATCCTCCAAGATGAGAGATGCCTGTGTGCTTCTCCCTCCTCCTTGTCTGAAGCACCCCCTACCCCCTCCAATGGTCATTTTGGCTGGAGACAGACGAATGAAGCACTGATTAAGGAGCGGGGGGGGGGTGAGTGTGGCAGATGTGGTTGTTTAATGTTGAAACACGTGCTGCGGGATAGCCATGGCCCATGCTTCTTACAGTTCTTACAGTAAAAAAAAAATGTAATTAAAAACAACACGTTTCTTCTTGCACTTATCGTACTTGTATGGGTCTAAGCCTGGTTTGTTGTTTCTCAATAGTTTGTTGTTTCTCAATAGTTTGTTGTTTCTCAATAGTGCTTTATGCCCTCAAGCGGGACCACAGTATCCCATTCACTTTATAAAATGCTCATTCTTATAGTGTGTTTGTTTACTAAAGACTATGGGCATTGAATTCTTACAAATAAAATGTAATTTGTGTTGACAAAATGAAAGAAGACGATGGGGACAAGACATAGCTTAAGCCTAGTTATAATTTTCAATAGTGTGAAGATCACTGATCTATAAAATGAATGGATAACGCCTCCATTATAAATATATATGTTTGCACATTGAAGCTCGAATTAACTACGCTATACTATAGGCCTACACTATTCACTAACCATATAAGCCAGTTATAGGAATAGACTAACTAGAACAAATCTATATGATAACAAGGACGTCACTTGAAATGTATTTACAGGTCAGTATTTAGGAAATATAATTTCATAGATCAGTGATAGCAAACAGCAATGAACCTAGAATATTCTTTCCGTGCCTAATCCATGTTTTTAATAGATCCGTGTCTACACTAGAGTCTTTGAAAATAATGAATGGGCGTTCGCCTGGTTTATCAGTAGATATAGTCTACCCGGAAGAACGTTATAACAGTTATGATAATTGAAACCTGTTATACATAATATATATATTTATACCTATAAAAATATATAGCCTACATTACTACAAATTATAACATATGAGTCAATAATTGTTGCACATTAAAACACTTTTGGTAGATTTCTGAGCATCATTTAAAATTTGTTAAGTACTTAGATATGGCTCTACACACACAAAAACAGCTCTTTGGTTTTTCGTTGGATATTTGAGTGCATATTTTTTAAACATGATTTAAAGATGATTTGATTTATAATTATGCCCTTTGCTATAGTTACAAAGTTTTTTTTTAACATTTGATATTCTTGTTATGATAGAGCAAATTTTAATTATAACCGAGACGCGCGGATTTGCTAAGCTTTAAGCAAATTTGATATAATCTTTCCATTAAAAAAAAATAGGGGACACCACAATTAGGTTAAAACTGCAGGTGAACTCCCTTGAACAGATCAGCTTTAAACAAACAACACGCCTATATCTAAGCTATTTTATGTGTTTTCTTACACCGTTAGAACACTGGATGAAGTGGAAAGCAAAAAAAAAAGAAAAGTTTATTATGTTAGTGAAGAGAATGTAAAACATATAACCAATGGATTGTGTAACTTTGTTACATAGGTAAGTTGCAAGGGTTTCAAGATGGCGGTAGGAAATGAGTATTCTGAAGAAGATTATTTGTGCTTGGGTAGTGGGGGAGGAGGGGGCTCGGTAGTTGACTTACCGAGGAGCGCACTTTACAAATAAAGGGCGCGGGGAGAATACTTGCCCGTATGTCGACTTCTGTGAAGGTGGCAATGATTACTTAACCTATTTCATACTTACTTGGGTTGGACGTTGGAGGCTATTGACGATGCAAACGTGCACAGTTTCTAACAGTTGCGTAACCCCCTTCCCCTTCCAAACACAACCGCCCCAACGCTTAGTGAGAGAGACGGAGGTGTAGATAAACATAGCCATACATGTGTGCTAATCATTAACAGCGGATTGTGAGGAAAGTAGAAGACTTATGCCTGAAAAGATATTGCGAAATGGCTTCTTAATATCTAAAATTAATCTAAAACAAAAAATAAACATTAAAAAAATTAACTTTAAGCCAGTCCACGTTATAAAAACTACACCATTTTCAGGGGCAGATAATTCACACGTAGTTACAGGGGGAAAAATCCTTAATGGGAGGTAATTAATGGATGTCTTTGTTTATTTGTTCTAATTACAAGCCAGATTGTGTGTACTAGGCAGACGTACAGGTGTACTTCCGTGACACTTCCAGGAAGTCAAAGAAGACCACGAATAAAGTTTGGCGCGCAAAAACAGCTTGTGTATAGCTGGAGCGACTGTAACATAGGACTATAAGATAAGATAAGCGCAGGACGCAATAATCTTCTGTATAGAAAGCGTGTCTGTAACACACGATGAAAACTAAATTAACAGTGTTGAAGCGCCTTAAGAAAATATCACTATCCGAATTTCGAATTTTGGCTTAGTTCAAATTGAAGGCAGTATCGGTATAATGGTTCTATCTAATAAGTACACTCTTCCTTAGCGTTTTACTCTAAGATCCTTTACGATGTGAAAGTGTATGATACAGAAGTTGAACGAGTTAAAGAAATAGAGTAGGCTACCATTTACAGACCACGGTGGTCTAGCGGCAGCGCGTTCGACTGGTGTACCGGAGGGTCTGGCGTAGGTACCGAAGGTCCTGGTGCTGGCTAGGATTTTTTTTCCCCGGGTCTGGAGGGTGTGCCTGAGTCTACCCACCTACCTGACCTTAGTTGGTGTAAAGTTGGCGGCTGTGCATAGTGCTGGCCACACATCACATAGAATGCCGTGGCCACCGAAACCGGTGAACGCTGCTTCACCGGCCCTATGGATCATATACATTTGTATGTTCTATGTTTTCTGTGAAATATTGATTGTCTTTTCTATATTGTGTATGTACTTTATTATGTATGTCCTGTATTCTCTTTATTCTGCACGCTTGATGGCCTGTTTTTTTTCTCTATATTTCGTTTGCACTATGTTTCGTATGTTGTATCATGTATGTACTGTTATTTCTATGTAAAGTTGGCATGCCTATTGTATAATATAAAAGGGTGTGGGGATGGAGTGGGGGTAAAAATCTACTTGCATGTGTAATTTTCCATTAGTGCTTCATGGGCCAAAATAACAATATTTCTTGTAAATTCATTGCGTCGGTCTCCAGAGATTCTATCTAGCGAACACTTTTAGCTCAACCTTCTCTCTTCATTGATCTATACAACCATTGTTATTTCAAAATTATCTACCATTTATTTAGTTTGCATGAAAGGAAAGGGGGGTGGCGGTCAGATTTAGAGCAAACGAATAAAAGTTATAAAAGAGAGTGGGGGGGGGGGGGCACAAGCATTAAAGGGCAGAGGGGGGGGGGGAGGGCTCTTACTCCCCAATCCAGAACGATTTGGTCCGTATAGATTATTATTCTAGCATAGCATAGGTGCCCAGTTCTCCGAACAGGCTAAAATAATTTTCAGATACACTGTAACTACCAATGCATTTATACATTGCCCGCTACAAAGAAAATTTAAAACGAATGAAAGTTTTTCCGTTTGATGACGTCATAAAAAAAAAAAGCCGGCCAGCGTAAACGCCATCGATTTTTCTCATTTTGCGAATACCATGATACAAGTTTGGTTCCGGAAATTTCAATGTGAAACAAACGTTTTCTTTTTATCCTCGTTTTTTTAAAAATCAAAATGACCACATCGGTCATTTAAAAAAATGTAAAACTTGACAGTGTTCACCGCAGTAACACAAAGAATTTTCGTGGCAAATTTCGTGTCATTATATCCAGTATTAAAAAAGATTATGCGGTAAGAGTAGCCTATGCTCCATTTGAGATTTATATATATATATATATATATATATGATAGTAGCTACTAGCTGAAATGCCCGGAGTTGCGTGGGATGGCTATTAGCCTACATTTCTATAGCAGAAAAAAAACACACAACTAGAACCGATTCAAAGAAGCATAAAACTACTGTATTTACCCTACGGAGTGCTCAAGTGGGAACACAAAATCGCGAAAGTTAAATAGAAGACAATATGGTCACGTGTCCTTATATTGACCAATTAGCAATCGAAATTGACACAAACATATCAATTTGTATATATATATATATATATATATATATATATATATATATATATATAAATAAATAGATAGATAGATAGATAAATAGATAGATAAATATATATATATATATATATATATAGATAGATAGATAGATAGATAAAAAGATATATATATATATATATATATAGATGGATAGATAGATAGATAGATAGATGGATAGATAGATAGATAGATAGATAGATAGATAGATAGATAGATAGATAGATAGATAGATAGATAGAAAAAAAAAGACACCGTCTTGTAAATATTTATGCGAACGCCGATAGAGGGCGTATGATTATTTGACACTTCGTTGTCGTTGTCGTTTGGTTGTTCAAAACTACAGGCGGAAAGAGAGGGCAATTAGCTAACGGCTCCAAAGGTCAAAGGGGACTGCTAATAAGAAGTCGCGTTAAAAGGGTATGAAGATCTGATGAGACGAATGGTTAAAAAATAAACATTTTCAACCATAGTAGTGCTGAAAGTCTCGAATGAAGAAGGTTAAAGGTCACTTTTGGAGGTCATGACATTTTACATAATTTGCAACCACTCTGTGTTGACCAAGATTCCCACGTCGCAATACAAGTAGTTTTTTATATTATGGTTCTCTGAAGCAGTGAGTCACAAGCCATGGTAACGACAGATCCAGCGACACATGGGTTAAATTGATCATAGGGCCGGTGAAGCAGCGTTCACCAGTTTCTGCGGCCACGGCATACTAGGGGATGTGTGGCCAGCGCAATGCCCAGCCGTCTTACTTTACCCCAAGTAATGTCAGAGCTGGGTAGACCTCGAGTTCAGGGAGAACCCTTTACCATGATTCGAACCCAGGACCTTCGGTACGCCAGTCGAACGCGCTGCCACTCGGCCAATGTGGCCCATAGAGTAAAAGGTACTGCATGGTCATTTAGAACATGGACTGTGTTGTCTGAACAAACCAGGAAAAACAGTAACTTATCATTTAATTAAACGCAAATGCAAGACTAGACTCACGGATAATGGTAGGACGCACTAATCTTCTGTATAGAAGGGGCGTCTGCAACAGATAAGATAATGTTTGTCCTTCCAAATAGAGTCACAGGAGGAATATTTCATATACAGTTAAACAAAGAACATTATAATTTTTTATAAGTACAGTCGACCAGTGAAACGTCCGTATACAAAGGATCAACATTTTAAATACAGTCAAATGAGAAACATTCCAAATAGTGTTAAAAGAGGAACATTCCTAATTCAAGGAAATTAAACAATTAGCTTAGCCAACCTTTGAACTTAGCCATCACTCTTGAATAATTTCTTCAACATAATCTAACTGGATTGAAATACGGATTGTTTCAATGAAATGTCCGTATCAAACGTAATGTCTAGAAGTCCAACACTTACATGCCTAGGGCCTGGAGCAGGGACCTTAAACTCGGATGAAGACATGTGCCATTTTATCACTTTAAGGGATGTGTCAAGGAACTATCATTATTATTATTACGTATGTTACGTAGGCCTATATTAGATTAACAATAAAATTTGATGTGTATTACTACTAGCTGTCTGAATTTCACGCATAGTACCTTTTTTGTACGCTCTCTGCAGGCCACAATAATCTACTTGGTGTGCCGCATGCGGCCCGCGGGCCGCGTGTTTGATACCCCTGGCACGGAGTCTAGAGGGCTGCAGTGTCTCTTTGCAACATTAGTCAAACGGCTGTAAGAATTAAACCCGTAGGTGGTGTTCATATTTAGTGTCAACACGGACCATAGAAGGCAGTAAAAAAAAGCCACCGATTTAGCTGTTTCTGTTTCTGTTTGTGTGTGTGTGAGCTTGTTTTTCCGCATACAGCAAACAGGACATGACTTCCACCTTTCACCTGTTCATTAAATATTGATAGGCTTCGAACCACGGTCCCATTTTATATCATAACATGTATACGGATTCTTCATTCAGTCAGAGAAATAAAAAGCTGAGTTGATATAATGAAGGATTCGTGTGTGTGTGTGTATTTGTGTGCACACTTAAAAAAAAAAATACTTACAAGGGCTATATAAAACATATTGTTGTTGATCATTTCTCCCCTTCTCCCCCCCCCCCCCCCCCCGTTTTTCTCTTTCATTCTCTAACGACTTTTACCTCCCATCCTCCCTCTGTCTGTCTATTTGATTCAGAATCCTAATCAAATGGACATTAGCCATGGACTAGTTCAAACAGGAGCTTGGCCCCAAATAAAGCAGCACCGTGGGCGTATATGTTTGGTTATAATCATATCCACATTTTGTCGAGGATTATTTGGAAGCGATCCTAATATATCCCCCCCTTCCACCCCCACCCCCCAAGTACGCTTTGATTTAAACAATGTCACTGCCAAAAGCCGGAGAGGGTGGGAGACAGAGAGAGCGCAAAGAGACAGAGAGATAGATAACAAGAGTCATATATGCAACATATTGATCAGCTTTTCGATTCCTTTGTATTAGACATATTAGACTATCTGAAAAATAAATATTGCTCGATGAGGGTGGTTTTGGGGTGGCGCGGAAAGTTTGACCGATGTGGGGGAAGGGGTAAGATGGTATATCCCAACTAGAGGGTAGGTGGGACTGAAAAATGTACTTTACTGCCTTTCGGTTTTCTCCATAATATAGTTGGATGGACAGACATGAGTCGGTAGACAAACGGTCAGGCAGACATATAAATAGATATGAATCTGCAATCGACAGCTATGATAGACAAGATAGATAGAAGATGGACGAAATATATATACATAATATATAGCCTACAAATAGATAGATAGCTAGATAGATGAGATGGAAGAATACATTGACTGACAGATAGACGAATGGATGAGGGGATAGATAGGTAGATGAGTAGGTGGGTTGGTAATTAGAAAAATAAATTAATAGCTAAATCGATGATTGGGTAGTCAGGTACTCGATAAACTAAGTTGGAAGGTAGGATTGTGTGTAGATGAAATATAGATAAACAGATAGATAGATAGATAGATAGATAGATAGATAGATAGATAGATAGATAGATAGATAGATAGATAGATAGATAGACAAGTAAAGGAAAGATGATAGTCCATGCGCGCCAGACGGTAGAAAACCCTACAAAGGTATTTCAGTGTGAGCAGGTAAACCAGTATAAATACTCACATCAGACTTTGTTTTGAAGTAATGACGTAATCCTTCTATCTTGTAAACAGCTCTATCGTGTAATCCTGTCCTAAATAAAGACTATATACACCACACAGGAATATGCACGCACGTTAAGTCTGGCTAGCATTTGCTCTCTCGGGGAGATAAATTATATTGTACTTTTAAATGAATAAAAAAAAAGCAAAACACTCCAGAATTCCAATAACTTTAAAAACTCTCTAGCACAATGTGATATTAAAACCACTAGTGTAAACCACAATTGAACACGGTTTTAAAAGTTTAAAAATAGTATCGATTCCACATAGATTTGAATAACTTGTTTATAAGTATTGTATCGATTCCGCGTAGATTTGAATAACTAGTTTATAAGTTACACAGGAAATATAAAAGTGTCACTTATTGTGTGTGAACGACTATCAGTTCGCGACCTTCAGAAAACGAAACAAATAAATAAAATAAAAAATATGCCAGTCTTTGAGGTTGTCACAATACTAGCGTCTGTCACTGGCAGTCTCTGTTCAGATAAAGTGAGAGAGAGAGAGAGAGAAAGAGAGAGAGAGAGAGAGAGAGAGAGAGAGAATCACGAAGGAGAGAGAGAGAGGTGAATCGGATCAGAAACCTGTGGTAAAGAGAGTTCTGGGTTTGACTGGCGTACAGAGTAAATTGAGTGAGGAGGGGAGGGTGGTGGTAGCATTATTTGTGTGTGTGCGTATGAAGCAGAATGAATGAGGAGGAAAGTGGGGAGGTGGGTTTGAAATTGATGCCGTCTGCAGCAAAGCCACAGGTCTTGCCGATTTCGTGCTTTTGTCAAAGAGGTTATGTCACCCATTTCCCATTGTTGCTTTTTATATTCAGAAATATATACACACTGTAATAATACTCGGTTCTGTTGAGTTGGTTACTGGATTTATAACTACCCTTACAAACACATGCATACAAACTACAAACACACCTATATACATAGGCTACACAAACACACTCATACATACACATAATTATGTATCATTCCCTTCATAGGCGAAGCCGTGGCAGGAGGGGACCAACCGTTTTCAGAACCCTTCACCCCCTTCCCCCCTCCGTTCTTTTCAAAAGGCGAGTTTCTTTTTCTTTAAAAGAACATTGAATACTTTAAAATAAATATATAAATCAATGAATAATTTTCATATTTTAACTATTGATAACAAAATATTAGATTAGTTCTTCCAATAGTTTAAGGTGTAATTGTGCACCAGTGCACCAGTGCACAATTAGCCCCCCCCCCCCCTCCACTCCAACCCCACCACCCCGACAACACGCCACCGATTCACGGTATCAGTCTGATACAGCGTCTGGTTGACAACGGATTTAGATAGTCAAGAATTCACCAGGCCGGAAATCTTCTCACTCCCCACTCTCATCCCAATACCAAAATTTGGATCTCTCTGATCACCATGAAATTCAGTTATCTTCATCCTGTTCCATGTTTCTATTTGTTTATCCACTTTTTATCTATTTCAATGTAAAGATTTATGTAATTTTTTTTTTTAAGTGATACATTAAAAGGTGGATACTAACTAATCCAAGCCAACTTTCGACGCCCTTGACTGTAGTGAGAGGTAGTACACACCTCCGAGCCAGCCCCACACAAAAAAACGTGTCTATATTTAATAGGTTGAATATTATTCACATATTATGATAAATCAAGTGAGAAATAGGGCATATACGACAATTGGTTCACGTTGACAGGAACTCTTGGGGGGGGGGGGGAGGGCGGGGAATGCTAACTATGGGGAGGAGATGTGGGGCGAAAGGCGGGATGGGTGGACTGTTTGTTTAGGCCTACATAGAAAAAAGCCACATTTACTATAGGTATGTAAACATTGATAAGAATTTCTAAACATTGAGTGGCATTTTCTGATTTCTCTGACAGGGAGGGAGAATGAATAGCCTGTCCATACTGAGCACAGAATAATTGAATATTGAAAAAATAATTAATGTTAATGAATAAAACATGTAATTAATTACTGATAATTTATAATAGGCCGAAACAAAAAAAAACATACCACGATACGTTCTCGCTGGTTTACTAAAGTTTCGTTCATATACCTGTTTTTCTAACCTTTGTTTATGGCAGAAAGTGGGATTGTGTGGCCAAGCACAAATAAAAACGTGTTTACTATCAGTGGCGTAGCTAGAGATTTGGGGGCCCAAGGGAGGGGCCTCTTTAGGGGGCCCTGCAAAATATTTTTTTTCGGACACTCCTTTGGGGGATCTTGCAAACAATTTTTTTTTTCGGACACTCCTTTGGGGGCCCCCTCAAGTAGGGGCCCGGGAGACTTTCTAATTCGGACCTCCCTCCCCCTCCCCTAGCTACGCCACTGTTCACTATATATGTACACAAATTAAATTGATATAACCGATTTTCAATTTTTTTGCGAATGTAGCAACTAATACGACTTAAACTTAAAAAGCAGCGGAGTTGTTTGGTCAGTAAATAGCTTAGATATATCTCCTCTAGAATAACTTTAAGCTAGTTTCGTATGCCATGTTAACATGTTTACCGTTGTAAGGGCAGGTGGAGACTACACTATGAATGCATAGGCAGCTGAAACTGAGCACGAAGTTAATGATACCAAGCAACTAGAGGAGAAAATAAAGGGAGGGCAGTCTTGCTATCTAAGCAGTAGTACTCACTCACAGGGACAGTGTTTAAACATGAGTTAGGGTTACTGGCGAGAGGTCTGAAACTTCAGTGTATAAAACATTCGGCCCATAGAAATAAACGCATGTTCCAACTCTAAGTGCTGAGTTTTGTTGAGAAAAATAGGAATTGTAATAAAACAAACAACAAAAACAAACTACAGTAGTGGACTACGTTTTATTAGTCACACACACACACACACGGACACGCAATGAGTACAAAATGACCAGTACACTAAATTCAAATATAACCAATGTTAGCTAAGAATTGGTAGGTCTAAGTCTTTACGTATTTGTTCATATCGCTTCTAGCCAGTGGCGTAACCAAGACGGCAATAGGAGTGGGGTGGACGACAATTCATAGTGGTAGGGGCAATACAGTCTAATTCTTAACACTTGCAAAATTTCTCCATAACGTAATAAAAAAAACTATTATATTTATTAATAGTTGAAACGTAAAGTCAAGATTGATCATTTCTATTAAAAAAAAGTAACGAATTTATTTTGAACCCACTGTTTTTCAAATAATGGGCCCACCACAGGGAGGAGACGATGTTGCTGTCTCGTGTTTCAAAACTTTCAACACAGGAGATTCAAGCTGTTTAAATATTAACACACACACACACAAATTGCCTTGCAGTGATGAAATTATTAATATTTAAAAACTTTGACTGGAAGAAAAAGATTAAAGATTATTGATCTAAAGAGAATATTATTTATATAGTGCAGTGACATGCAATATTAATTTTATTTTTTATAATTTTTGCTCTCGTTGGACCCTTAAAATTATTAGCTGTGGTAAAAATAGGTAATTTTCACAAGCAGGTTTTCGTTAGCTAAAGATGCATTGCAATAAAAACAGTTGACATTATGTAGAGGAAACGACTGCGTAAACAGGTACTTGGCAGGTTCTACTACACTCAAACAGGTTTAGAATAGGCAGTACTAGAAGCGAATCTTGCAATCTAGAAACATGAAAAGGCATTCAACAGATAATTTCTACAAAACGTGTAACTGTAGAAAGTTTGAACAATTGTTGAACTGGTAGGTAGGGCCTACTGTATATGAAACTAACTTTTAATCTAGAACAGGGTTCGGAAACTTACGGTACGCAGATGCGATTTTCAATGGCGCGGAAGACCATTAAAAAATGCAAATCGAGTATTTTTCTACAAGAAAATTAATGCTGGAACATGATAAAAATTAGGTCCCTGTCAAGCGGTGTGAATAAGAAACACTACTTTGGCACACAATTAAAACAAAAACAAGAGTCGGTAGGCATATGTATGAAGAATTATTTTGATAATATTGCAAGATTATACCAAAGAAATAGTCCCAGTAACATCCAGCGGTGTGATTCATACATATTTGTCCAGGAGGAGCCGTCAATTTCCTGCTGGGAGTTATAGACTCATATTTGTCAAGAGGACCCCCCCCCCCCCCTTAACTCAACATCAAACAGTGAGTTTAGAGACACATTCTGCCTAGAGTGACTCACTGCCCGGTGAGCACATTGATTAGCATCATTGCTCACTCCCCCTCTCTGCCACCCTCTCCGCCCTCCTCCCACCGGCCCCCCAACAGAGGGCGTTGAGCCGTGCAGCGTGGGACACCCGCAGTGTGTTGACTTTACACGTTCACCAATACACGATGCCGCATTAACCCTTTTCTTTCTTTGATTCTTTCTTGCGTTCGTTCTTTCTTTCTTTCCGACACGTGCCCTACCCCCAGGTGACCTTAATTGTGCAATGTTTTTATTTTTAAAGTTTAAATGGACACAACGGGCGGTTTCCACTCATTCATTTTCTTGCTTGTTGCGCATGTCACCTTGAAAGCTTTTGGTGCTGTAGTTTCTTGGGCATGCTCAATACACATGATTCAGGCCACTTGGCAGACAGTCAATATTTTTAAATCATTAGATTATTGTGTATTGATCGTTACGACGCTAATGTTTATTTCATTACCACATTTTTTGTAATGTTTTTTTTTAATCAATTGTGGAGCGCGGCGGCCCAAGCAGCGCGTTCGGCTGGCTTACCGAAGGTCCTAGTTCGAATCCTGGTGAAGGATAGGCTATGATTTGTTCCCGCGTCTGGAAGGTGGCCTTGAGATACGATGCAAAAAGATATAACTGTAATAATGTACTGCAGGATATATTTACCGATAAACCAGACAAACGCCCGAACATTGTCTAAGACTCTAGTGTAGCTGTAGCAAGTTCGGATGGCGTACCGAAGGTCCTGGGTTTGAATCCTGGTGAAGGCTATGATTTGTTTCCGGGTCTGGAGAGTGTCACTGAGTCCAGCTAGCTGTGATGAATACCTGAAATTCGTTGGGGAAAGTAAAGGCGGCTGGGCATTGTGCTGGCCACTCTATCTCCTAGTATGCCGTGGCCACAGAAACTGGCGAACGCTGCTTTACCGTCAATATGGATTAATTCGTACAGACGGGATCAGTGGCGTAGCTAGGGGAGAAGGAGGGGGGGTCCAAATTTGAAAGTCCCCCCGCGGGCCCTTACTTGAGGGGGGCCCCAAAAGGAGTGTCCGAATTGTTTTTTCTCATGTCATAATGTCGAATGTCAAAATGCAGGGGCCCCTAAAGAGATTAAGCCCCTCCCCGGGCCCCCAAATCCCTTGCAACGGCACTGGACGGTAATAATCAATGAATAATCAACCATGTATCACACATATGAAATGCAGACCCACATTTTCCTATATTAAGTTTTCAATCTAAGACCACGTCATACAATGCAAAAACAGAGCCTCATTGCATCATTTTCTTTTCCTTTTTTTCCGATTAGCAACAATCGTTAGTCTCAAAGGTGCGTTCCCTTTTTGCATTAGCGTTTTAAAAAGGATTTGAATACCGCATCTACAGGATAGCAAAGCTATGCAACTCGACCACAGAATATGGAATGGTAAACATTTGCTAAAAATCTTAAGTTTAAAGGTCCCACAAATAATAAACAAAGAAGCAAAAAAAAAAGTTTAGTTAACATACTGCCAAGAAAGGTTTATAATATTTGATGAATAGTCCATTGGTATACTAAGACTGAAAGATTTATTAGTACAAAATGAGTCACGCTGAAATTCGTAGTCTAGCGACCTTCTTTATTCCCCTTTACCGACAGTTTACAAACGATAGAGTCATGACCCTTTACCTTCCCTTTCCTGTCTACCATTTACCTGTCCAGATCTGAACTGATTGAATAAAACATGACATGTTCATAGTGACCTCAATAGATGAACTTTGATTAGAAAAAGACGAAGGATAAAAAAAACAACATGGAAGTCATAGATTGCATAGGCAGATATTTCTTTACATTAAATGTAATTTAGGCGAAGATTATTGGAGAAATTGGGGGGCACGTGTGCCCCTTCTCATCAATCGTAAGAGCATCAGTTAAATCTCTAGCCGCACAGCTATTGATACCAGTGGAAATTGCATGAAATTACACTGAAAGTATTAGAAATATCGCAGATACTAAATTATAGACCTTTTGTCTAAGTAATATCCTCTCGGCAATCTTCTGTAAAAAAAAAAAAGGCGCATGTATTGTATATGATAGACCTGTTTGAGTAAATCAAGTAAATTCCCACATACGTTCTATGCTGTGCTACGGTTTAAAAACACAAAGGCAATTCTTCAAATAAAGTCTAATTACGCAATATTTAAAGAAAGAAGGTGGAAATAGATTGGATCCCGCCCTAAGAAGAGGAGCAGACGACATAGCTCGCCAAGTGCTAGAGTCAAACTAAAGTGAAATCCACAGGGAGCTGAGAAATCAGGCCGACCAAATACCACCTGGAGAAGAACATTGGACACATAATTAAAAGAAGCGGGAATGAAGTGGTAAGAGATGAAGAGACTGCCTCAAGACCGGAAGTGGTGGATAAACAAAGTCGAGGCCCTATGTCTAACTAAGGAGCAATAGAAATTTGATTCATTGAAGTAAACATCCAAAAGAACTCCCATGTGACCCATGAATACAATACTTGTGTGTCCTGGTAAGGAAATAATATGAAGTATTCCAAGACGATGACCAAGTAAAGGTCTATAGTAATCCTTTTTTTTAAAACCTATTGGTCTCTATGGCACCAGTGAAGCAGAATACGCCAACGGCTAATGTTTTACAAAACGAATGTCTATCAAGCACAGAGCTCAGTTTCTTTTACTCCCCCCCCCCCCCCAAACTTATTTCAGATACATTTCACAGCTGGGTAGATTTATAGATATATTCTTCAGAACCTAGAAGATAAAAAAAACAACAACAGGCATTTGAACTCGAGATAGACATTAGTTTAAAGCAGGACTCAGCAACCTACGGCACGCGTGCCAGACTCATTCCACCTCGGGATTTTCAATGGCACGCGGAAGAGACCATAAAAGTCAATTCAAGTCTATTCTACAAGAAATTGAGTGCTACAGCAAGATGACTTTTAGGCTGTTGGCACGCTGAATGAATTAGAAATCATACTTTGGCCCATTATTATCAAAAGGTTGTCGACCCCTGGTTTAAAGCATTAAAAAAACAAACAAATCTTTGGTGCTTCCTTTTTTCTAATTAGCACCCGTAAGGTGAATGCTTATTTCGTTTACACGTAAATGAAAAATAAAACGATGTTTTTTGTGTACATGAAAAATAAAACGATGTTTTTTGTGTACATAAAAAAAATAAAACGATGTTTTTTGTGTACATGAAAAATAAAACGATGTTTTTTTGTGTACATGAAAAATAAAACGATGTTTTTTGTGTACATGAAAAATAAAACGATGTTTTTTGTGTACATGAAAAATAAAACCATGTTTTTTGTGTACATGAAAAATAAAACCATGTTTTTTGTGTACATGAAAAAGATGAAATGAAAAAAAAGATAATTTCAAACCTGTGTCTCGCACCTTAAAGATAAACTAAAGATTGTGAGCTAACAGTCAAATCAGAATACGCATGATTAAATACAAAATCTTATTACTTTTTTTTAAATTCTCTTCCCGTCATGTAACACGGCACTGCTGTAAAACTTCCGCTTCTGACAACATCGGCATATAATTGGGGGGGGGGGGGGGGGGGGGGGGGGAGACACATCCAGCGTGACGAATGGCGTCTATTCAACTTCAAAATTTGCACATCACCCAAGCCTTCGTAGATCACGTGACACTTACCCCCCGGAGTCTTACAACACCTTATGTCATCAGAG
Source organism: Anisus vortex (assembly GCA_949126835.1). NCBI lineage: Eukaryota > Metazoa > Mollusca > Gastropoda > Planorbidae > Anisus > Anisus vortex. Next base: position 11,191,293 of record OX421493.1, read on the forward strand.
AGATCTACCTTACAAAGGCAGAGCATGTGGGGGGGGGGGGGGTAGGAGTGGGGGGAGGGCATGCTCAATAAAATCCCAACTTGTTCTATTTGAACAGGTCGACGCTTCGTTAACCCCGAGCCATTATAGTATCTTACAAGAGTTAACATAAAAAAAAAAGATGACGAAGAAAACGAAACGAAATGAAGAGAGGCCCCAAGAATTTTTATTTAAAAGCTTCACACACACACGCGAAGCTCATTCTAGTTCAATCCTTTCATTAGAGCGTCTCTGTTTAAATTTAACAAGAACTGCCATTAACCCTTCCCGTACCGACCTACTTCTATCTATGCTTCCTTCAGTTCCGCTATATACGCGACCGGGACTGTAAGGGTTAAGAGCTAGATTGACACCAATGTGTTACTATGAGAAATAAAAGAGACTACAACCTATCCGATAAAATTCCTTTCTTTGATTTATTCGAGTTGTCTTATCTTATATCTTATCTTATAATATGTTACACAGTTACAGACGCTCCTACTATACAAATTGCGTCTTAAACGTATTCGTGCATTTCGGATTTCAATTAGGGTTTCAAAATGATGTTAACCCTTACAGTCCCGGGCGCGTATATAGCGGAACTGAAAGCAGCAATGATAGAAGTAGGTCGGTACGGGAAGGGTTAAGTTGTTGGTTTTTCTGTGTGTGTGTTTTTTTTTTCAGGCAACCCATTCCTTGCCCTGATGTCACTCGTAAAGAAAGAGACCTTATATGCATTTTTTTTATGCATATGGAATAAGACAATTGTTAGTGCAGAAGTAAATGAATTATATAACAGACATACCATTTCAGTAGAAAGCGGAAAATTAATTCTATGTAAGCTTAGTTCTTTTGTTGTTTCTTGTAGGCCTATTTCGGAGAAAACAAAATATTCGAAAATAAAATATACCTAATCTAAGCTTAATTGAAGTTTGACTTGACTCAATCCTGTATATCCCCATGGGAGCAAAGGGCCGCAACAACACTTTTCCATCGGTCTCGGTCTTGGGAGACTCCCATTATAAGAAGAACCGCCCTGACAATTGAAGTTTACATAATGATTATTTTTATTTCCATCGTTTCAAACTGCTATGTCTCCTTAAACAAAAATAAATATGTGAAATATTAATGTGTTCCTATTAGTACTATATAAGATGCGTAGTTTATAGAGCGTTCTCAGTAGGCGGAGCTTAAGTTTTTTTGTGTAAATTTAGTGACGTATTTGTGTACATATAGAACCCACTTGAGGTACAAACATAACGTGGCGAAAGTGAAGTACTTCTTTATCATGCAAAATTCACATCTGAATATTGGCTATCCTACTCAAAAATAAGGAGGTAAATAGTAGTACTGTAGATTAATTGATTAATGTGATTAGGCTAGGGCCGGCTAGACCTATTTACACTTTCAATTTCACTTTATAGGCCTACACTTTTAATGTTTCGTAGGCTAGGCTACGATGTGACCCGATGTCAATTGATAGTGTTGGTGATTGATAGTCACTATTAGGCTCACATCGTCTATGATCTATGTCTATGATAATAATAAAATAGCCTATTTTATTTAACATACATAATACAGCTTAAATCTTAATAAGACTTAAAACACAACACATCATTTAAAAAAAGCTCGAGCCTATATGAAACTTTATTAATACAGCGGCCATATTTAATTGTACACCATTACTCAAAGTAAACACAAATCACGTGCTTTTTGTCACGGGATTGCAAACGCCCTATTGGTAAGGTGTCTCAAGATGTATGGTTAACGCCCTTCCCCCCCCCCCACCCAATCCCGACCTGACGTCGTGTTCACCACAAACTATCCCATTAATATTACGCGAAAACGGAAACTGGTCATCTTATTTCTACACACTAGCCTTGTGGGTCGAATGGGCAGTTAACAATAAGTATATGGATCGTGTGGAGATAGTTTGAAAAAATAAAATACATACAAACAAAGAGATGAAAAATAGCTGGGTCAAAGTTTATATGGCAAATGCAGGAACAGTTTTATTATTTATATCCAGTCGAGTTTCCGGCGTTTTCTGGTTTCTACATATTTCTTCCAGTTTGACAAATTAAACACCATAATCCCAAACATTTGTTTTCCAGCTTTATATCACGGCTTTATAACGTGATCTGAGACACGTTTTGATTAGTTGTAGTCTATAATTTATGATAATATATTTCAAGTAACATTATATGTGTATGACACGCCACATTATTTTATGATTTATTATATTATATATTAATGAACAAGTCGACTACATAAAAAAATCTAAGGCTGTATAGCCTTACACAAGAACAATAAGCTAACACTAAATTTATTTTTTTCAACGTGTTCATGTATGCGGAAAATAATGCAGAATGGAAAAAAAATTTGGTGCATAACATAATAAAACACCGTATTCTTTTACAAGTGTTGGGACTACTTGGGACTAAGCCTTGTATTGTTTGTATTTTATTCACACGACTTCGTCCATTATCCTCAAGCGGTGTTCAGGTAGTTTATTGCCGCCAGTATAAATGGTCCCAGCACTCCCTATTCTGGGTCTATTATGTAGCAATGACAAGTGACTTGGTCTTACTTGGATAAGTGGAATGTGTTCAAGCTATTAACCAAGAAAGTAACTTGGCGCAATGGCGTGAAAATAAAACTTTGCGAATTTGGAAGGTTTCTTAGACAGAGGAACTCTTGTCTACAGTAACCCTTTTTGGTGTATTTGTACGTCTATAATATATTTAACACATTTCTTTAACATTTCCTTTAATGGCGAAAACCATACTTTAGGACTGCAGAAACATAAAATAGTATAGTTTTGCTTAGAAAAAGCCAACATGGCGACGCAGATGAATGTCGAAGCCTAGGTTGCAGCAAAAAACAACAACACTGGAAAGTAGTGAATGGCATGGCTCCGTGAAGAGTGGCGTGCGTGGTCAGTGGCCCTATGTTCCTCAAGGAAACAAAAGATGAATAAGTTGATGACTGTAAGCCTTTGCTTATAAAGTAATCTGAAAGACGTGTTTTGTATACAGCACAAAAACAATATGATACAATGCTCAAATAAACATAAGGACAAAAAAACGATTTCCTTATCCCTTATGCGAGAACAAATTCATAGAAATACTCTTTCCTCCCGAGTGGCAAAATAAAAATGCAAGACTAGATCACGGATAAGCGTAGGACGCAATAATCTTCTTATATAAGATACGATAAGAAGAAAACAATAGAGGGGATGAGACTCCTGGGTCAGTTGCGGTCATTTGGGTTTTAAACCTAGCTTTCGGGCAAAAAAATGTTTCCTAAAAACAAATAACTAATCTTGTAGACTTTGTATGTATATTTCTAAAAGACCAGAACTGGACGACGAGATTGAAATAAATTGTTAAACATCAGCAAAAGATGAAAACATCATCTGAAGCTTGTTGCCGAAAATAAACCGGAAGTTCATTAACACAATAAACCCTGACCTATTGAAAAGGTCAGGCATAATTAAGACTTGTCAATGATGTAGGCCTACGTGAGATTGACCGAGAAAGTCAATTTGTTTAAAGTTTCGACATTCATATGTAAAATGGGAGAGCACTGGAAATATAGGCTGAAAAGCAGGCGACAAGTCAAACATGTTTATAGTCTAAATAAAGAAATTGACGTAATTTTGAGGCTTCACAAGCAGTCGCCACCATCTAAACAGCCACGGTACGTAAACTCAGGGTAAGTTTCGCTATTAATATGTTGCTTAGCAACAGTGATTTACTGGAATAAAAACTAAATAAAAAATAAAACAACCGTTGAAAATGAGATGCATTTATTTATAACTTCCAATAGATATTTACATTAGATATATTTATTCCGCTGACGAAAACACGTTCTTTTCACGTCCCCCTTGGTAAAAATCAATTAATTAATCATTTATACATCCTCCTCCCTTCTGTTTATTTATCTAAACAATGCATGTGGCGATGTGCCGGATACGAGCAGGACAAATCGCTTCTAGCTGTACGAGTCTCTATGTATCTCTCTGGACAAGAATCCCAGAATGCAAACAAAACACACACATTGACATAACCAAAAAAAAAAGTGTACGTAGCAGCGGCGTATAGTTACAACAACAACAAAACAAAAAAAGACGGCACCACGCCTATTTCCAGCTATGTGCTATTCGCCCGTCGGTCACGCTGAACACATTGTCATTACTCCCTGGTCGGGAAGATGCTGCCGGCTGTATAGCGGAAATTGGCTTCAAATTGAGGACTGGTGAGATAATTATAGTCGATTACAGCGTAAAGATGTTTTTTTATTTCCTGTTTTTTTTTTTGGTTCTAATTTGTAGAAATACTTTGACTTTGACAGTTTATATAAATTAGAAACACTTTAGAAAATATTATTGTGGTTAACCCTTTCAGAACAAGTTTTTGTTCAAAGATAACTAAGGTAAAATGTAAAAAGTGAACTTAAAGTACCAATGAGCCCGAAAGGGTTAAAAAGCAGAGTAGCCTAAACACAATAGGGCCTACGTTGGGAGTGAAATTACAAAGTAGGAACACAGTTCATTAATCTAATATCTGGAAGACGTAAAAATAGAAACACGTTTTTAATTGCATACAATTTAGAAACCGGGACTCATCCCTTTTTTGCAATGTGAAGTCGAGAAATTTTTCAGAATAACTGTTTGCCGTAGATTAAAAGTAGAATATGTTTATTATGGCGTGTTAATGAAATCACACATTTTTAAGAACAAAAATGTTCATTTTTATTTGTCCTATTTACAAAAGTAAGACTTGAAAATGTTTTTTACAAAAGTTAAATGTTTTACACACGTGACCTGTGTGCAGACACGTGTTCAGACATGGCGGCATGGACTATAGTCCGGATATTGTAGGCTTACTTCTCGAGCCATTTTTAAAACGAGGCGGTGCCTCCTTGAACACATTTTAAAACACATATTGTAACAATCGTTAAGATTAGACAGAAGGACGACTACAGAGTTAAAATATCCTCGGGTTGCCAAGATGATTGTAATATGCTGGAATAAGGCTGACATCGGCCCCTTAATGGCTAAAAGATGGAATCCTAATGCTATAATTTGTTGAAAGTATAGTGTTTATTTATGGGCCCCCTATGTGCCTCGTGGGCCACAGAGCAATTTACCCGCTACACCCCACTCTCCCCGGCACTGAACATATCAGCTATAGCAGATTTAATAAAACATAACCTACAAAACAGATGTTGTCCGAGACTAAGCAAAACTCACTGACGACCAAGGGAGCAGTGCCCTCACATGGGGGAGGGCAGAGGGGGGCATATGCCCGGGGGCGGCACTTCTAGGGGGGCGGCACATTTAGCCTAAGTTTATACCAGAAATTTTAGGAGAGTTGAAGGGGAAATAAAATTAGAAACACAAATTGTAAACAAAAGGAACAATGAATAAATATAGATTAGTAGCAGTTGACTTCTTATTTAATTACCCTCAAACTGTTCTATACAAATGTTTCATTTTTTAATAGGCTCACAAAGGTTTCATAAAAGATTAGCTCATCTAGAATATTCTTATTAAAAAATTGCATTTTAAAATGTCGTTAATCATAATAATTAACTAAGCGCCCCAGGGGTCGGTGAGAAGCTCGGGGGGGGGGGGGGGGGCGCTTATGTTCCCGAGAACAGTAGGGATCGCTGAAGGGCCAGTGGGCGGTACGAAAGTAGCCTACTTGACATAGATTCAACACCACTGGTTTTTTAATTACCAAAATTAAGATCTGCTTGACTTATAAGAAGGGTAATAGCCTATTGAGCTTTGATAAAGGCTTTATCGACTAATATCTACTGTGTAATTGTTACGTAAAAGTCGCATAAAGCCCATTCTGTACTTAACCTTGATCTATTGCTATATTTAGACAGTATCTAAGAAATGAAGATTGGGGCAGTGATTAGATTTTTAGAAGATGAAGTAGGGGCTAGGGTGAGTATAAATTAAATATCTGGTCCAGCTCGTTACAAAACGAAGTTCTGTGCTTTTGTTCATTATCACAGTTTCATTCAGATTGTTTTAGTTTTAATTTGAATAAATTAGATTTATATAGCCTTTGATTTATAAAAACCAGTTTTGATATCGACTTATTAAATAAATATAAGTTGAGCAAAAGCACTATGCTGATACGAATTAATGAAATGGCACGTGATGAAGTGAGAGTATATTGTGTGAGTACCTAAAAACTTTCCATATTTTTACAACTTGATGGGAGTCCACGCTATCTGACAATAATTAAACGTTATGTTTTTTTTTTATAATTGAAGGGAACATTATTCTAGTTTTGCTAAAGAAAAATAATAAAGGACACTAAAGGCAAATTATATTACTTGAACTAACATTCTTTTTAAGGAAAAAAGAAATGAAATTCTTCCATTGACGATGGTATGGATTCTATCATAGCTTGATGTCGTAATTAAAGAAATCTCTGCAAGATGTATTAGCTGTGTTTGATTCATCGACAACATTAATTTGCTAAAAATCTCAGTTATCGCCTGCATCACTCACTACAATACGTAATTACTGTAGATAACAAAACAGAAGCAACGCATTCAATGATAGATTGTTCAGAGAGTTTGGCAGATCTTTTAAAGAATTATAAATTAGGATTACAAATAGTTTGTTACTACCACTTAGGTACGCTAGTCATCTAAAGTATAAATATATTGTATGGATATTTGTTTCGATGCTATAGTTTTTGGAAACCGAAGACAATTATTTGAGAGAAAATCTCATACAATTGAAAACTGATATCCCTTATTTATTTGAATTAAATAAGTTGAAAAAAAATGATTTCAGGGAATTGAATTGACCTTAATTAAAAGAAGACAAAGAGTGGTGTTTTTTTTCATTTATGTCAAAGCCTCTATTGTACAAGCACAACTTTGGATGCAGAAATCTTGAATTTATAAAGAACAACTGACGAAGACATGTTTACTTCAATACATTGAAACTATTAATGATTACTTCAACAGACGATATAAAGATAATATTATAAATTTGAAAGTTCCTGATTGGTTATTAGACATTTGTTTCTAATGGTGAAGTATTAAAATTAGCCCTACCTTTACAACTGCAAGAAGAATAAATAACAAAAAAAAGAATAAAAATAGAATGCAGAAATGGGCTATAATCACGACGTTTGGTTGCAAAAGGACATCCATCAATTTCTCTAGGTCTTTTGGTTTTGGCAAAAAAAAAATGTAGGCTATTCCATTTCCACACCCTATTTATTGGAACGTTGAAGAACTACTAGCAACATACCAGGAACAAGCTTCACTTTAAAATTGTTTTATTTTCAAAACCTCTTTGCAGTATATTTTTTTATTATTAATTATTTAAACAACATAAAACAAATGTATTAATTTCAGCTCTTTTAAGATCTTTCAGCTCTTTTTATGATAATAAAATTGCATACAAATCTAGTCGGCCCATACAACTCATATGCGGCAAATTTGACTCATTAGTTCAGTTTCGGATTTGCAGGAGAGGGGGGGGGGGGTAAGCAGTGAGAGATACAAATTTGAAAAAGGGGCCGGTGAGCCAAAAAAGGTTGAGAACCTATGCACTAAACAAAGCAGTTATAGTATGCAAGGGGGCGGCGCTGAAACTTTTGCCCTGGGGCGCCACAAAGGCATGTGAGGGCCCTGCAAGGGAGTGAAGAAGTGTTTTACCGCCTGCTCCTACCTTCCTACGCCAACACACATGAAACAAGTGTTATTAAGTTGTTTTTTTAAAAATAGTTTTATTAAATTCATTAATGGATTCGGCACTACTTTTCTAATTAAAAACAGCTTTGTCAATGAATAATGCGCTCTCGAAATAAATAGCAACAAAAGCTATCCGCAATCTAGCATACAAAGCATAATTTTTCAGTGACAAAGCATACAATGGTAACAGATTCATTAAAAAAAAGAAAAGAAAATATTTGTGCTCAAGAAGAACGGGAAAAACGGGGGGAGGAGAGGTTGTAGCCTAAACCTGATCGATGGTCAGAAGAGAAAACATCAAAGAGATGGACGAGATGAAACACATAGGAGATGCACATCCGTAGCACGAGGCGATTCCGTTGGGAGAATGGATCACCAACCTATATACAACACGGAGATTGGATGGCATAGCAAAAAGATAGATTGGTTAATTTATGCCTTCGGTAAAAGCACAGAAAGATAAAGCGCTTCAAAGTCACTTAGAAAATTGGGATTTCAAATGTGTGTCGTTCTTGTAGTTGTTGTTTCTTTAATCAGCAGGTTGAAGTTGACCATAGGAATACTAAATGTTTTTATTCACTATGTTCAAAACTATGTTGTTGTTGTTTGTAAAAGTAATGTAATAATTGTATTGTTATAGAGCAAGGGTGTGAAGCATTGAACGTATAAGGAATTCGATACAACCAGAAGGGCGAAACATTCTGAGAACCTTTTTTACATTGTTTAATTCCCATTGAATTCAAAACTTTTCTTTAGGAAAAGCTTGACTTGCCGTGTTCTGGCCCGCGTTCCGCCTGTTGCGCGCCCCATCTTTAGAGTAGAGAGTTTAAAGAGGAAAATCTTAAACTAAAAAGACGTAGATTTTCTATTCTCGATTTCTTGCATTTAAACTCTGGGAAAGTCCGTTAGCTGTTTTACCATAGACTATAATATGCATGGACCGCTTGCTTTAGTATTTCTGCTATATGATGACTCTAAACAATGATTTCACGGAATTTCCGATTCGTTGTTTCCTTTGCACTTCCGTTTTATTGAATCGCTACGATTTTCTCAAGGAAAAATTAAAATCGAAAGTTTTATAAAGCGGAAACATTTAAGAAACAACGAGGAGCGTAGAAGTAATTTGAGACAGCCTTATTGGTTGCGCACGGAAAAAAGTTGATATACGCTCTAAAATTAGAGCAAGCGGTCCATCTTATTATAGTCTATGGTTTTACTGAGTCTAAATTGAGTCTCTAGTGAGTGTGTCTTTCATATACCATATCAGGACATAGGGGGGGGGGCAACACCAGACATTCACCCAATAGTAGACACGCTTGAAGAAAACGATACTCATAATGTAATGTTGTCCCCATAGTTTTGTTGACGTTACAAGTCACGGTTCTAAACAAAAAAGTTTATTCAAACAGCTAATTGATCAGTTCTGCCTATGACAAAATATTATTCGACGGCAAGGGGTGATAAACGCGCCAAGATATTTTTTTATAAACTGCAGGCTAACTTAGTCACTTTGACTCGTTTGCATAATTTGAATTAAAACATCCCCTTGATATTTTGCATTTTGGCCTTTTTTTATTGATGACCGACCCGTTAGGCTCAACGGCCACAGTGCAACGGCTGGTGACCGTAGTCCTGGGGGAGTTTGCGCATGAATACCACCGGTTCCATTTGCGAAATAGCTCCTATAGTTATGTTCCTCTGGCACGGCACTGGAACGCCCCCCGTGCATTTGGTCAAGGTTAGGAGGGCTGAATCTCCCCATGGCTCACTCGCGTGCCTCCCCCACCCCCTCCCTCATAGGAATAGAAGTCATGTCCCCGAGTCAAGAGTTATGTGCGCTTGAAGACTGTCCACGCTTTAATAACAAGCGGCGCGCCTTGACATGAGAGAAAACCACAACTCACTGGATGGTCAGAGCTGGACAGCATTAGTCTGCCACCTTCTCCACAATTAATTGAATGTAAAGAGCTTAATCACACGATTGCCTCCTCTGATTCTAACCCTCCTATGTGTTTCAGTTTAGAGATTTACAGCAGCGGTTTAATTTAAAAAAAAAAAGACAAAACCCAAATACTAACGGTAAAATAAAAGCAATGCAATTTTCATCTAGATTAAAAGTATAATTAATAATTAAACGTAAGTGACTTTGGTCAAATTATTTAATTATAACCTCTTGCGTATAGCTTCTAAACAATTTAGTTCAAGGATAAAGTTACAGTAAGATGTGGTGAACGTGGCCATCCGGGGTGACTTTGGGCCATTGAGGAAAAAAAGTTTTAGAGTGCCATAAATCCGAAAATATTATAATTTCAGGCCCTTCAATTGTATATAATACATAATAAAGATATAGGTAACTATTTAGCAGTTTTGCACGGTGAACAGAGTATTTTCTTAGGTACAGACATTTTTTCGTCTGGCATGCGATTTTAAGCAAAGCTAAATCAACTTGTAAAATTCCTACTACCCAGAATTTTGTAAGGTGATTATATTTATTTAACTTATGTTTTCTATCTTTCTAAAACTTACTTAAAGGGGACTATTACTGAAATAAAAACTTTCACCGCTATTTTTCTTAGAATAAGGGTGGCCATAGTAACCCCTTATAATGTCAGCGTTAACGGGGTGACTATGGCCATGGTGAGAAGTTGTTTTGGTCTTGGATTTATTGCACACAGTTAACATTTTCGGTTTAATATTCATTTTTGTGTTCACTTAAACAGATTTGCATTGAGAAAGAACAACGCATCAGATTTTCAAAGCAACAAATGAACTTTTTTTTTTTCTATTAGAAAACAATGTCTGTGAAAAATTGGCAATGAAATTTTTTTTCACACAGTAAAACTATTTTATAGAACCATTATAAATACCAAACCATTGAATGTACTAAATTAAACAAATGTTGTTTATTGTAACTCACAGAACAAGTTTCCATGCTCAGGACTTACCAATCGACGCTACAAATAAACACCCATTGAGACTTGCATTAGTAGATCATGATAAAATAAACATTTTTTCAACTTTCTCAAGTTTTTTTAATTATTAAAGTTTTTTATTTCCATTTGTAATACCATATTTTCATTATTTGTTTCATCTGCACTTTTTTTGTCTGGATATTAAACAGATTTTGCCAAGTAACTGTTGGCTTTACTGCTGTTTTATGCTCTATAGGGCACAGTCAAAAGGTTATCAATAAGTTCTAAATACACGCATTGACACATTAATGTCATTAATTGCTGCACCAATAATACCCGTCAAAATCAGCCCTGTAAGAATTAGAAATTGGTTAAATTAGAAAAAAATAATAGCTGGCCATAGTCACCCCACCCTACAAAATATGTCTAAATTAAACTAAAAAAAATTCATATGAAATATATTCAGGTTTTTATCTTGAGTACTTGCCAGTCCCCTGGATTTACAACTAATTTTAGGTTTATAAAGTGACATCTGTTTAAGATAATATATTATAGAAATAAGGCTTAAAAGTGGACCATAGTCACCCCATCTTACTGTACAAGAACTAATATATTATTCTGTAGCAATCTATACTATAATTAAAACCAGCAATTTTTTACATTCCTTTCGCGCTTCCCAAGAGAGCGTGAGTAAAGCCGAGTCTAGATCATGTGACTGGAGGTCACGATAAACCAATCAGCTGACCTTCCTTTAAACTCACCATTCCTTGCACTCGATGCCATGGCCTGGGGTATTCCAAGAAAGTGGGAGCGGGGGGGGGGGAGCGGTGCAAGAAACGAGATGGAATAATTTTCTGGTCAGGCCTTACGCCATTAAGACAGCATAGATCATACCACCATCTCACTGAACCAATCCAGTTGGTTGAAATGGTCTAAAGTCTAAACTAATGTTAAAAATTCTTTAGAATTAATGTAATGAACCTAGACAGAATGTATGGTGTACAGGAGGTTAAAGAATAATATGAAGGAAACAGAAAACGTTTCAAAATAATTTTCAAGTTCTTTGTGTGCTTTGAAGTTATAGAATTCTGAAAATAGATTTCAAGTTCTTTGTATGCTTTGAAGTAATAGAATTCTGAAAATAGATTTCATATTCTTTGTGTGCTTTGAAGTAATAGAATTCTGAAAATATATTTAATATTCTTTGTGTGCTTTGAAGTAATATAATTCTGAAAATAGATTTCACATTCTTTGTGTGCTTTGAAGTAATATAATTCTGAAAATAGATTTTATATTCTTTGTGTGCTTTGAAGTAATATAATTCTGAAAATAGATTTCATATTCTTTGTGTGCTTTGAAGTAATAGAATTATGAAGTAACAGAATTAAATATAATGGACTAAATGTGATGGGTGGGGAAAAAGGACAAATTTGCTTTCTGTTGCTAATGTCGCTTAAATCAAATTTTGGTTATGGTACTTTGACAAGATAATAGTTTGAAGTCAAATTACAAGAAGAAAAAAGCCCCTAGGGAAATAGCCTAATTATCCTCTTGTTTTATCTGTTTGGGTAAAGTAGTCTGCTAAGACAAAGTTAAACAAGGTCGTCCCGCCATTTGTAGTCCATTTCGCTGAAAAGGAAACTACAATACATAGCTTTGTTACATAAAATAATTGCTTATTGGTAAGTCAGTATAAATCAGCGAAGTCAATAACTGTGTATTCTAGACAGACAACAAGGAAGATGTAGAGAGAAAAAAAAGCACGTAGACCTAAATGTCTTCCCTGCGGTTGTACCTGTCAATTAGATTTGAGTTATAGTACGAACACCAAGTTTGCACAATCACCAATCTTACAAAGTTGGCATGCAAAGTTTCCAAGAGACGTCTATTGACATTGGGCCGCTATCTGGCTTAGGTCTAGTGACGTCAGAGACCAACTGGCCTGCAATTTCCATCGAAATAGGTGGGGGAGAAATATAAAAAAAAACAACAAAAACAACCAGTGACCAATTTACGACAGTTTGATAGTCGCCATGGCAACTGCTTGTGTCGGCTGCTCGTCCGATGCAAATTTTATTATTGGCAGGTCTATGTTTGGTGTGAGTTTGGAAGAGCAATTGGTGGATGAATTGGGAAAACGGAGGTGTGGGGTGGAAGGTACACGCATGCATGCTCGTGAATAAGTTACTGCGGAACGGGAGAATACCATTGGGTAAAAGTGCATTAAGAGATAAATAAATTTATTATAAAAACATCTTATTTTAATGCATTGTTGCAAAGGAACAACAATTTAAAAGCTCAGAACTTGAGTAGAAGGCCGCTATCACCCGTTCCATGGTTTTAACTAATTAAATGATTGTAAAACAGCAACAATAACATTTGAACAATTATAGAGACAAAGAAAAGAAAGTACTTCGAACTTTGAGAATTGGCAATAACATAATTATTATTGAGCAAGGGACTTAAGCAGAACACAAGTTTGACAGAGTGCTGGAAATAAAGAGAAAAAAAAATCTGAAAATTTTCAGCATGTTGACATTAGTGATCATACCTAGGTTATAGAATAGTTTGCTTTAAAAAAAAAGCGATTAAAACATACCAAAAAAAAACCCAGAAATTCTTACCGTATGTTATAAACATACAGAAAGTTCAGATCTTGTTTGGAAAATTTTATAGATTTGCCAGTGTTTTCATATAAACGAAAATGTCATCTATTAATACATTTGAATTATGCATGATTCGTATACAGAGTGAACTAGAGGTTTTTCTTTTGTTATAGCGTCGATAGATAGTGCCTATGATTGATTCGAGTAGCTAGATACAAGCCACGTGAACAACGTTAAAAAACACAAACAAATCTAAGCTATAACAATATGAAACACTGGTAGTAAAAAATCAAACACTGACAACGGCATTAATAACTCATTCAAAATTGTGCTATGGAAAATACTATATACTTCGTCTGTCAGTGCTGGTAGGGTGTAACGTTTGAGGGCTTTTTTAAAAATATGATTTGATTAACTTGTATAGAAACTTCTTTAGGCTCACTACCAATATATCCATCTTTAATTAGACCTTATGCATTTAAAACAGTATACGGGACTTAACGATAAAATGGATAATTAGGCTATAACATGTGGCGTTATTCATGGATACAAATATTTATTGTTTAATGACAACATTTTTTCACATGTGATGTAGAGAAAAAAAATATATATCGTACGTTACATAACAATTTCAATATGTCATTGGAACGCTCGATCACAAGCTCGAATACTGCTTTTTTAACGTTTTTTTTAAACGGAGCGTACACAGAACATTTACACGGTCTTGTAAGTGGAAACGACAGTATAATTAACTTCTATTGAATTCGAACATGAACTTGCATTCTCGCTTAAAGAGAGAAAATATGGCCTACCTTACCTCCCGCCAATAATCTGCTCACTTCGCTTTTGAACAACTTAATTTCTTCCCGCCCTGTAACAAAAATGTACATAGAAATCGAACCTTGTGAAAAAATATCTTCTACAAATTAAATGTTAACTGTTTCAGTAACACGGACTTACGGTATATGCGACGAAGAAAGGGCAAAAGAGAGGGGGCGGGGTTAGGGGGCAGGGGACGATATGGGTACGGATACAAGACCCATGCCTCTCTTTACTTTTGGCATTTCATCGCTGCAACCGTCAAAGCTTATTACATGAATTGAGACCAAATACTATTTAACAATTGAGACCATGACACTATTCAGCAAGTCTAAACACTTCAATCCTTTTTATTATGGTAGCGAGTTAATGGAGCGAACCCAACTCAAATAGTTTTCTCTCTCTTTTTTTATATTTTTTTACTCTAACGTAAATTTGAGGCTCTGTGTTATGAGACCAAAACGTTTTTTGACAGCTTTAAAACTCGGTGGCGGTGAAACGATTAGCATTTTAACGCCATTTTCGTGTCACGTGGGGCTAAGCGGAAGTTGATACATGCGAAGAATTGTGGGTAATAAAGCGGAACATTCCATTGATCGATAGAAGTTACAGACAAGAGGGGCTGGGGGATAGGGGGAAAGGGCTTTTTTTAAATATAAAATATGAAAATAATAAATTATTTGTTAATGTTGGAACTTTTGTTCTAGTGAATTCATCCAATATTTAAACAGAAAACATTGGTTGATAGAAAAAAGACTGTGATTGTTGTATAATATTAGATCTATATCTAGGCAATATGAAAATGCTTCATTATATGTCTTTGTTATTCTCGTATTATTTCATTGAATAATTAATATGGAGAAGAAAGTTTTAACTCACTGAGCCGTATTTATGGAAACAAACATTGATAATAGACAGTGAAATTGGAATTAACCTACTAATAAGCTTATAATATAATGGCGCCAGAGTGAAGGCTTCTATAGGGCGTTGTTTCGAGCCAGCCGTTATGGGTGCCGGAAATAAGATGAAATATGTTTTGATAAATTATAAACATTAAATGCTTTCGTCATTGCTTTTTCATTTTCGAAAAAAATGGTCGATCCATGGTCTAAAGCTTAGGTTATCAACCTTTTTCAGCTCACCGCCCCTTTTTACAAAAATAGAATTTAAACGCATAAAAGGACATCTCGGTAAAACTGAGATCAAAATATTATTATTAGCAGATGTTAAGGCGACAGTGATCGGCCAACAGGGAAAACAGTCCGGTGAACCAGCTATAGGAATAGACGGACGCATACCATATTTTCCAAATACTGATCCCTACTTCATCGAAAAGTCATTGCGATTCCTATTTATTATTAATTTAATAATTTGTATGCCTACTGTTGGGGGCTATCAGATATTTAGCAACACTTGCGTTTACATCACATTTCATCCAAAAACTAATCGATTCAAATAGCTGGATGTTCAAATTATATCAGGTACGTTTGTACTGCCCACTTGCCCTTCACTGCCCCCCCCCCAAATCGCCCCCGGGAAAGTCAGCGCCCCCTAAAGCTTCTTACCGCCCCCCGGGGGGGGGACGATAACGCCCCCGTTGAGAACCTATGGTATAGAGCAGAGGTTCCCAACCCTGTGCCCGCGGGCGCCATTCGTATGTGCCCGCCTCTCACTATTCGACAGAGACAGAATTTTTTTCATAAACATTATTTTAAAATATGATTTATTTTTATTAATTTGTTAGAGTTTTATTTTATTTTTTGACTGCCTAGGTTTATTAAATATGTTCGATACTTGTCCCAACTTGTCTAAGAATGATATTTTGCTAAAATCCTTAATGTCAGAGGACTTTTGGAATACAGTGGATAGAGAAAAGTTCCCATTGTTTAAAAAATGCGGCATATAAAATTGAATCATTTTTCGGTTCGACATATTTATGCGACTCATTGTTTTCAAACATGAACTTAATAAAATCAAGATATAGTTCTCGACTCACCGATGAGCATCTTTATGATTGTCTGCTAAAAGGATTAGTTTTCTTTGTATTTGTGTGTTTTGTTTACTTTCTTTACGTTTTATAAATACATTTCTCTGTGTGTATGCAATTTGAAAAAAATTCCAAAAAATTTTATTATTTTGAAACATTTTTGTTTATTATTCATTAATACATTATGACTATAAGAAAATAAGAAAATAAATTATGGGAAAATGACAAGTTATGGAAGGAGTTTGTCGATTTAAAATAGGTGGTGCCCGCCACCCTACCGATATTTTAGAATGTGCTCTAGAGTAAAAAAAGGTTGGGAACCCCTGGTCTAGAGTGTAGTCCTATCAATACGTTCAATAAAAACAGTGGCTATTATATGCTTGCCAATTTCACCGTTGACAATTTTACCGCTTTGCGAGTTTTGCCGAATTACCATTGCTAAAATTAGCTTTGCCAAAATTGTCTCGCCCAAAATACCGTTGCCGAATTTACCCTTGCCAAATTTACAGTGATTCATATTCCTCATTTGTTTGTTAACGATAAATGTGTGATCTTCGGTTCGGTGAGAATTTTTGTTTTATAGGGTTAATAATGCATAGTCAAATGTGTGATAGTGTGATAAAATGGGCCCACTGTATTTTGAAAATTGTTTTAAGATTACGTTTAGTGTATATAACATTATTACAGACGTAAATAAGATAACACGTCTAGATCTAATCTTGTATTACAAAACGTGAACTCACTAACATACAACATAACATATTCTTACATACAACAGAACATATTCTTACATACAACAGAACATATTCTTACATACAACATAACATATTCTTACATACAACAGAACATATTCCTACATACAACAGAACATATTCCTACATACAACAGAACATATTCTTACATACAACAGAACATATTCTTACATACAACAGAACATATTCTTACATACAACAGAACATATTCTTACATACAACAGAACATATTCTTACATACAACATAACATATTCTTACATACAACAGAACATATTCTTACATACAACATAACATATTCTTACATACAACAGAACATATTCTTACATACAACATAACATATTCTTACATACAACAGAACATATTCCTACATACAACAGAACATATTCCTACATACAACAGAACATATTCTTACATACAACATAACATATTCTTACATACAACAGAACATATTCTTACATACAACAGAACATATTCCTACATACAACAGAACATATTCCTACATACAACAGAACATATTCCTACATACAACAGAACATATTCCTACATACAACAGAACATATTCTTACATACAACATAACATATTCTTACATACAACATAACATATTCCTACATACAACAGAACATATTCTTACATACAACAGAACATATTCTTACATACAACAGAACATATTCTTACATACAACAGAACATATTCTTACATACAACAGAACATATTCTTACATACAACAGAACATATTCCTACATACAACAGAACATATTCTTACATACAACAGAACATATTCTTACATACAGCAGAACATATTCCTACATACAACAGAACATATTCTTACATAGAACAGAACATATTCTTACATACAACAGAACATATTCTTACATACAACAGAACATATTTTTACATACAACAGAACATATTCTTACATACAACAGAACATATTCTTACATACAACAGAACATATTCTTACATACAACAGAACATATTCCTACATACAACAGAACATATTCTTACATACAACAGAACATATTCCTACATACAACAGAACATATTCTTACATACAACAGAACATATTCCTACATACAACAGAACATATTCTTACATACAACAGAACATATTTCTACATACAACAGAACATATTCTTACATACAACAGAACATATTCCTACATACAACAGAACATATTCCTACATACAACAGAACATATTCTTACATACAACAGAACATATTCTTACATACAACAGAACATATTCCTACATACAACAGAACATATTCTTACATACAACAGAACATATTCCTACATACAACAGAACATATTCCTACATACAACAGAACATATTCTTACATACAACAGAACATATTCTTACATACAACAGAACATATTCCTACATACAACAGAACATATTCCTACATACAACAGAACATATTCCTACATAGAACAGAACATATTCTTACATACAACAGAACATATTCTTACATACAACAGAACATATTCTTACATACAACAGAACATATTCTTACATACAACAGAACATATTCTTACATACAACAGAACATATTCTTACATACAACAGAACATATTCTTACATACAACAGAACATATTCCTACATACAACAGAACATATTCTTACATACAACAGAACATATTCCTACATACAACAGAACATATTCTTACATACAACAGAACATATTCTTACATACAACAGAACATATTCTTACATACAACAGAACATATTCTTACATACAACAGAACATATTCTTACATACAACAGAACATATTCCTACATACAACAGAACATATTCTTACATACAACAGAACATATTCTTACATACAACAGAACATATTCTTACATACAACAGAACATATTCTTACATACAACAGAACATATTCCTACATACAACAGAACATATTCTTACATACAACAGAACATATTCCTACATACAACAGAACATATTCTTACATACAACAGAACATATTCTTACATACAACAGAACATATTCTTACATACAACAGAACATATTCTTACATACAACAGAACATATTCTTACATACAACAGAACATATTCTTACATACAACAGAACATATTCTTACATACAACAGAACATATTCTTACATACAACAGAACATATTCTTACATACAACATAACATATTCTTACATACAACAGAACATATTCTTACATACAACATAACATATTCTTACATACAACAGAACATATTCTTACATACAACAGAACATATTCTTACATACAACAGAACATATTCTTACATACAACAGAACATATTCTTACATACAACAGAACATATTCTTACATACAACATAATATATTCTTACATACAACAGAACATATTCTTTTATACAACAGAACATATTCTTACATACAACAGAACATATTCTTACATACAACATAACATATTCTTACATACAACAGAACATATTCTTACATACAACATAACATATTCTTACATACAACAGAACATATTCTTACATACAACAGAACATATTCTTACATACAACAGAACATATTCTTACATACAACAGAACATATTCTTACATACAACAGAGAATATATTCTTACATACAACAGAACATATTCTTACATACAACAGAACATATTCCTACATACAACAGAACATATTCTTACATACAACAGAACATATTCCTACATACAACAGAACATATTCTTACATACAACAGAACATATTCCTACATACAACAGAACATATTCTTACATACAACAGAACATATTCTTACATACAACAGAACATATTCTTACATACAACAGAACATATTCTTACATACAACAGAACATATTCTTACATACAACAGAACATATTCTTACATACAACAGAACATATTCCTACATACAACAGAACATATTCTTACATACAACAGAACATATTCCTACATACAACAGAACATATTCTTACATACAACAGAACATATTCTTACATACAACAGAACATATTCTTACATACAACAGAACATATTCTTACATACAACAGAACATATTCTTACATACAACAGAACATATTCTTACATACAACAGAACATATTCTTACATACAACAGAACATATTCTTACATACAACAGAACATATTCCTACATACAACAGAACATATTCTTACATACAACAGAACATATTCCTACATACAACAGAACATATTCTTACATACAACAGAACATATTCCTACATACAACAGAACATATTCTTACATACAACAGAACATATTCCTACATACAACAGAACATATTCTTACATACAACAGAACATATTCCTACATACAACAGAACATATTCTTACATACAACAGAACATATTCTTAGCTATAGAACACGTCGCACTGTATCTTTCTCATGAAAAAACAACCGACCAAGTTTGAGTTAAAAATAACAAGTGGCTGTGGGCAGATAACTAGGAAATTGTAGCCTCGAGATGAAATATCACGCTCTCGGACGATCAACTACCCCACACACCCACACACACACTCACACAAAGCATGCTCACTGAGAACTCACGCACACGAACACATACACACTACGGGCATCTGCTATTGTTGAAATCCAGTGCCCTCGAGTCGGACCAATCAATAGCCAGAAGAAGGTCCCGCTGCCAGAAGAAGCCACGAAGAAATATCATACGACATGTTCCACCGGAAACTTCTAGGGTTCTCAAAAAGGTCCTCAGAGCTGGCCATAGCCGGTAGAGCTTAAGCTCCGGGAGGTCACGTGTCTGGACAGGTACTCAGCGGGGACAATTGAAATACAAGTTTTAGATTACATTACTCATACTGGTCATTATCAAGTTATAAAGTATTGTGTCATGTTAATATCGAACAAGACACAGTTTGTCTTCCCATAATGGGATGTGAAATACAAGGGTTAATGCCCTTGAGTTTTAAATTATTCTTAAGATATATATATACATATATATATATATCAAGGACTACTGAAGACAGGACGTGCAGGGTTGAATTTCTGACTTCCTAGCTAAGGCCAGTTTTTTTAACAGTAGCGATACACTCCCTTGGCGCAGTGATATAATGTTAACTATTATTAAGTAACTAACAAAATTCTTTACTACTATGATTCATTGTATTAATGGTTTATGTCATTGTCATTAATTTAATGACAAAGAACGATCTAATAGCCATTAAAATGTCTTAATAATTACCAAGCATGAGCGCACTATTTTTTTAAGGAGTATGAATAGAAGGCGCAGTTTGGTTCCAAAATGGATACTTGTTGTTGGATTTTACTTCACTGTGTTTGTTTTTAATTTTTCGATCGTGTATTTTTTATCAAAATGCCTTATAAATGTGGTGTAGTTAATTGTAAAGGTAATTATAATGCTGCCAACAAGTGTCGTTTGTTTAAAGTGCCAAATAGTGCATGTATACCATTATTGAAAGCAGAAAATATGAGAGGAGAGCACAATGTTTGTTTATTTTTAACTAGATCTATCACAGGCAATTTACATTCTTTATATTCCTTGGTCATGAAAACACATAAATTTTGCCAAAGATATAGAAATCAAATTATCGTATTTATAATTATGGTATACATGTACCACTTGGCAAAATTCTCAACCCAAATAATCGACTTACTTCATAATCACTTTTTTTTAGAGGCTTTGCATTTGTCTCTTAATTATGAGCGAGATAAATTTTATGGGTGGGTTACGTTTTTCCCTTTTTAGGTCAAGAAATAACGATTTTTTTGAATTTTTTTTTCACTTTATTTTATTCCTTAGGTGACCCCCCACACGAAACCGTCAACACCAACCGCGTATATATATAGGGTATCATGTGTACGGCCCTAATCATTCAATCATCTAAATAGATCTTAAATAATATTCAAATGCTCTTTTAAACCCTCTCAATCCTAACCCCTCATTAGTAAACGGCCCTGCACATTAACATTATTGACACTATTGACATTATTGACATTAATTATGTTAGTTACTTAATAATAGTTTACTTCATATATAAGCGCGACAAAGGAAGTGTATCGCTACTGTTAAAAAAACTGGCCTTAGCTAGCTAAGTCAGAAATTCAAGTATGCATGTCCTGTCTTCAGTAGTCCTTGATATATATATATATATCGCATTCGACACCTAATTGTAATTAATAACGCTCTATAATTATGTAATTTGTATATATATATATATTTATTTTGCTTTTGACAGATAAACTAAACACTCAATACATTATATGTTTGTTAAATCAAGTAGACACAGAAATAAAACAGATAATTATATTGGATGTCATCCCATTGTGTTTATGAAGTTACCATGGAGACAGTGAAAAGAAAGATAACTCCCATCTGTTATCAAATGGACTGATGGGAAACGACAATAATAGCATACATTCGTAGATGACAGTATCTCCAAGAAATTACACAGACACGAAAGACGGTTAATCTTGTGTTATTGTCGCCAGAAACCACGAGAATGGCTTCCGTAAAGATGTAATCTAATCTATGCATTCATGGATTAAATCAGCCGCAACCCGACATGAATACACAGGTAGATCTGTAAGGATGCGCGAATGCCTCAAGATTCTGTATTAAGTTTTAATATTATAACATCGGTGTAAGGTGGTTCATGTATAGAAAGGTTGTGCTATTAAAAGGACCTATTTCTTGGGATAAGCACACACAACCGCTTAGACCGTACCTGGTAGGTAAATAGTTAATGGTGTGAATAGTTTCGAATTTCCGATCTTCCTATTACAAAATCAGCCTACGCTAATCTGATTTTAGCTTAGTCAAAGACTATAATAAGATAAACCGCTTGCTTTGATATTTCTGCTATTTGATAACTTGAAATACTCTGTTTAGGAATTTCCGATCGCAGCCTGTCCTCTAGACTTCCGGTTTAGTAACTCGCTATGATTAAAATTTTTTCAAGGGAAAACTAAGATTAAAATCCAAAGTTTTATACAGCGGAAGTCTTCAGGCATGTTTAAGCGTCATTTAGGACAGCGTTATTGGCTACGCACGGACATAACAAAACGTAAGCTCTATAAATAGAGAAAGCGGTCCATCTTATTATATCTTTGGAGCAACCTATTCCACGTCCAGACGCCGATTGAAGAAAAATAGACATTGTCTTATCACTCTTATCTTAATGTTATTGAAGCCCGCTATTCAGAAGCTCGTTGCGTCATATGTGTATCCGTAGTTTGAAATTTTTTATGTAAGGGTTTTAATTGATGTAAAGATGTTGAATAGAGAAAAGAATTTATAATTATTAGCTGTTTATCATTCTGAGTATTTTATCATTAGTTTAGTTCATTTAATACGTAATTATCATTTGCTTTTTCCAGAAATAGCCTATTTCCTAATTTTACTCAAGTCAAGTAAGTCAATAAAATACCGGCTGGTCCAGCGGTTAGTTCACCGGACTGTCAACCAAAAAGCAACTGACACGTCGCGGGTTCTTTTCCTGCCCTCGACGGATCCCTGTCGCCCTGCAGGAGTTTTGGGCCTAGTGGACGTAATAATCTTCTATCTAGAAGAAACGTCTGTAAACTTATAAGATAAATACCCGCGTCTTGGCCACCCTGCAACTGATAAAGGTGCTAGACAAATTAGTTGTTAATATTAATTTGAGGTTTAATGAGCCTTTTAATTAATTAATTAATTTTTTAATATGAAGGTGTTGTAAGCTTTTTTCTTTTACATGCGTGATGCTTTTAGGTCAATAACTAAGGACTGATTCGGACTCGTTGTCTTATAGTTAGAACGGCTGTTTACTTCATGTTTAACCTATTCAGTCGTACACAAATTAACATTATATTGATCGTTAGGTTATGTTAATGAGCCTTCAGTGTGTCCCCCCCCCCCCGCAATTACACGGGTGCCCAATGAAACCAGTCTTAAAATTCAAAGCTACAAAATATAAATACTTGAATAACATTTTAAAGGGATTTATCGACAATTTATTATGGAGAGCATCCGGTCTTAGATGATTTCCCACAGCGATATAAAATGAAAGGATAGTTATTATTAAACCCGTAATTTTTGATGTAGCGTTGTCGGCGAGCGGAATAAAAAAATCGCTAACTGATCAACAGCATCCTCCAGAGATATTTATTTTACCCCTTAAAATATGAACACAGTTGGTTGATCCAATCCAAGTATATTTATAGCATCCCGTTTTTTTTTCGTATGTTTGTTGGTTTCCAATGCACTCGCAGGTCAAGGTCACATCAAAGGAAAGATAACTTCCATGTTATGGAGCTAGTGATCAACGTCATGAATCAATTCAAGACTTTTCATGACCATGAAACGGTAGGTGGCACAACCTTAGCCAATTGTTGGACCAGATTAGTACTTCCACTAATTTAAAAAAGTTATTTTTTTGTAAATCTAAATATTATAGAGTCTGGTTGAGACTTGAGACCGGAAGCTACATTTTCACAATAATGACCAACAATAAAAAAACTTAGTAAAAATAAAAGAACTACGAACATTTACACTCATTTTAAAAATAAAAGCTGATGTTGCACTTAATTACATAATAATGTGAAAATATTGACGCATTTGCAATTCTAGAGTGAAAGTAAGTAATATTTTTAAGAGTTAGACTATGTGTATTGAATGCTTAATATCCAGACTTTGATTTTTTACTTATGGGAATAGCTAGCCGTATTGTATTTTTTTAATATATATATTGTTTAAATAAAATAAAAAAAACATTAAGTATTAGGCCTAAATTCTCACTTAGAAATTAAATACAACAATTATCTATTGCAATGCTTAGATTGACATACAACAATTATCTATTGCAATGCTTAGATTGACATACAACAATTATCTATTGCAATGCTTAGATTGACATACAACAATTATCTATTGCAATGCTTAGATTGACATACAACAATTATCTATTGCAATGCTTAGATTGACATACAACAATTATCTATTGCAATGCTTAGATTGACATACAACAATTATCTATTGCAATGCTTAGATTGACATACAACAATTATCTATTGCAATGCTTAGATTGACATACAACAATTATCTATTGCAATGCTTAGATTGACATACAACAATTATCTATTACAATGCTTAGATTGACATACAACAATTATCTATTGCAATGCTTAGATTGACATACAACAATTATCTATTGCAATGCTTAGATTGACATACAACAATTATCTATTGCAATGCTTAGATTGACATACAACAATTATCTATTGCAATGCTTAGATTGACATACAACAATTATCTATTACAATGCTTAGATTGACATACAACAATTATCTATTGCAATGCTTAGATTGACACATGGATGAAAATACTTTTCTTTTTCCATATGAAAAAAAACAACGCATATTATTATAAGTTCTCTTCTCGATGAAAATCCGGGCAAGGAATGGGTTGCCTGGCGAGCCTGAACAAAGCAGAAAAAAAAACACTTAATATCATATGAAACCATAATCAAATTTTACGATTGGACACAACTACGGATATGCTTAAGAAGCAACAGCCATTAATTAGGATGACGTAACGGTACGTTGTTGACGCATAAACAATTTCTTTCTTGGGGAGATATCTCGTATGCCATTGAAAATATAATCTATATATATAATCTATTTGAATACATTTTTAAATTTGTACTATTTTAAAACATTATAATCCTGACAATCCAAAAAGATCGTATTACATCTAATTTACTATTATTATTGCGTATAATTCAACTGTGACGATTGGAGCGACTGCTGTAGGGGCGTTTGGCATAACAAGTCTTCGTAACAACCAAGCATTGCGTAATAAATGATGTTCTACAAATAAATCCCTAAAATCCTTAACAAAACGTACAAGTTAATAAGCTGACTTATCTTTACAATAATCATTAATGCAAAGTGTTTTATAGGCTATCTTTAAGAGGAACAGTAAAATATTATCCTATTTAAAAAGCCCACACTTAAATAAAAGGATCTCTCTATACAAGAATCATGTATTCAAAGTGTTGTTTTTTTATATCTTAAAGCAGCAATAAAATATTACCCTATAATATGTTTGTCTTAAGCTTTCAAATAAAATTTGGGATTATAAAACAAAAAGAAGATCATCATAATTTTGCCGAAAATTAGAGCATGGTTTATTTTATTGTTAAAATAACAGAAATTATAGTTTAGTGCTACGCGTGTTTTTGTGAATAAAGTGAAGTGTCGGAACATCGGTCCCGGGAGCTAACATGTCGGAACATCGGTCCCGGGAGCTAACATCACCCGCTGTGCGTGTTGATAAAATTCAGTGGAGCTTCATCCATCATTATGATTAGGGTGGACAGAGAGATCGGAGCACTCGAAGGTCAGCGATGGAGAGAATTAAAGATAAACGTTTTTGGCAGAGACAGAGAAATGGGATGCAGTTAAGAGAGTGGAGAGAAAGAGGGAGAGGGTGAAAGTGAGAAGAAAAGTAAGAGAGAGAGAGAAAGATACAGAGAGAGAGAGATAGAGGGGAGGCGATTGCAACACAATCATTTCTAAGTCACCAAAATTTTTAGTTTTCTCTTGGAATATTTTGTATTTTACATTTAGATTGAAACAATTTTTTTTTATGAAGTATATCAGGTTTCGGAATTATCTTTGATAAATATATAAAGCCTACCGGTATTATTGCATTTAGGCCTACAATTTCTTCGATCTACAATAGTTGAAATAAATATTTTGAATAAATTCCTAGCGAACCTCAATTAATAACATTTTCTGAGTTATTTATCAAGTAGCCTACTTAGATTTTACCAAGGTAGTAAATATGGATCAATCTTTACTCAAATACAAAATTGGCACCATCACTGTCACCCTTAGCAAGGTGTCTAAATTGTGGGCATCAGGGGGCCTATCAGTGCTACCTTCAGCAAGATGCCTAAATTGTGGCAGATACAAACAATAGATCTCGCCATTAAATTTCAGCTGTACATTAGTACCATCTTGCACACCATGCAATCTACAGGTAGCTTTTAAGACATGGCATATACCAAAGATAACATACCTACCTTTTAATGATTTTTCGCCAGAGCTGTTTTAGTGATTGAGTAATGGAATGTTTCATTTTTTTTCTGTTTGAATCATGCGAGAAATCGTAACCCACATTCTCAGAACAATAAGAGTTTTAGTCCGGTGATAGAGCTAAATGATTTCTGAGCGTCATTCGGGCATGGAATGAGTTGCCTGAACAAACCAGGGAAACCAGTAACTTAACATCATTTAAAACATTAATAAAAATGCAAGACTAGACTCGGACCACAGATGAGCGTAGAACGCAATAATCTTCTTTAAAGAAGGAGCGTCTGTAATATATAAGGTAAGGCCTATAAAAAAAACCTTCATTATTTATTTTTTAAGTTTAAAAAATGCACCATATTTTTGTATACGAAATAAACATAAAAAAAAACCCCGAAAGCAAGAAATAAAAGGGTGTGCCTTGAGCGCGTGAGAGGTTGTCTGTCTTCCTTTATTTGGCATGTAAAATAGATTGTAATCCTGGCTCCCACTTCCGTGTATTTTTCCAGCAGTCTGGAACCAAACAGAAGCTCTGCAATCGATCGCGTGGAAATTACTTTGATTAAGGAATGCAGTTTGCAAACGGCTACGGCTTCAGCTACAACTACAACTACATTCTGTTCTGTTTCTGTAAATAAATAGTTTTGCAGAACCAGATAATTACATAAATGGTGATTTTGGAATGGGGGCGCATTATGCGACCCAAGAGATAATAGGCTTTTAAAACTATTTAAGACGGTTTTATTCATTGTTGCATAGATTTAGTTTTAAAAATGGAAACTTCATAATAAATATTATCTCAAAAGATGTATATTAGCAATGTTTATATTATATCAAATTATGTATATATTAACAATGTTAGCCAAATATTATCTCTACAAAATGTATAGACCTCGACAATTAACAATTGTCTTATTAAAACTCAAAAGATGCATATCAACAATGCTCCTATCAGCTTTAAAAATAGATATGCCAGTACATTAGCGCTTGTTCAAAAACAACTGAGAGATAAAATTAGATTATGTACAAAATGTTAATGAAAAATTCAAGTAAAAATAGACAGAATAAAGTAACCACGTCGGGCCAATTTTTCACCCACAGGGCCAAGTTCTCGTTTCCTAGGCCACTGTATAATTTATTATGTATTCATAATTATACTCAAAGTGTTGGCTCTTTTTATCTTTATTTAGTTTATTTGGTTTTTGGGTAGAACTTAAAACCATGGCATTTGATGGACGCTTGATGATTTATACTACGCTGACGACCTTTTATTTTTTATTTTTATTTTATCGTTGGGGAGAGCCAGTGGACACTGGGTGTCCATTAGTCCTCTCTTGGGCTTAGTAGACTTGGCGGCGCCCATCTCCTCTCCAAGTGCTGACGACCTAGCTCTTTTATATCACACTTATCGGCAAATTCAAGACAAGACAGACATACTGAATCAATTTAGCTCACAATGGGGTCTCAAAATAAATCCGAAGAAATCAGAAGTCATGATTCTAAACACTACAATTATTATTCCAGTCAAAGTTAATATTAAAGATCTTCCTAATACTGAAATATTCACATACATAGGAAGCTCACTTACACCAGATGGGGGAAGCAAAGAAGACGTTTAGAACAAACTGAATAAAGCAAGAAATGCATTTAACAGCATGAACAACATCTGGAAATCCTGTCAATACTGTACCAGAACAGCTGTATACTTCAAGTTCTTCTATTTGGTGCCGAATGTTGGCGCATGACACAGCAGGACCTCGCGAAGCTCTCCGCTTTCCATTGGAAAACCTCAGGAGGATTTTTAAAAATATTCTGGCCAAAGAAAATTTCCAACGGAGAATTGATGTCCCAATGCAACCAAGAAGACATGCGCACAATTAATTATAATGAAATAGCGTTGGCGATGGATTGGCCTTGTGCTAAGAAGGGAGGAAGGGAAAATATTATGCAAAACAGTCCTAAACTGGACGCCAGAGAGAGGACGACCAAAAGTAACCTGGCGCAGAACAGTAGAGCAGAAACTAAAGGAATTTGGTCACTCCTGGGGTACGATCGTAATTGTCGCACTTGACAGTCAAAGATGGAAAGACTTTGTTGCTGCCCTATGCACCAACGGCATTACGCACAGTAAATAAGTTAAAACTTTTAGCGTTTAGCCAATACAATAATTTTTTTTTTAAAAGCTGTTCATACATTCTTGAAACATTTTAACAAGGCGCATATAATGTGTTGTCTGCTTCGTTCATTCAGAAAATAAAAAGAATGGAAAAAGGGACATTATTGTATAATTGTATTTACATAAATTACATTTCCCAAGCTCTTGTCCTTGATCCCAAAATCGCATTAGCGATATCACGGGTATCGATTACAGATGTATTCCACAGGCGCGTTTTTTTTTATAAATATAAATCATGTGACGTTATACAATAAATCTGACAGAGTGGTATTGGCATTTTTCAGATTCGTGTGATTTGTGTGGGGCGAATACTGAGTGCTGGACGCTTTTATTTCGGTAGGTCAGCTTCTCCGGTATTTCTGCTGTGTTTGCATAGTTTGGTTCTATGTTTAGTTTTGTAAGACATTCAATTTGACCAGCGCCTGCATCGTATAATACATCGGCCCATAGGCCTGCATGTGCGTGCAAAGCTGGGAGTGGGGAGGGAAACAGAGTGACAGAGACAGAGTGATAAAGATGATGGAGAGAGAGATGGAAAGAGAGAAAGAGAGAGAGGGGGGGGACGGGGCCATTAGAATAATTTTGTAAGCTGCTAGTCTTAAGTCTAAACACTGATCAACATCCATGAGAACGATTTTTATATCAACTGACCTATATAAACGTGGAGTGACGGTTAATATAAAACTTAATATAGCTTCTGTATGCGTTTTTAGGCTGGAAAAGGGATTAAAGTTTAGGAGGATTTGGGAGGGGGGGGGGAACAAGAGAGTGAGTGAATGAAAAGGAGAAAGTTAAAAAAACAACAACAACAAATAATAATATAAAAAAACTTTTAATGAGTGAAATTGACTTAGTAGTAGCCCAGGCCTACTCTAACATGACCTATATAAACGTGGATTGACCGTGCCTATATAAAACAGAATATTTCTTTTGAGGGAGTTTTGCAGATTAAATTAAACAATTTAGCTTTGATGGTGACGATGAGAATGAGGGACAGTAACACACGCACACACTAGAGCAGACGTGTGCATTTGATTTATTAAGGAATTCGATACAACAAGATAGGCCTAAGATGTGGACAATTTCGTCACATTATAAATATAATGAAATATAATTTTTTTAAATGCCACTAGCGCTCAGAAGGCAACGGGTCGTGGCCCGTGGGCCGCTTGTAGCACACCTCTGCACTAGAGTTTGCCATAAAGTTAAACAAGAAATGGGGGGGGGGGAGGGTAGTAGTAATTATCAAGCACTGATTTTCTTTTTCACATCAATGTGTTTTCCTTCATATTCGTTTATAACCGGAAATTTGGTAACTACTATATATAGGCTATAATGTTTTGATGTGGCGACTCAGTCCATAGTGTCAAGCAAGAACATGCAAGATTACTTAGTGCATGGCAAAAACTTCATTAAATGTATCCACAATGAAATAAAAAGGCAGACAATAACAAATAGTAATAAGAAAACAATTAAATAAGAAAGATTTTATTACATTTTCAACCTTATTCAATCCCGATGATTTACTACCATAGCCTATGTGATAAGGCTTAGGCTACTCAGAAGGTTGTTATAATAGCCTACCAATGTTTTGATTTTATATTTACTAATTTTATAAGCAATTATATCTATATCACACTTATATTATTTGTATTATATTCCCAATGTTGACATAATATCAAACTGTTAAAGCAGCCAGTGGTTATTGAAAAATAGTATTTTTTTTTCGTTTACTTTTTTTATTATAAGCTCCTAAGCTAATCGAGTTATATAGTTCAATACGACATCGATACCTACATGCCAAGCCGATTATAATGAAGTGGGCTAAAAATATAGCCAGCAGCGATTCTATTGGGAATTTCCGATTCCGAGAGATGCATGTTTGCGTTATTATTTTTATCACCAGAACTTGACCAACAAAAATCAATGTAATAAAGTAAACAGAAAACTATTGGCCAATTAAAATCGATCTACTTTGTTGTTAACTATGTAGGCTAATTTTTTGTGTGTTTTTGGCACTGGTTTTTGGTGTATGTAAAAAAAATGTTAATGCAGTTAAAATTGGGGGTGAGTGCTAATATGCGATTCATGTTGATAGACCAAACTAGATAAACGTGCAGTGTAGAGTTTAATTCTACTTACTTTTTATGAAATAAGCAATCCAATATAGTAGGCCTACTTCATATGCAGTTGGTTACAATTTGTATCTGTAGCCTATATAGTGCACAAATTTACGTTTTTATCTTTCAAACCAGAAGCAAGCCTCGTTTTAGTCAATACTTTATTTTTGCTGTGTTTTACACATAGAAGCAAACAGGCAACGGTGCAACAATCTCGTGTGTGAACTCAATGGACAAAAGAGTGAGATCGAAGGCGAGGGTTGATGCTACGATGCTGCTTGCGTTTAATACTTGCTATTGGTAGGAAGGCTGTTGCTTCCGATGCCAACATGGGGCGATGACTCGGTCGCACAAGTTATTCCTGACGATACCCGACTAGCATAGCAGTTGGCGCGTGGCGGCCGCTTAGATCGATAGCGCCCGATGATGATCCATCCCTCCGATACTTTCACAGGAACACGATCAACAGCCGACATCAATTTTCTCTACTCTGGGAAGAATGGAGAGGGTGGGTAGGACAGGATGGAGGAGGGAAGACAATGACAGAAAAAAAATTAGAACGGTCTGTCTGATGAAGACTAAACATATTGCAAGGTAGGCCTAAATACGCCTTCCCTCAGAGTGTTTGCCACATACGGTGTATAGAAATACATCGTCATTTTTTCCCTTTGTAAAGAAGATAGGGATTTGCTTTATACATTCTAGATCTTTATATCTTCCCTAGCAGCACACTTTACTGCCCCAATATTGACCCAACATTAAGCCAAGATTTAAATATTAGCAGAACATCGGACCGATATTTGGGCAATATAGTTTGCTGTAAAGGTTCTAGCTGTATCTCTACTGGAATCGGCATACGTACTGTGAACTGTGAACATACGGAACAAGAGGGACAGCGGATGGAGAAGGGAGAGGGGCATTTGTAAGCCTACCTTGTAACATTAAAAAATTATTACCACACACAAATGTGGACATTTGCAATAAATTCTAATACATAACCCCCCCCCCCTTTTTCCCAACCTTGAAAATAGTGGGTGAAACAATGAGGAAACGAGAGAGGAAGGGAGATGGCAGAGAGAGAGAGAGAGAGAGAAAGAGAGAGAGAAAGAGAGAGAGGGGGAGAGGAATATGGAAAGAGGAGGTGCGAGAGAGGGGAGGAGGGACGCCACCTGTAGCCTAACGAGAAAACTACCCCCCCCCCCTCAACTTCTCTTTAATTTCCGCATAATGTCAATCAGAAACGCAAGACTTTTTTTATATAGGCTATTCTTCAATGGTGTACTGTTTTCAATGTTTGAGTATGGTCTTTTTTTTTCAAATACTTATTTTTATAAAGTCAATTTTCTTTTGTTTTCATTTTACCTTCTCAACGCAATCTTGATTTTCGTTTTCTTTTGACGTGCATGCTTATAGTGACATGATGTTAATACTATGACACTCAACTAAAAGAGAACAGAGTGACCAGAGATAGATCTAGTTGACTAAGCTTATATTACGTATATCTAGACTTGTTGTATTTATAATTATTTCCTAATCTCCTCCAATGACCCCGTAAATGATTTATTCCGTGCAATTATTCGGCCCTTGGCATTGGTATCTGAATTGTTGTAAACACTGGGCTATAATTAGATCTGTTTTGCCCCCAGTAGGCCTACCTTTAAAAAAAGTAGGAGAGCAGTTGTTATGCCGGTACTACATTTTTTGGTTGGTCAGTGTAAAGGGGAGAGAACTTGTATTTTTATCTCAGCAGACGGATAGGGATGTTTGCTAGAAAACGAAACTAAATATTAGGACCCAGTGTGCGATTCAAACAGACGAGATGTCGTCTGGCATTCATCACTGATAAAAGCATTGACTTTTTTAAGCAACAGTTAGGAAACGAGAGATTCACACAGATATTATCATTTAAAATATGATAGCTTGAAAAACAATTACTGCTTCACACAGATATTATCATTTAAAATATGATAGCTTAAAAAACAATTACAACAGATTAATAAATCATTCGTCATCATTTGGAGTTGTACTAGTATTACAAAACTATTAGAGCTAATACTATATTATCCCCCCCCCCCTCACTAGTCCTCACCTATCCCATAACCCGAGTGAAGGTCACTGGGGCACCATTTTTTGACAGTTGGACAATTTTATGCCATTCGTCTCGGTCCCCGCGCCTCCCTCTGGGAATCCACAAGAGACAGGCCGGTCCACTCCTAAATAATATCATCCTCCCATCGCCTCTTCTGCCTGCCTCTCTTTCTTCCACCTGCACTGTGCCCTGCAGGCTGGTTTTCGCCAGGTTTTTAGGATCGAGTCATATGCCCGTACCATCTTAGTATAATTACCTAGGCTAGTCATATCATAATAGCATAAGATAAAGTCCAATAAGATGGTACAAGGTTTATTGCGCATGCATCTTTTCTTTCTAAATTATCTCTATCTTGGTTCGGGGCATTGTGTGGCTAGCACAATACCAGCAACAAATTGTGACAAATGATGAGGGAAAGAAATCAAAGAAATAAATTTGTAGCAGGCCTAAATAAATGTTACAATAAAATAGAATTTTTTTTTTTAAATAAATTAATAATGCCCTTGTGATTCAACCAGTTTAGTCAACATCAAAAGCTTACATTTTTTTGAAATATCACTTTAATTAATTATATTAATAGCAAGTGTGAAATGACGTGTAGCAACCAACTGGCACTTGAACAGAATAAACTCTACACATCCACCTATGGGCAGATATTGCCCCCCCCCCCCCCCACTTCAAAACAGTAGATCACTTCTTACTTTGTTCCAAAGAAGCTTATATCAGACATATATTAATACACCCTCTAACTACCATGACCAAAAAACTCTTCATAAGCACACAAGTACTCTTAAAGACTTAATCGATATGTTTGATTTTACCATTGACAAGTCTTAATTAGGTGTGACCTTTTTAAATGGAATGAGTTGCGTTTCTTGGTTATTAAAAAACAATGCGTAGATTCATAAAAACAAATAAAGAAAATTCTTTTCCATTAAGTCATTAGACAATAAGTTTGATAATATAAAAAGGTGACATTGCACTTTTGACTTTCACAATCCATCGTTTTATTTTAGCAACATTTTTTGGAAATGAAAAAAAAATTAATCTCATAAAAATTTTGGTACAATCAGTAGCACGTTTTTAAAATAAAATGATCGAATAAGACCGGAAATGTCTTACGTTGCGACCTTTTATGCATGCATATTTGTTAAGACTTGTCAACTGACTAAAAGTGTATGAAGAGCTCTTCAGCATGCATGACAGAAGTAGCATGTTTGAAGCGTGGTGGTCAAGCGATCTGATTGCTATATGTATATCAAAGATCCTGGGTTTAAATCCTGGTGAAGGCTAGCATTTTTTTTCTCGGGTTCGGAAGGTGTCCCTGAGTCTACCCAGCTCTGATGGTTATCTGACACTAGTTGGGGAAAAGTAAAGGCAAATTTAACCCTTCGCATGCTGTGGCCACAGAAACACATAAATGCTGCTTCACAGGCCTTCTAGATTAAATTGGTCTGACACTGACAGTGGGATACTTTACTTTTTATTAAGGTAAACAGCAAGTAGTTACAATAAGAAAAAAAAAATTTATGACAGTAATCATTTACAATTTTAAAATTTGAATCAATAACACAATTGTGTAGCAAACACATTTTATTTATCAACTCCCTTCAAGTTCAATTTTATTTGTCTCAGAATCTAACCAATCATCATCTGAGTTACTTAAAAGCCTATCTTCCAATGATTGCAAAACAGTGTTTTGGTTTTTCCTTTCATGTGCAGACTGCCTGCTTCTGAAGTTATAGTCGAAAATGTCTGGCTCGTTCCTAACAATGTCTGCATATGCGATGCACAATTTGTTGATATCTTCATTGGAGAGCTCAAAAGGTCGAAGTTCAGGGTTGATGCCAGACTTTTCTAACAAATCACTTGATAAATCTTCTCTGTCTAAAGGAAATAACGTACTGAAAAAAAGTTTTGATAAAAAATGAAAACGTAATAAATAGTTCTCCACATTAACAAATTAAGTAAACAAAAAAAACTATATTAAAAGGTTGAGAAAACAATATACGGTAAATATAAGATATTCTCAAATAAATAGTCTAATAGAAATAAATCGGACTGGCAGTAACAAAAATCTTGCTTTGAAAAATAATTTCAATGAAATGAAATGAATTTCACTTACTTTAAAGGTTTACTGACATATTTATTTGGCAGTTGAAAAAGGTGACGATTAATTTTCTCCACTAGTGTGAAATTCTGTTTAATTAAAGGCTCCACCTTGGGTACGAATCGCACAACACCAACATCAACTTTAGGTGGTGGAACAAAAGCTTTACCTGCAAAAGAGTTTATAAAATGTTTACATTTTGGTCACCATTTCATCAATTTAATTAAATTCTTTACAAATAGTAGCCTCAATAATATATATATATATATATATATATAACAAAAAGAAGGAATTTGATAGATACAATGTTGAATTGATACAATGTTGAATAGATGCAATGTTACATAGATATGTTATATAGATACATGTTGAATATATGCAATGTCACATAGATACAATGTTGAATAGATGCAATGTTGAATAGATGTAATGTTATAGATACAATGTTGAATAGATGCAATGTTGGATAGATGCAATGTTGAATAGATGCAATGTTGGAATGATACAATGGATTTACCTAATATTGTAAATTTTAACTCTACATCACACAAGTGCTGACACATTACAGAAAGTCTACATCTGTATTCAGACTTTGGGGGTGCAACTATTCTTTCTGCTACCTAAAAACAGAAACAAATTTGAGGGCAAATTAGATCTATATATTTAACACCAAGTCTTACAAAAAATTAATAATAAATTTAGATCAATCCCCAATTTTAACCAAGATAAAAGTTATGACCTTACTTCTTTTTGAAATGTTAACGTCAGAGGGATGCGGCCATATTTCCACAATGAAGATTTCTTGGACATGCAGTTGAGCCACTGAATAATCAGTGGTGTGGAGACATTGAAAGGTAGATTACCAATAATGTGGACATTCGGAGGAGCTTTCTCCCACTGTGTATGAAACTCCTGTGGTACGAATGTCTGTAGGTCAGTGCTCATGATATCTCCGTGAACTACTTCCAACACGTTGTCGCTTGCTTCAGACAAAAGCTAAAAAACAACAAGCAAAAACATTATTCAACTAGATGCACAGCAAGGTACATATATATAAATAAAGTATTCTGTCTGACCGAATTGATACATAGAGCTGGTGAAGAAATGCACCAGTTTCTGTGGCCACAGCATACTAGGGGATTGTGTGGCCAGCACAGTGCCCAGATGCCTTTACTTAACCCCAACTAGAATCAGGTCAACATCAGAGCTGGATAAACGCAGGAACACCCCCTAGACCCAGGAACAAATACAAGCCTTCACCAGGATTTGAAACCAGGACCTCTGGTATCCCAGCCGAACGCACTGCCACTTGGTCACAGTGCCTCTGTATGCTATGATTTTCTAAATTAATTTTTTAAACAAAAATATATTTTTTTACCTGTAAACATGGCAGAAATCTTCTATCCTTCTCAATAACAATGACTTTCTTAGCACCAATATTGAGTAATGGTCGAGTTATGCCCCCTGGACCTGGACCCACTTCAAAGATGATAGCATTCTTCAACTTGCCTGCTGATCTTACAATTTTCTTTGTTAAATTGAGGTCTAGCAAAAAGTTTTGAGACAACTTTTTCCTTGCACTTAATCCATATATTCTAATAATTTCTTGAATGGATGGTAAGGGAGGTAATCTTTGCATGTTGTCATATAGTAAGTAGTGTTGCTAATGATAAAAAAAAAAAAAGAACATTTAAATACTTTGTTTTAAGAAAAAGTTAAAAAGTTTATGAGTTGCAGTGAGTTACACATAAAAATCCAACATGCAAACAGTGTGGGCATTTTGTTGCTTGTTAGTAACAATTACTTTAAAAATACTCGTTCAGAGTTTATATTTTTCTATTTGTATAGGCGTAGGACAGTATAGTCTAGGCCTATGGCAAAATGAAAAAAAAACATTTAAAAAAAATGTCATGTCACATCGGCCCTACCTAGGTGTAAGTCTGTAAGTGTGTACAGTGTAAATGTAGGGTTGGTTGGGCCTATCTATATTAAATTAATATATCTGTAGGGCCTACAAGCTAAAGCTACAAAGTGAAAATATAACTAGTATAGCAGGGCCTAAGGCCTGTAAAAATTGTAAAGCAGGCTAGCTAGGCTAGAGTACCCTACACTAGTATTGCCATTGGTTACTAGTACTAGTGACAAGTTTTATATTTAATTTGTTTATATTGTCAGTGAATGTTCTGAGACTGATGCTGCTCTCTCAGAATCTCTGACTGAATCATATATAGTGAATGTCAGTCTGATCTAATGAGATGTGAAAATGGCAAAATGATATATGATATTGAATATTGAAAATGCTCTTCAAAATCCTTGCGGATTGAGAATTGAGAAGTCAGAAAGAATGATAGAATGGTTATTTAAATTTATTAGTTTAGGTTTAGGTAAAGTTTAGGGCAGTTTAGGCTTTAGCTTTAATTGCCTTTAATAGATTTAGATTTTTTAGGAGGCCTATAAAAACTATCTTATATCTTATACATTACAGACGCTCCTTATATAAAGAAGATTATTGCGTCCTACGCTCATCCGTGGACCGTGGTCCGAGTCTAGTCTTGCATTTTTATTAATGTTTTAAATGATGTTAAGTTACTGGTTTTCCTGGTTTGTTCAGGTAACCCATTCCATGCCCGAATGCCACTCGGGAATAAAGAGTACTTATATGCATTTGTTCTCGCATAAGGCATAAGGGACAAGGAAAGTGTTTTTGTCTTTATGTTTATCTGAGCTTTGCAACAGCCCAGGTTGAGGTTGTCATTGTGTTGTATTTCTAAGTTAGAGTTTAAAAACTATATTTGTTTTACAAGTGGAGTGGTGGTCTTATTGAAATTTTGCTGAAATTGATGCCTCCATGCAGCTTTGAATTTAATAAATTAAATATTTAGCGTGTTTTAAAATATTTTTCTTTAATCCTACCGATATTGTTTTGATCTGAGTCGTATTGAATAGATGGATAGTTATTGCTCAGTCTATATAAATGTATATGCCAGTGAATTAAAAAAAAAGTATAAATGGGTCTATTTCCGTGTCGAACATGTCGCTTATGATTTAAGAGTTGCTTTTATAAGAGATTTCTGGATTTACTAAATCTAAAAATTTTAAAATCTACTATAACTGAATTAATAAATGCATAAATCACTTTTAAATATATGATAGTCACACAATGAACATGATTTAGTACTCTACTAGAGTGTCGTAATATAATGGTCCCTTTAATATTGTACAGTCTCTATCCGGTTTATCATAATGACGTCAAATGATCCGCCAGCAAAGAAAAAAGCTATGAAATAAAAATATTCATTTGTTTAAAAAAAAATCCTTCAACTATTTGTTGAATTACTAAAATTTCTTTAGGAACACATTTTCAATATGGCAGATTTTTTAAAATCAGCCTTAGGAGGTTTTATTGGCACTGGCAGTGGACAAAATCGAGAAGCGAATGATTTTGTGGGTCAGATTGTTGAGCTTGGCAACCAGAAACTGAGAGTAAAACGTCTTATAGCAGAAGGTATTGTTAAATTTTATACTTTTTACAGATGTAATCCGTAATGCTTTAGATTAGTTTAGCTAATAGTGTAGAATACGAACTCCACGCACAACTTTTGCTCTAAATAATTGTAAGCTTACTGAAAATTTTTACGTGGAGCTATTCCTTACTTAGACGACTTAGTGATAGTGTCTAATGAACAACGAAAAATACTTTTCACGATTAATTTTTTGAAAAAAAATTTTTTTACGAAAAAAAAAATGAAGATTTTCTATGAAATATTATTAAAATGACATCTGCCATTTTGTTTTTTAGTAATGTGACGTCACTAAAGTTTTAATACTATCACTCACTCTTAATCGAACCTTAAATAGCTCCAGCAGTTTAAATTTTCAGTAAAATTTCTTTTTAGAACTAATATATAAAAATGTATTTAAAAACCTAAAAAAGCATTCAAAGATCACTTTCAAACCTTTTTAATAGGAAATAAAACAAAAAATCATCTACATCATTAGAGAATTGTCGCTATGCCTTGTCGCCATCGATGATGATGCATTATGTTATACAATATTGCATTTGCAATGTGACGTGCGATATGCCATGTTGGCCAAAAAAAAAGGCCAAAATAAAAAAATTTCAAAAATAAAAATGCTACAAATCTATCCTTAGCCTAGAAACTAACCCTGACCCTACTGATCCCTAACCCTATAGACCCCTAACCCTGATCCCTGATCCCTAACCCCTACTGACCCCTTACTAACCCCCTACTAATTCAAACAAAGAATAAAAAAACATTTTACTGTAAACAATTATCGATAATGTCAGAGGGTGCAGTCGTAACAAAGTTCTAACAGTTATACATTAATATATATTTATATTAAATAAAAAAAACACATTTGTTATTTGGCAAATGCATTAAATAGAACAAAATGGCTATCCGATTGGATTTAGATTTTAAAATTATCAAAATCTTGATTTAACTTCGAGATTAGCTGATAAAATCAAATTTATGTCTGAATGTTTTAAAATAATGATGTTTTTATGAGTAAATATATATTTGGGTTAAAGTTTTAGAAATCTACTAAGACTTATAATATAAATCTATTTTTAGATCAAGTTTTAATCTTTGTCTAGCATCGGAGTAGAAGAAATAATCTCCATTACTGCGTAAAAAGATCGGTTCTTCAAAACACTTTAAAAAAAAAGATAAACATTTTAAATTCTTTTTTTTGTGTGACTTAGGCCAAAATAACATGTGTAAGATGATAAATATGCAAAAAAACTTTGTATTAGGCATTTATATAGTCATAGTAAGAGATTTTCATGGTAAGAGAATCTGTAAAATATAAGATAAGACTTGTCTAACTTTTATGTTATTGATTTTACTGTAGTAGAAATTACTGCATATTGTTTTCTCATGTGTAAATCCATTAATTGTATATATGGTTATTGTAAATTTGAGTTCTAGCTGGATAAAGTGCTCTTTGCATAGTTAAAAAAAACTATTTTTATAATTGCCTATTATTATTTTTGTTTTCATCAATTTTGTAGTCACACAAATTCTAATTATAACACAAGACAAAAAATTTAAATTTTTTATAGAAACATTGAAAAATAAATTCTTTTTTTTTTAACAAATCAATTAGTTGTCATTTTATAAAACTAGACACCAAAAGATAAATGTTGTATTGCTCTACTACAAACGGCAGTTTTAAAGCTGAGCACAGTCTTTTGACAACGAATTCATGATGCGAAAATCGGAAACTCAAAAACCTTCTTAGAGAGTGGTTTAAATTTAAAGATTTAAAGGCTATGCTAAGGCTTACTTCTAAGTAAATATATTTAAACCATTAAAATGTTTTGCAGGGTTACCTAAAGTTACAATAATTATAATGGTTACCGGCACTTTTTATTTATTTTATGGTTAGGTTTTTCATGTTCAAAAAGTGAAAAAAATATTTAAAAAAATACACTGAATCTTCAATAAGGGAGAATGTGAAAAGTAGTATTCCTGAAAACTTACTTGGCCAACTTTTGTTTATTTAGATCATTATATTTTCGTTGTGTATTTTACAAACAGAAATATTAGAAATATTGATCTCATTAAAATATAGTGATTTTTTTAATCAGCCAGCTAAAATAAATACAATGACCGAAATATACAGACACATTGTCACTGTTGCGATAAGATCTTTTGATAAAATGGTCTAAAATCTTCACTACATTGTTACATAGATCAGGGTTTTAATTTTTTGCTTATTTAGTTAAAATGTTTGGTAATCAGATTTTGTCAAAACAAACATTGAGTTTGGAAGAAGTCATAACAAGATTTTGTCAAAACAAACATTGAGTTTGCAAGAAGTCATAATCAGATTTTGTCAAAACAAACATTGAGTTTGCAAGAAGTCATAAATCAGATATTGTGAAAACAAACATTGAGTTTGCAAGAAGTCATAAATCAAATATTGTGAAAACAAACATTGAGTTTGCAAGAAGTCATAATCAGATTTTGTCAAAACAAACATTGAGTTTGCAAGAAGTCATAAATCAGATATTGTGAAAACAAACATTGAGTTTGCAAGAAGTCATAACAAGATTTTGTCAAAAAAACAAACATTGAGTTTGCAAGAAGTCATAATCAGATTTTGTGAAAACAAACATTGAGTTTGCAAGAAGTCATAAATCAGATATTGTGAAAACAAACATTGAGTTTGCAAGAAGTCATAATCAGATTTTGTGAAAACAAACATTGAGTTTGCAAGAAGTCATAATCAGATTTTGTGAAAACAAACATTGAGTTTGCAAGAAGTCATAACAAGATTTTGTCAAAACAAACATTGAGTTTGCAAGAAGTCATAACATGATTTTGTCAAAACAAACATTGAGTTTGCAAGAAGTATAAACAAGATTTTGTCAAAACAAACATTGAGTTTGCAAGAAGTCATAACAAGATTTTGTCAAAACAAACATTGAGTTTGCAAGAAGTCATAATCAGATTTTGTCAAAACAAACATTGAGTTTGCAAGAAGTCATAACAAGATTTTGTCAAAACAAACATTGAGTTTGCAAGAAGTCATAATCAGATTTTGTGAAAACAAACATTGAGTTTGCAAGAAGTCATAAATCAGATATTGTGAAAACAAACATTGAGTTTGCAAGAAGTCATAACAAGATTTTGTAAAAAAAACAAACATTGAGTTTGCAAGAAGTCATAATCAGATATTGTGAAAACAAACATTGAGTTTGCAAGAAGTCATAATCAGATTTTGTCAAAACAAACATTGAGTTTGCAAGAAGTCATAATCAGATTTTGTCAAAACAAACATTGAGTTTGCAAGAAGTCATAATCAGATTTAGTCAAAACAAACATTGAGTTTGCAAGAAGTCATAATCAGATTTTGTCAAAACAAACATTGAGTTTGCAAGAAGTCATAACATGATTTTGTCAAAACAAACATTGAGTTTGCAAGAA
Source organism: Anisus vortex (assembly GCA_949126835.1). Taxonomy (NCBI): domain Eukaryota; kingdom Metazoa; phylum Mollusca; class Gastropoda; family Planorbidae; genus Anisus; species Anisus vortex. The sequence continues at coordinate 11,233,596 of OX421493.1, forward strand.
GTCATAACATGATTTTGTCAAAACAAACATTGAGTTTGCAAGAAGTCATAACAAGATTTTGTCAAAACAAACATTGAGTTTTCAAGAAGTCATAACATGATTTTGTCAAAACAAACATTGAGTTTGCAAGAAGTCATAATCAGATTTTGTCAAAACAAACATTGAGTTTGCAAGAAGTCATAACATGATTTTGTCAAAACAAACATTGAGTTTGCAAGAAGTCATAACATGATTTTGTCAAAACAAACATTGAGTTTGCAAGAAGTCATAACAAGATTTTGTCAAAACAAACATTGAGTTTGGAAGAAGTCATAACAAGATTTTGTCAAAACAAACATTGAGTTTGCAAGAAGTCATAACATGATTTTGTCAAAACAAACATTGGGTTTGCAAGAAGTCATAAATCAGATATTGTGAAAACAAACATTGAGTTTGCAAGAAGTCATAACAAGATTTTCTTAAAATGGGTCAAAATCTAAAGAAGAGCAAATTGTATGCCTACATTTAAATAGTAAAAAAAAAATTCCTGCCTCAAGGCCTTCATACATTTGCATTTTCATTTAGATTTAGGCTTTATGTCTAGAATGATAATAAATATAAAATTGGTCACCAGTAACAACATGATAACCACACATGGCTTGATACTTTATAAACTACTCCTTGATTAAATTTTTATCAGGCTTTAAAAAAGTGTTGCTATTTTTTTTATTTGGTCCATTTATAGTGCTCTGTTAGTTTGAGTTTTTAATGACTAGATTTGTTACAAATATTTGTGCAAAGTAACAGTTTCATAATTTACTCCACAATTGTTTCTTATTAAAATCCATACACTTGGTGTCCTATTAAATTTCCAATTATTTAAATTAATTATTTTTTCAAAGTGACCTAAATATGCATTTTCTATAATTTTTAAGGCATAATGTAATAATAATACAAATATAATGTAATACTCAATATTAAAAACTATTTGCTAATATGACAATATGAAACATACACAGCTTCAATAAAAGAGTGTCACACAAATAATAGAACTGAAATAACATGCAGTCTATTTAGTGATAAAATCCTTTTTGTCTATAATATATATATATATATTATATTTATATATACGGTATATTATATATATATATATATTTGTCAAAAATATTTTTTTTTAAAGTTAATATATTATCTAATTAAATTATAATTCAAAAAGGTACATTTTTAAATACACTAACACCATTAAAAAACAACTTGTTATTCCTACATTTTTAAAGCTGTATGTTAAATATGTTAATACTATGATAACAACCTCTTTTGATATTTTAGTTCAAACTTTTAAAATGTTCAATGACCAATATTTCAATCCTAGTGACATATTGACCCAGCACATTAAAGAAGGTAGTAATTACATTCTTGCATATTTACACTTCCTGTATTAAGTCATTAAATAGTTAACTGCTCTCAAATTTGACAACCATTTTATTTTAAAACATATATATTCTAAAAGAATAGTTTATTTTTTAAGAAAAGATGTATTTATAAGTCAAACTTAAGCTTTATTAGATATGCCTATTATTTTTAGAACAAATATAATTGCATGGTATTTTAACAAATATTTTATTGTAGTAATCTATAAAGTAAGTAATAATTTTTACAATGTGTTATCAAACTGATTACAGTGTATTCTAAGTGGGTTAACTACTTGTTAAATGTAGGCCATGGAATTTCTTCCTTTCTTTTTTGTGGTCTCTTGAAACCTTGTCATCAGCCCTCCTCCCACTCTTGTGTTACTCTCTCACACCACAGTAGAATCAGTCAATACAATGTTCCTTGGGAGGCAGCAAATATTGAATTATTGATTGGCTGATGCTATACAGCACACACTTGCAAGCCACTACAGGCTGGCCGGTTGGGAGTCCCAAGGCACAGTTTGTATTGTATTCTTTTTCACAAGATTTAGAAGTGTGTGGTTTTGAAATTATAATACTGTGTGTGTATACAATCAGACTCAGTATGATTATCTATTATGAGCAATACTTTATTCTGAAAGAAAACATTAAGAAATATTCTTTTTCCCATGAAACATTTGTTTACATTTCTATAAGAGACATGCTGTTGTTAAGTTTTGTAAAGTTAGTTTGTTATGCAGATTTCATGTTTTGTGTTTACAATTTCTATGGGAATAAATTGTGTGTGTTTCTTCTTCACAGTTTTGTTATCTATCAATTTAATCCATTTTTCTCCTGTTGTTTCAGGTGGCTTTGCTTATGTTTTTGTGGCACAGGATACAGCCACAGGAAAAGAGTATGCACTCAAGGTACACACAATGTTAATTTCATTGCTATTTATAGATTTATCATATTATTGACATTTGTTACATATTTCATGTATGTTTTGAGCTTGTACACAAAAATGAATTATATTTTTTTTACATAATTTGAAACAACAAACTTCTTTGATATTACCTGTGTAATATATTTGATACTTGTCTTGTATACTCCCCCCCCCCTATAGTTTTGACACTTCTGCAGTTTATTAAACTCTGTTAAGCTAAGATGAACCTTATAATTTTTTTAGTGAGTTTTATGTGAAAAGTTTTGATGGAATATATAAATGTAACCAGTGACTCTGTGCTAACATGAACTTTATCAACTGTACAGGGGTTGGAGTTAATGCTATCTCCTTGATAATAAAATCTGTGTTATCTTAGTTAGTTATCAAAATCTTCTGTGATATTTCATTCTGCCTTTCTCTCTCTCTTTTGTTTTACAATGATAGCGGCTTCTGGCTAATGATGAGGAAAAAAACAAAGCTGTTTTAGAAGAGATAAAATATCTGGTAAGTTGAAATATAACAACTCATTTTATTTATAGAGATTCACCAGGCTTAGAACAATTTTGTTTCAGATGATACCAGCCCTGGGTTAATTAGCTTTCAATTTTAATTGTTAAGAACATTCTAACATTTTTAATGCCTCAAACAGGAAAAGGTGTGGATCACATTTTTTGATGATCTCAGATTCATATCTTTTAAAAGCGTGGTTGTATTTTTTGTCCGGGTCCTAAAAGACAGCCCCTAACGCCACTCAACATCAGAGACCGCAGGATAACAGCTGGAGCTGGGGGGGGGGATTGTAATAGGCTGTGTTGCACGTTGTCCTGGTCTTACCATCCCCTTGTATGCTGTGGCTAAAAAAAAACTGCTTCCCTGGCCCTGTGGACTGAAATGCTCTGGAAAAGGTTTCTTTAAATACTTTACTCATAGTTGGCTATAAACACTAACTAGGGGACTCATATTTGTAACTCTGCACTCTGTTATATAAATTAAAACTATAATGTCTATGTTGTAATTGATTGTAATGTGTTCCATGAAAATGTAGTGAAGTATTATGTGACTATCTATTCTGACTAAAAACTCACTCAATCCTCTCCGAGCTGGCTGGCGCTTAAGGCGAATGCCAGAGATCTTTGCCCACTGCGGCTCTAGCCCACATGTCTCTCTCCACTGTTCTTCCTTAATTCTTCCTTTTGACCTTTTTCTTTAGAGGTCTATCTCATGGCTGTCCTTTAACTACTAAAGTGAAGTAAAAAAATAAGCCAGGGGGTGGGGTTGGGTTGGGGGGGGGGGGGTTCCATCATTAATTGTTTTATATTGTGTTTTTTTTAAATAGTCATGTACAGCTTGATTTATATTATTTTATTTACAATAGCAAATATGATATAATTTTCTTTTAAAACAGAAAAAACTCTCTGGCCATCCAAACATCATCAACTTCATCTCCGCTGCAGCTATAAGTGCTGACCAATCAGATCATGGACAATCTGAGTATTTGCTATTAACCGAATTATGCTCAGGTCAGTTGTCTCACACCGTCTTGTTTAGATTTTGTTAAGTACATTTCCATTTTTTCATTTTGGATGGATCAATTAGTCCAGTGGTTCTCAATTTGCGCTCCACTGCACCCTGTGGCGCTCTTTACAGAGCACAGTGGAATATAATTTAAACAGCTTTCATTATTATTTTGTTTGCTTGTGATTCAAAGTGGTAAATGCGACCAATAGGCTTTGAATTAATTAAAGAAGGAGGCAGTGGGGAAAACATTACTGCAAAAAAAAAAAAAGGGGCACTGCAATTGGAAATAGTTTGGCAACCATTGCATTAGTCATGAATAATTTGAGAAAACACCAATGTGAGGATGAGTTTGCTCTAATTTTAGGAGGTCAGCTGGTGGATGAATTGAACAGGCGAGGTCATCCGTTGCCTTTTGACCAAGTGGTGCGTGTGTTCTATCAGACCTGTAAGGCTGTTCATCATATGCACAGTCAGACTCCATCTGTCATACATAGAGACCTTAAGGTAACAGTAAAAGTACTAAATCTTTTTCATGTAATCCCTACCCCCCTATTTCTTAGTTATTAAACAATTTAAAAAAGAAAGGAAAATTATCATTGAGGTAAGATATGGACAATGTCAAAGCTTTTATAATCTTTAGAGCCATTTATATTGAACTTAATGAAGATTTTTCTTACTCTCCAGGCAGAGAATTTGCTACTCAGTTCTCAGGGTGTAATTAAATTGTGTGACTTTGGCAGTGCTACAACTCAAACCCATTACCCAGACAGTTCTTGGTCAGCCATACAGAGAAGTTTGGTGGAAGATGAGGTAAAAGACTACTAGCCTCTTCTTGACCAATCAGTAACTATAGAGAAAGCTATTCAATACAAAGTGTCAAAGAACTTGTTACTAAGTGAATAAATGATTGCCATTTTCAGATCACCAAGAACACCACGCCCATGTACAGGGCCCCTGAGATGTTAGACTTGTACCAGAACTATCCAATTAATCAAGCTTGTGATTTGTGGGTCAGTTTTCTAAGAAAACTTTTTTTTTAAATTTATGCAAACAATATATTTCTAGCTAATAACCTGTTTAATTCATGTAGATAACAAAAAAATTCTTTACCGTTAAAATCATGACTTGTTTGTTTCATCTGTTGTCTGATTGTTTTATGCAGTGGTTTAACCATGTAATTGATGTTTACTGTATCTCTGTTTCAGGCTTTGGGTTGTTTATTGTTCAAATTGTGTTTCTATGTGCATCCATTTGAAGATTCTGCCAAGCTACGCATCATCAACGCCAATTATGTTATACCAGACTCTGATACTGAATTTGAATTGCTGCATGACCTCATCCGTAAGAAGCTCGTTTACATTTAACCTGTAGTCGAAACGTTTTTGGGAGATTTCATTTTTAATATCGGTTGTTGTTTTTTTATTCAGAAAATATAATTTAGTTTTTGAAGTAGTTTCTTTTAGTTCTTTTTTTGATTGGTAAATCTTAATATTTGTGTGAATTTTCCTTCTCTTCAAACAGGAGGCATGCTTACAGTGAACCCTGATGATAGACCAAATATTACTGAGGTGTTAGAAAGATTACAAGAAATTGCTCAAGCTAGAGGAATTCATTTGAAAGAGCCCCTGAGGTTTGCAGCAATGGCACAAAATTCTCCCCCAGGTCTGTAAACACAACACCTTCTTGTCACATTGTTTCTATGTGAAAAAATGGAAGAGATTATTAAATTAAAAAATAAAATAGCAACTTTTCTTTATTGCATATTGTATCCAATCCATGTGCAGTAAAATTGTTCTAAACATGAAAATGAAGTTTTTTTTTAAACAATTATTTTACCATTTATATTGCACTATATTTTAAGTACACGTTTCCTTTAATTCTTATCTTCATGTCTAGTATTTAGTTAGTGTTATCATTTTCCAATTTTTTTTTTTTTTTTAAAGTTTTCATTAACTATAAATGACTATGAACTACAAACAAATTACAAATTACATATTTATATAGCGCTATTCATAACAAAGTCTTTACCATCTGTTATTAAAATAAATAAAAAAATTAGTGTACATCTTGAAAAAAGAGTTCTATTTCCCCCTCAGAAACCAGTGATAGAAGATACAACAACCCATCAAGTTATTCAGGTAGTGAAGGAAACTTTGGTGCAGCTGCAGGCTCTCTATTCAGTTCACTTAAAGGTGGTGCTGGTAGTATGCTGAGAAATATCAAAGATGCATCCAGTAAAGTTATGGAGACTGTGTCCAAGTAGGTTACAAGTCTAGAAGCATTGGCATATGTTTAATGGTATACATTGTTTGATTAGTAATTTAAAAAAATAGTTAAGTATTATGCTGCTTGTTGTGAAAAAAACAAAAAACATTGTGGTTATTTGTGAACTTATTTTTAAAGCTGTGTAACCTGTGTAGATACATTAGTTAACATTTAATGTGTGCCCTAAAACTGTTTATTTAATTTAAATATGTTTTAAATACCTGAAATGCTTCATTTGTTGATCTTTTGTTTCAGCACCATGAATAAAACAGATATGGATATATCTTATATTACTTCCAGAATAATCGGTTAGCTAATATTTCTTTCCTTTAATGGTCAAATTAAGCATTATTAATTTTGTAGCCGCTTTTCTGAACTTAAATAGATTTTTGCTTGTGGAGGGAATAGTTTACACAAAATCTACAAGAAGTATAAAATAATTATAATGAAGTCTGAACCACTAGATGAAGTATAAAATAGTTATAATGAAGTCTGAACCACTAGATGAAGTATAAAATAGTTATAATGAAGTCTGAACCACTCTGTCTCTGTTCCACAGTTATGCCTTATCCTGCTGAAGGTGTAGAATCTGCATTTAAAAACAGCATTGATGAAGTCCGTTTATACTTAGAGTCTCGGCACAAAGGCTGTTATGCTGTCTATAATTTAAGCCAAAGAACATACAGAGTGACCAAGTTTGAAAACAGGGTCAGTGTTTATTCAATAACTTTTCTTTTAACATTTGAAAATGTTTCTATTGATACATCTTTTGATTTCACTGTTAAACAACAAAAAAATTAACATACAATGTGTAGAGCATTGATTTGGAACATTGATTTTTCTCTGTGTAGGTGTCTGAGTGTGGATGGGCAGCTAAGAAAGCCCCACCTTTGACCAACATGTTTGCTATTTGTAAAAACATGCATTTATGGCTACGGCAGAAACCCAGGAATGTTTGTGTTGTGCACTGTTTGGTGAGTGACACTTTTGTTTTTTTTCTTTACTGTAGGAAGCTATTTTAGACAGGATAATTACACGAGACCAAGTCTCAATGTATTCTATTATACTAATAATAAAGAATAAAGGTTTTTCTCTGTAATAAATTATTCATATTTTATACATCAGGATGGTAAGGCCAATTCTGCTTGTATAGTTGGAGCTTTCCTGGTGTTTTGTAGACTTTTTGAAAATGCTTCATCCGCCATGCATTTATTCACCGCCAGGCGCTCTCAGCCAGGCATCTGTCCCTCACAAAAGAGGTATTATTATTATTTGTGTTTTCAATAACTTTCTAACGTTGATTTGTATAATTTGTTTATAAGTTTTCTCTTTTTCAACTGAGAGAAAGAACAATAACGGTGTGACTTTCTTGTTGATGTACATTTTAATCATCTGATCTTTACTGATGCTACTTGTTTTGCTTCTTATCATTCAATTAATGCTTGCAGGTACATTGACTATATTGGTCAGATGGTGTCTGACACTCCATATTTGCCACACTCCAAACAAGTTCTATTGAAATCCATTACATTACGACCGCTTCCATTGTTTAATAAAATGAAGTAAGTCTAACAGTTATATATATATATATAATATATATCTATATCTATTACAGATCATTTAATGTTTTTGTTGTTTAAAGTTTAAAAAAATATTGGTGTGAATTTTCAAACACATATATTTCTGAATGTTTCAGAAATGGTTGCACACCTTTTGTGGAAGTTTATATTGGTGAAGACAGGCTTTTGTCAGGCTCTCAAGAATATGAAAAAATGAGGTGATATTTTAACATCTTTTAAAGTATATATAAACCTGTAGTAGCTGAGACTTAAATAGTCAGTTCCCCAGCACTATGTTGAAATTACATATCACTGAATTCATTATCAGCTGTCACTTCTGGTTTTACAATCATGCACTCTTTTACTGGATTAATGGGTTGCATTAAATAGAAGTAAAATTAACTGCTGGGGGCCATGAATAGGTTTAGAAAGCTGTTGTAAATTTTATTGTGTCATCATATTGATGTTATTCATTTCAATGTATGCGTAATATAATCTTAATCCAGGCAGTTTACCCTGGAGGATGGTAAGGCAACCTTGGCCTTGAATCTGTCAGTGGCTGGGGATGTGACAATCATCGTCTTTCATGCCCGCTCTACCTTTGGAGGTAAAATTCAAGGAAAGGTAACTTCATTTTTGTGTCTACACATTTTGGTTCCTTATTGGACGAAGATGCATCATCAAACTTTTGATCATTTAATTGTTCTAGATACAACAAATACAATATTCATTTATTTTAATATTTATTTGTAATGAAGTATTGTTAACTTTTGTTTAAAAACTTTTGCATAAATGTTTTGTAGTAGTTATCTTTACTGAACAAATACATTTGTATTTTTGGTTGGGGAAACTGAGATAAAGTAACCCATAGAATGGGTTAAAAGTAAAAATGTTTTGGTTTAAAAAGGCAAAAAAAAAAAATGTAAATATTGCAGTTCATACTCTTATTATTCCCATGAATTTGTTTAGATTACATCTATGAAAATATTCCAAGTTCAATTTCATACTGGATTTATTCAAGATGGAGCTACAGAAATACAGTTTAACCAGTAAGTTGATAAAACAATTTCTTTCTTTCATCATCATTTAGTTTGTTTTGTATGAAATAATTTTTTAAAACAACTAAACTTGCATTGTTTGCAGTTACTTGTACAGATTTCTTAATCTTCCTCTACCTTTTACTATTAGGTTGCTGGCAGTCTTTGACTATTAGATCTTTATATAAAATAAATATCTGTCTGATCTGAACTCGGTATCCTTCATATCAAAATATCACACAGCTACCCCAAGTCAAAATTTGTTGACTACCAGTTCCTGGCTTTTTTGTTTTCTGCTCATGTATTCCAATATAATCTCATACCATACTTGCCACAGCAGTGACTTGTCAATAATATTTCCAACTTTCACAGATATGAATTGGATCAGCTGGACACAGCAGACAAGTACCCAGACATGTTCACAGCCACCATTTCCCTGGCAGTTGCACCCAGTGAGAAAAGTCCTGCTGAGAAGAAACCTTGGGAGAACTTCCCTATTGACAAACTCACTCCCAAGATATTGTTTTCAACTAAGGAAGAAATTCATCAAACCTTTTCAGAATTTGGTAAGCTCACCACAGTTGTTGTTTTTTTAAAACAGAACGTTGTAAATAAATTGTAAAGTAAACCCGTCGGTCAGACCAAATTAATCCATAGGGCCGGTTAAGCAGCATTCACCAGTTTCTGTGGGCGAGGCATACTAGGCAATTGTGTGGACAGCACAGAGCCCAGCTGTCTTTAAGCCGCCTATACTTTGCTCAACTAATGTCAGGTACCTATGAGAACTGGGTAGACTCAGGCACACCATTTAGACTCCTTAACAAATCTTAGCCTTCACCAGACTTGAACTCCGTTTGGTTTAAGAGCTGAGATTATTTATCCCTTAGAGCCCTGGATTTTAAATATGCCGTACTTACGAGTATGTTAATGTCTCCATAGAGATTAATGGAAAGTGAGCTTTCAAAAGGTGATGATTCAGAGCTTTCCTTCAGGATATGTGATTAATGATTGTTCCAACCTATTTAGTTGCGACCCATCAGAGCTGGGTAGATTCAGGGATACTCTCCAGGCCCAGGAAAAATTTCTAGCCTTTACAAGGATTTGAACCCATGACCTTCGGTACATCAGCCGAATGTGCTTCCGCTCAACCACCTTGCCTCATTAAATAAATTATGTGTATAGAAAATTTTGTTTAAAAATTTTTAAATTATTAACCTAACATTTAATCATTCCTTTTTCTATAATAGGCATATCTGATCGAGCAAAAACACGAATAAGCCGAGCATCTAGTTTTGATCTCGAGTCAGAGTCTCCAAGCACACCTTCAAGGCAAGTCAAAGAGGAAAATAAAGTGGATTCTGGGAAAGCTTCTTCCAATGGATATGCTGCTGGTAAAAGCACTTTTTTTACCACCTTGACATGGCAGGATGATGGGCACAGTGAAGCAGAGGGCCCACGACCTCAGCCCACGGAATCTGAGTTGGGTCTGCTGCACAACCAATCAGATGATGAGGAGGACACTTTGAGTGGTTTCTCTAAATTTAGCAACAGTGATGGGGCTGTGCCGGCTGGCTATGAGGCTGTCAACACAGCGCCAAAAGCTAAGGCAGCAACTGTGGACTTTTTCAGCGAGGAAATCAGGAACACAGCCCCAAAGCAACCTGAGGTTGTTGACCTACTTAATATAGGCTCAGCAGATGTGAATACTCAGTCTGTGAAAGATCAAATGGATCTCTTGAACATTGCTGGGGATCCTTCCAATGTAGATTTGCTAAGTGGGCATAGCACAGTACCACATCAAACAGCTAGTTCTCAAGGACCTGACCTGCTTGGCTTGTCCAGCTCTGGGGATAGTTTTGATCCCTTCCAGCAATTTTCCTCTGCTCCTGTAGCGAAGCCGGATCTCATGACCTCCAATACACCGGCAGCCACCAATACCTTTGACCCCTTTCCAGAGTTCTCTAACAGCTTTCAGTCGCCTGCTGTGGCGCCAGTTGTTGCCCCAGTTGTTCCCCCACCATCCCAGTCAAACAAATCTTCAAACATCGATGATGATTTCTTTGCGTTCATAGAAGACACCAGAGCAGGTACCAGTAAAGAAGCAGAGCCTGACCTCATGACCAGCTGGAATGCGAATGACATAAAAAATTTAGCAGGTGTTTCTAGGTCACCCACCCATAGCCTGACCCCGGGAGTTGGCGGGATGCATAAAAGTGCTAGTACAGGCTCGGCCATGAACTTCAACAGCATGATGCAAGACCAAACAGGTCGCAGCTCACCTCTGGCTGGAACTGGAATGAGCGGATTAGGCTCTGGTTCCAAACAAGATCCGTTTGCAGATTTAGGTAAATAATCTATTACATTTTTTTTTAGCTGCATGTTTTGCCCCCTATTGTAATCTCTCTCTCTGAACTGAATTGAAGCTACAGACTGAATTGATTGAACCAATGTTTACACAACAAACACATCTGTTCTTGTTTTTTTTGTTTTTTTAATAAAGTAAATTGTAAGATATTTGTTCAATTCCATCTCATTACTCTGGCTATAAAAGTATCAAAAAACATTTTTTTATATTATTTTTATCATTACAGCTAATCTAGGTGCTAAAAGCTCATTCAAAGGCTCCAATCCTTCATTTCCACAAAAAGCACAGCCATCAACACTAATAGGTGGGCCTGGAATACCCGCAGGTATTTTTTGCATCCAACTTGCTCCTTAAATTTTACATTAAAAAAACAACAACTGTAATACACAAATAGCCTTCAATTTTGAAGTTGCTGATTTTTACATTTGAAACCGAAAATACTTTTCATTGAATTCTCAGCACAGCCAAGACCAGCTTTTCCGGGACTTGCAGGCCAGCCACCCAGGCCTCAGCAGCAACCAGCGCCAGTTAGGCCCCAGCCGCCACAGCAGCAGCCACAGGCCTTTGCCAAACCCAACTACTCCAGCAGTGTCATAGGGGACAGGGAGGAAAGGGGCACACGCAAAAGCTTTGGTAAATGTTTCTTTTTATTGCTGAGTATATAAAATTGGTTCCTTGTCCAGTTTCCCTGACTAAGGAAATGATATTTTGATTTGATATTGTTAGGAATCTTCCGGTCTTCTGTTGGCTCTTCGCTATAATAATAAACTCAAGCCACTTGATGTATGTTGCAAAGAAGAATTTAATGCTTCAACTTTGTGTACAATATTATCAACTTCTGTGGTAGCTAAGCAGAAATCAACAATAGACCACTCAAATACGTGCTTCTTTAAATTTTGGTGCAGAAAGTACTAGAAATGGATTTTTACAAAGCTTTCCGAATGCAAAAGAAAATGCGTATTATAAAGACGAAGAAACTAAGAAAAAGCATAATTATATTACGTCATAATAAATAAATCTACACTTACTCTCTACACTAAAATCAAATGTAATTAAACAACTACATGAACTAGGGAGACAATCTCGAATACAACATATAAACTATGATTACATGCTGTACATATATGACAATATAATTTTGTTTGACCAGGTCCTAAGCCTAAAGTTACAGCTGATGCTTTCAATGATTTGTTGAGTGACCACCAGTTCAGCAGTCGTAACAATGAGCCCAAAACTCTTGGTGACATGAAAAAGAAACAAATGGCTGAAGAAATGGATCCTGACAAACTCAAGGTAAACTAGTTCTCAGATAAAGGTAAACTAGTTCTCAGATAAAGGTAAACTAGTTCTCAGATAAAGGTAAACTAGTTCTCAGATAAAGGTAAACTAGTTCTCAGATAAAGGTAAACTAGTTCTCAGATAAAGGTAAACTAGTTCTCAGATAAAGGTAAACTAGTTCTCAGATAAAGGTAAACTAGTTCTCAGATAAAGGTAAATTAGTTCTCAGATAAAGGTAAACTAGTTCTCAGATAAAGGTAAACTAGTTCTCAGATAAAGGTAAACTAGTTCTCAGATAAAGGTAAACTAGTTCTCAGATAAAGGTAAACTAGTTCTCAGATAAAGGTAAACTAGTTCTCAGATAAAGGTAAACTAGTTCTCAGATAAAGGTAAACTAGTTCTCAGATAAAGGTAAACTAGTTCTCAGATAAAGGTAAACTAGTTCTCAGATAAAGGTAAACTAGTTCTCAGATAAAGGTAAACTAGTTCTCAGATAAAGGTAAACTAGTTCTCAGATAAAGGTAAACTAGTTCTCAGATAAAGGTAAACTAGTTCTCAGATAAAGGTAAACTAGTTCTCAGATAAAGATGAGGCTTTTACCCAAAGTTACCCAAATGTCTTGATCTTTAGACACTAAAACAACTAGTTGCCAGGCTGTGGTCATGTGATGATAACAAATTAGATTATTGTGTTTTCAGTAGCATGTTTACATTTTAAAAAATTTGATCTTGGAGTATTTTAGAACCAATAAAACTTTGGGGGATTGTAAATGTCAGTTTCCCATCTGGATACACAGGATATTGTAATAATTGTATAGTCATTTTAGATTTTAGGTATACAATATGAAATACATCTGAAACAGCTTGATATACAAAACACATGAACTTTAAAAGAACAATTATGGCTTGCACTTGCATTATTTATTTCTGGGTAAAATAAAAAAATGTTGAAATTTTTCAGATAATGGAATGGACTAAAGGAAAAGAAAAAAATATCCGTGCATTGTTGTGTTCGCTTGGTTCAGTACTATGGGATGGTGAGGCCAGGTGGCAACCCATTGGGATGCACCAGCTTGTTACTCCAGACCAGGTGAAGAAGGTCTACAGGAAGGCAGTGTTATCTGTTCATCCAGATAAGGTAAGACTTACATTATTTGCTATGCCTAAAGTCCACTCTTGCTGGGAAAAACCAGACAATAGCTGACTACTAATGAACTTTTTCTTGTATGATAAATTGTGTGCTAGTGTGCGTGTCTATTTTGATAAGTATATTTCTATGCTTGAGTGGCCTACAAAAACTTGTTTTATATTGTTTCAAACATGCTGAAAGATAAAACGTCTGTAATCAAGACAAATTTCCATTTGTTTGGATTAATAAAGATATCTTATCTTATACTTATATTCTTTTGTTTTATTACATTTTAGTTTTAAAATCAAACTTTCCTTTTATTGTTGTTATTTACATTGTTCAATACTGTTATGCTGTTGTTTAATACTGTTATGCTGTTGTTTAATTGTCTAACATGAATTTCAAACCTTTCAGCTGACGGACGATCCGAACCAGCCCCTGGCGAAGCTGATCTTCATGGAACTGAATGACGCCTGGGCTAAATTTGAGGAGGAAGGCTGCAAGGCGTTGTATTAACATGTAGTCTTAGCTGTACAGATGATATGCAAATAATGTATGCAAAACTTCCCAGCACCTGTAGCTACCAGTCAACTAGTTGTTGTAGGGTTAGCCCTTATCATTTTGAAAAAAAACTACTTGCTGCTTAGAACACAAACTGTTTGACATTGGTCAATCAATAGTTTCTTTATGATAGTTAGTCATAGCTAAATTAAAATGTTGTTTTTTTCTTTGATTGTATATGTTTTCAATTGTTCTTCCCCATATATACATGTTTCACATTTCACATACATGTTTAGCTGAGTTCTAATGCTTGTTGACATAAATTTTGTATGTGTTTTCAATGTAATGAAGGAATTGTTGATAATGTACTTCCTTCTATGAATTCTATGGTATTGAAAGTTTGTTTTTTCTCCTCTTAATTATTTCCCCTTACAGTGACCTTGTATCTTAATACTTAATACTCCTTTTTTTTTTGTTGTTATTTATTCAATACAGCATTTCTCAAACTAAAATAGTCTTTAGATGATTCTTTGGTGCAAAACGTATTTTGACGAGCTTTTTAAACATTTGCTTAAAATTGCTTGCATAATAATAACTAGAAAATGTACGCCATAATAACATGGATGATTTCATTCTTCTTAGCCATCGACTGGTCTGTGAAAAGAAATGTTGAGAAATTGGATTCAATGACAATGTTAATCAAGAGTATGTTTCTACAAATGTATCATTGGGCAATAGATATTGGATCCTCATGTTCTCATTTACAATATTATAAGCATGGATTCTCTTGTTTCACATATTCATCACTATTTTATAACCAATGAACCATTGTAGAGATATTTGTTCCATGTTCTTTTAACTTTTTGTTTTCATTCTTTGATTGTGAATCCCAGACTGTCACTTGTTTGGTTGCTGAGTCAAACATACTGTGATAAAACATGTTTAGTTTGGATAATCTTTTGTGGAGATTATCAGGATAATCTTTTGTTCAGATTATCAAGTCTATAGGGCTTACCTTTAAAGGCTATGCTGTTGCATGGAACATAAAGGGACATAAACAACAGCTATGGTCATTCATGTTGATTTTAAATGGGAGGAGGGATGGGAGGGGGTGGGCAATGCTGTATTTTATTTATATATGTAAGTTGACGACTTAAAGTTTTGAAAAATGAATTGTACTTAAGTAGTTGAAACTCATTTTTACCGCCAGATCTATACTCTGAAGCTAGAAGGGATATTGTGTGGGAGTTTAAGGACATTGCTTCGGATGGGATTGTACATAATGCAAAATCTGTTTCAAGATTCAATGCTGTAGGGACATCAGAAAAGAAAGCTTCAGTCTGGCTACATTATGTTTTTATTGTATATTAACAATGAAATAACATTTCACGATGGCACATTTTACTTTTTCTCATGTTTTTATTTTTTTGTTTGTTGTGGCTGCTCTTTTAATTATTTTTTTAAAAAGGCCATTCCAACTTTACTACTATTTGTTTATTCCATTGACCATTCCTCATTCTCAACATTATATGATTGAAATCAAGCCTAGAGTTCATAGAGTAGATATTTGTTTACCAAAGTAGATTGTGTTAATGTTTCTTTGTTGAAATAAATGAACAAGTGCTACGAATGAAATGCCATAACCATTAGACATAGTTTTGTCTATGTTTTTGTTGATTCTATTTGTTCTGTGAATGTAATTGATACAGCCGAAGTGCTTGTAACTTGTCATGCAGTGCTTTTCATTTGTTCTGTGAATGTAATTGATGCAGCCGAAGTGCTTGTAACTTGTCTTGCAGTGCTTTTCATTTTACTAGAAGAAACAAAAAGACCATGGAATTTAACTTGTTAACAGGTAACCAAGAACTATATATCTTCATTGTTAAAACTGTCAAATCAGTTTACATTTTATTGAAACATGCATAGTTTGTTCAATAAAAGAAACAGAGTAATAGAAATATAATGTTTCACTTAAAAGACCCAGCTTTTTATGAATTTTTTTTAAGACATTAAAGTCCAAGCTAGAAATTTAGTCTCAGTGATATAACTAGCAACATCTGAATTGGTGGCCTGTGAGATTAATAGTAATGTGTCTATGTTAATATTTATGGATATGAAAGGTTTGAAAAAAAGCTCTGATGTTTTCAATTTTACATTCAGAGGATTTTGCTACTGTAAAAAAGTGTTCTCTGTCAAAAGTCAATTTGATGCTCGATCAATGTTTGAGTTGTAATTCACTTGAATTGTATATCATTTACTGTGTATGTAAAGCAGACCATTGTAGCATGGGTTGGGGAATAGCTTAAAATATTTGTATAGTTTATATTTTACTTGTAACTATTGTAACCTATTTCTTTCATGTTTTACAAAATTCAACAATTGAAACTGAAGATTTTGATTTGGGCTTTTTTGTATTTTTTAGAATTTTGTACTCAGTATTTGAAAATTCTTCTTAACACTGACAATAACACTGAACATTTTTCAACCAGTGATTTGAGATGTTTCCCCCAATGGTTTAAAAATGAACGGAAATTAAACAGGGCTTAATTAAAAACAACAGTGAATCTGGCTGTATCGAGATAGCTGCCAGCTGTCTTGCCTTTGTGATTTAGTAAATACAAGTTCATAATTTTGTTTTAAAACATGTCATTTTTATAAACATTCACCAGCCAATACAAATCATATAATTGATTTATTTTTTAAAGCTTGTAAAATAAAACCTTTTTATTAAATACTGAAATGTTAAAATTTTTGAACAAAATCAATTTCTTTGATTAAATTAAGTTAGTGAAGAAGATATTTTGAAAACTTAAAGCAAATTGAGATTTTTGTGTACACAAAAGTTTCCCGTTCCTAAATCATGAAATATTTGGTATTTGTTCATTTTTGTCCTACTTTCAATACAATTGTCCACAAAAATTAAAAGGTACCAATTAAGTCTTTAGACTAAACATAGGAATGCAAACAATCTTCTTCCCAGTAACAAAAGAAAACCACACCACAAAACAGTACACATAACCTCATTTATTTATATTTAAATAGATATTTCTTTTTAAACTTGTATAAATGTGTTTTGTTTTTTTACAATTATTATTAATTCACTAGGTAGAAATGGTAACAAAGTAAATTGTCAACATTGCCAATATAATTTTTTTTAAACATCAAGATATAGATCGCTATTTTTTGTCTTAAAATATATTTGTCCTTGTGCATGTCAAAGCTGACTTGACCATTTTTATTTTCTTATATATTGAAAAGTTGAGGTAATTATTATTACGACATGTACTTTAATACCAACTCCTAAGCATGGTACCGGTACTTAATTGAATTTTTTAAATAATTGTAGACTACTCATTTTCATTTGGTAAACAAAATAAATATAAAACATATTTTGTAGACACACAAAATTGTGAAGTCTTGTACAGGATTCTCACACAGTCTGGAAAGTCTGGAAAAGTCTGGAGTTTCAAATAAACAAATCAAGG
The DNA here is from genome assembly GCA_949126835.1 of Anisus vortex. Classification (NCBI taxonomy): domain Eukaryota; kingdom Metazoa; phylum Mollusca; class Gastropoda; family Planorbidae; genus Anisus; species Anisus vortex. The sequence goes on from OX421493.1 coordinate 11,251,048, forward strand.
CCTGGACAACCTTGAATATTGGTATTTTAGCTTGGAAAAATAGCCTGTCAGCCTGGAAATTTATCTAAATCTATATTTATATCTAAATTTGTTATAAAAATCAAGGTCAGACAAAAAAAACCAATCCCATTTTTATACTCCATAAATATTAATTATATGTTCGGCTCAAAGCATTCATCGATGTAAGAGAAACTAAAATTGTGAACCTGTAAACTGCAGAAGCCGCCATTGTCATAAGGATTTTACTATTTAAATGGCACAGTAGTTGAATACAAGGAAGAGCCTGAGATTAAAATTGTACATAGAAATTTTCACCAGACCATTATTCCACTTCAATTTAATATATAGTTAGCGTCTTAAGAAAAATATATAATATCTATCATCTAACTCATTGAAGCTGTATCTCATATTTGACATTGTTCTTAGTTAATTGTTCAGAAAATAGCTAATGCTTGATATATAATGTCAGTTTGTCCTGTCTTCACTAAGGAAAAATGTTACAACAGTTTTTTTTTTATTTCCTTAAAATAAGAATTTATTGTGTATGCATGTTCATGATCATGTGCAATACATTAATTGTGGGAATAGCTATTACTACTTGTAAATAAATAGCTTATATAATAGCCAACACCTGGTCGATTTACTTTATTTTTAATATATATTTATTATCCGAGAGATTAAAAACATTTATTAAAACGTGTTTAAAAAATGGTGCATTGTAATAATTGTATAATAACAGATGTATCAGTGTCTCTGGCCTTCTATTCTGTCACCAAGGGCACTAATTAAATCCTGAAGTCCCTTGGGATTATTATGAAACAGTGTAAAGAGTTCTCTTTCTTTGCGTTGATGGACATTGGTTTTTAAAACCTGTAAAAAAAAAAAAAAAATTTGAATTATAAATCTTACTAAAGCCATCAAGAAGTGGCCTCAATACAAAACAATAAGATTGTAATATCAGATGGGTTATATAGTTTTAGAGTTATTTTTTGGTTAAGCAGTCATGAATTAGCTTGATACAATTAAGAAATTAACATTTAATTTCTAATAGTTAAGCAAGTACCGTATAAACTTACGGAACATATAATTTCTAATAGTTAACCAAGTGCTGTAATTAAATATAAAATACTGTGCCAGCATTTATCAAGTGATTCTTTGAGACGAGCAAAGAAATGTTTTAAAAAGTCCATATTTAAATTTCTAACAATAAACCAAAGACAAACAAGAATTACATTTTTTTTAGCTGTGACATCTTCAATAACTTTGTCAATTTCAGCTACAAGTGTGCTGAATTTGGCCGTCAGTGCTGCCATAGTTGACTGAACTTCAGCTGGAGATAAATTTGGTATCCCACTGGAGGTGCTGGAACCAGCGTACAGACGAGAATCACAATTTTTTATTGACTGCTCACTGAGGGAAAACAAAATTCTCACAAATAAAAAAATGTATTTAAAAATAAAATAAATTACCTTGTTAAATACCTTTGCATTTAATTCAATAAAAGTTTTTGTTTAGCGAATTGCATAGCCCCCAAGAGGGCTGAGTTGGAGCGCCCTCGGCTGGCATACTGAAGGTCCTGGGAGTTCAAATCCTGTTGAAGGTTAGGATTTCTCGACTCTATACTCCCAGGGTCACAAGAATTATCTTCATATTCCTTTCATATCCACTTCAGTAGCTTTATAGATTCAACAAACTCCAGCTCGTATAAGACCAACTGCAACTTTATTTACATTTAGTAAAATTACAACATCCAAGCAGTCTGTCCAGCCTAAAATATTACATTCTAATTACACGGTCCTCTTCTCTCAAGTTTGACCAGTGGACTGTCTTCAGTCGTCAGTCTCTAACTGCGATGTTCAACCCTCCTCCCATTAGACGGTCAAACCCATGAAACCTGTGATCCACAGGATCCTGAAGCTAAGTCTCCCCTGTCTGGTTTATCCTCATTTAGACTAGAGGACAGTAACACTAAGCTAGTCTAAAATGTATACATATAAAAAAATGAAATTTATTACTATGTGATATAACTTGTAATCTAGTATTAATATACACACACAAAAATCACACTACAAATGTCCCATTTACTAAATTCTGAAAATGTTCAGCAATAACTTACATCTCAACTACTTAACTTAGACAAAATGTAACTTACAGTTGAACCACTTTGCTCAAATATTTTTCATCAACAGTTTGATCTAAAGCTTTCACAGAATTTAATTTTTCTTGAAAATGGCTGGCAGCATCTGTTAACTTTTTTTTGGGAAGATACAAAATTTTGCTGTCTTCCACAGAGTCAGCTGAAGGATGAGAAATTGACAAAAGTCTATTACATAACTTTCATTTGTTATAATGCATGCTTACAAACATGTAGTGTGGGTTTAAAAGCACAAGTTTAAATACAGTGTTTATTCATGTTCTATACTTGAGTGATTAGACAGTTAGTATTTATTACCAGACTCGAACCCCACTTCTCATAAACCTACTAAAGAAGGCCCTCTATCAGATAATGCCCAGTTCGGGATCAGGCAATTGTGGACTGTTCCCTTCCCTCCACCATGTGTCAGCTCGATTTGGCTGTTTTAGATGCTGCCTCACACCTCAGCCCTTGTCATATTCAGTCTTTATTACCAGAGGACTTACCTAGCAAATGATAAAGCCTAGCAGAGGAACTGTCCCTTGAGTCAACTACACTGCGCTGATATTTTGTGGCATTCACATCGGGGTCTTCTAAATCTTTCTGTTCACAATAAGAATAAAAAATTATATTAAATATTAGCATCATGAATCAATCTATATATTAATGACCAAAATATGGCAAAAGATGATATTACCAAGTGATAAGAGCAAGAGTTTAAAATAAAGCTTTTTCCATGAAAACTGATACTATCATTCATGAAGTTATATTACATAATAATTTTTTTTTTAATCAAGGATTTTTCAAAGGCATACTTTCTCTATTTAATGCTCTTCTTGTAAAGCTCCATCAACTTCCACCTCACATTCTCCCCCCCCCCCCCCAATGCAAGGTGGGGGTTGAAATCTTTGGACTCTTAATGCGCCAATCTCTTAAGTCACAGATAACCAATTGACATCTAGCACAAACCTAAATATTCTTTACAGATTTTGTTCAAAATGCTGACAAACTTGGTATTCTAATGCCAAAAGCCTATTACCTAATTTTCTATACATAAGAACTACACAAATGTAAATGGCACAACATACCATCCGTTGCTTCCAGTCCTGCAAATGTTTCTCCAACATTTCCCTTGCAGACACCAACAGGGCATGTGTCTCACTGTGACACCTTGTTTCCAGTTCATAGAGCATAGTGAGGAATTCATTTCTACCTCTTTGTACCAACAGGTGTTCAATTACCTTTCCAATTAGACCGGAACATTTCATTACTGATACCATATACCGGTAACTCATAAAAAAAATATTTATCTTTCTTGGTCACATTAGTGGGACTTTGGAAAAAGTGATATAACTCTAGAATCATTAATGTGAAACATGTTTGCCGCTATGCTGAGAGGCATGTTGAGTTTATAAATCCAAAGAATCAGAATTAAATACAGATGTCTGGTTTACTTTATCGTGATGTCAAAAGACTTTTGATAGACATCCAAGTGGGGAAAAAAAAGCAAAAGTTGGAGCAGCCCAACATGACGATTGGCATCTGGGGAATGGAATGGGTTGCCTAACCGAACCTAGAAAACCAGTTACTTAATATCAATTAAAGCACTTAATCAACATGCAAGGCTAGACTCTAACCATGGATAGGCGTCATAATCTTCTTTACAGAAGGAGCGTCCGTAACATAAGCTTATAACTTATATAAGACAGAGAGAGAGAAAGAGAAAGAGGGATAGAAAGAGAAACAGAAAGAAAGCTAAGAATAACACAGCCGTTTAACTAATGTTACTGATACTTACTGATACTATAAAAATGATATTATGATCAGCACCTAAAGTTAGCAGGTAAACTATTTATAACAACACCACGTTGTAACTTTCCTTAAAACTAATTAAACAGACCCCCCAAAACAATGTTTTTCATATAAATCATTTATGTCCATTTTTGTTATGCACTAGCCTTCCACTTCCAAATATTTGCTCTTTGCCACACACAAAGAATGAAACAAACAACAAAAAGCAAAACTAATTGGTCTATTAATGATTTGAAGATATGGGAAAACATTATCAGTCAGACCAGAAGTGGGTCAATCAGTTTTCCAAAGATTTGCCAGACTGCCAGTTTAGTGAAGTTAATACATGAAGGATTTTTAAATAATTAAAACAATAACATAACTTTTTTTCTTCTAATTTCTATAAACTGTCAAATGACCTACTTTATCTTTATATCTTCTAATTTCTATAAACCATGAAATGACCTAATTTATCTTTTTATCTTCTAATTTCTATAAACCGTGAAATAACCTACTTTATCTTTTTATCGTCTAATTTATATAAACCGTGAAATGACATACTTATTATTATTAAACCATGAAATGACCTACTTTATCTTGGTTTTTATTAAAGTAATCCTGACGTTTCAGCTTCAGGTTATAGTCTCCTGTCAGTATCTCAGTGCCTTGTAGTCCACCAAGCTCCTGCAGCAGGTCAGACAAAGATGAAGTGTAAGGTCCTGCTTCTGCTTTGACAGTTTCTATACTTTTCTCTGTGTTGTGATGGAGACGACTAAAGGGAAATAATTCAAGAGAATAAATAAACTTTATTACTGAATGGCAAGTATTTAAAACAAGCAAACTGTTCCTGTCATTTTTGTTGTAGATAAGTAATTACCCTTCGGACCGAATTGACCCATACGGCCGGTGAGGCAGTGTTCACTGGGTTTCTGTGGCTTTGGAATATTAGGGGATAGTGTGTCCAGCGTTACGCCTTTACTTTGCCCGAACTAATGTCAGGTACCCTTCATTGCTAGGAAGACTAGGGGACACCCTCCAGTCCTGGGAACAAATCCTAGCCTTCACCAGGATTCAAACTCAGAACATTTTGGTACACCAGCCAAACATGCTGCCGGTCGACCTTGTGCCCCTAGAGTTATAGATATATATATAATTATTTAGTCAGTAGTCATTCTTGAGACTGACTATCATTACCATAGGTCATTTCACCAGTTCACTAAAAAAGTTATAGGTTAGTTTGTAAATTAATAATTAATATTATCAATAATTAACTGCATATTAAACATTTATGTTTAAATGATATTTCTGTTTGCAATGGCTTGTAATAAGCCAGCCACCGATGCCAAAAATGATCTAGTTTTGGTTATGAAATAAAACCTTTCATAATTTCAGGGTGACTGTTTGTGACATTATTACTTCAATTTAAAATATAGTACCTGATATCAGAAGGAGATGTGGGAAACTGTCCTGATTTGATTTGGTGAAGTATAGACCTTGCTTCATTCACAGCACTCATAGCTTTCCTGGCATTGACTAATGCATTGATGCGATCACATTCACTCTTTGGAAAACTGGACAGGGGAAAAAGGATGAAACAATAATACACTATTTATAAAATAGTATATTTATTTATATACTATTTATCTTTTATATATAAATATATATATATAAATATCTTTTAAACACTATTTTAATATTTATAAGAGTATATTTATACACTATTTATATAGAATATATTTATACACTATTTATAAATAAAATTCTAAATACTCTAAATATATAATAAGTATAGGCAATCTCCATTCTAATTATTTGGTTAAATTTAATTTAGAATAAATAGAAATCTTTACATTTTCTGTAAACGAGAAAATTCCTGGCAGTTTTCATTAAATGATTTTTTGTCATCAATGTAAATATTTGATTGTTCAGGAAAACTTGTGTCTAGTAGTCCATATTGTGAAGCATCCTTGTCACCTGTCATTTCCGACACACCCTAAGCATAAAAATTTTAGGCAAGCATTGCTGTTATAGATTTTTATTTAACAACAAAATTTTTTACAGAATAAGTAAGTTAGAAGCATTATGAGGGTCTTGATGTTTGTAGTTGTTTAACTTAGAAGTTATTGTGTGGCTTTTTATACAGACAAACCATGCTTTTTATTTTTGCCAATTTTTTTCATCAGCTTAGAAATAAGGCGACATTCTGTGATTTGAGGTACAAATTCCAAACACCCACAGAGTTCTCTCCCATCTCTAGCATGAGCATCTTTACATACTGCTTATAAAACTGTCAGAGTGTTGAGCCTGACATCATCCATGACAGCTCACTTAACGTACTAGTTCTGAACTATAAAATAAAATGGCCTTAAACTATGTCTGAAACATACAAAAACTAAAATAACACAAAGGAACCTTAAAATTCATTAGCATGCCTGCAGTAATGAATCATTACAAACTAAAGACAATGCATCTTCAAATATTTCAATATTAGCCTCTTACCTTAAAAAACAATTTTTTTGTTAAACTTGTTAGTTCTTCTGAATATTTTGTCTCTGCCTCGTGAAAATCTTTAAGATTCATTTGTGAGAGAAAAACACAAGCATCGTCTGTTTGACCTCCTGCTGCTTGATCTTCTTCACTGGACTGTTTATAGAGCACTGACAGTGAGCTAATGCTTGCCATTAAGTTCTCTAACGCTTCATCAATCTACAAAAAAAATATAAGAACACATACACACTAATAACACTAATAAACAACAACATTGAAGTTACCAAGTATTTACATTTTTAAAGCTGGGCCTATTGTTGACCCAAATAACACTTAGGACATTATGACATTTTTGGTATAGTTTGGAAATGAAATTTTTCAAAAATGTTTTTTTTTTTTTTTTTTAAGCAATATTGCCTTCAATTTTCATTGAAAAACGTGTATGTTAGTAACATGCGCTGCAGGTTTTAAAATCATTTCAAAATTCACTAACTTTTCACAATCTTGTCCCAAACTTTAAAAAAAATCCATAAAGCAATTTTCACCAACATGTGTGAAATTTCTGAATATTTACTGGCAGTATATAAAGATAGTTAAAATAAAAAAAGTTTTTTTTAAAGTACTTATTTAAGAAAACAAAAACATAATGGTAGTTTTATTTACGACTTCTCAAATAAAAATTTTTTCTTTTAATTTAAAAGAAGTATTTTACAAGCTATTTTGGCCTTTTAGTGAAATTCACAAATTTTCCTGAACCTTGATACAAGATTAATACCATTTCTTAGAATTCACACATAGTGTTTTTGTTCATCTAATAAATAATATAATTTTTTAATTAATAACGTAAAGCTTACAAGTAATAAAAGCCTATTGTCTATCCCAATACAAAAAGAAATACTTATTAATACCTTTATGTTTTGTGAGTTACATTTATCTTTGAGTGCATGACAAGTTTTCAGACAATGTTCTTCTTCTCCTTCCATCTTGGAGACTTTGTTACAAAGAGCCATTTGATGGAGGCTACACATTGACAAATACAAAACATTTTTAAAAATATATTTATCTTTGTAAATGAAAAAAATCTTTGGCTGCATCTGATTGCAATCAATGCTACAGACAACGCCTTCTTTTTAAACATACAAATAAATTTATTCATAGAAATTTCCATTTTTTATATGAATGGCTATGAAAACTAATTAGCAATATAAATATAGTTTTTAGATTTATATAGGGGTACCTCTGTTTAAAATTAACTAACTATCTAAAACACAATTAAAGTAATTCTTTTAGACCAAGTCGGTTTATAGAACTAGTGAAGAAGAGTTCACAAGTTTCATTGACAGCAACAAACAAAGTGGGATTGTGAGGCCTGCACATTTGACTTAATCCAAAAATCTTTTTTGATCTCTTGGTGTATCATGATTAGAAGTCGTACTCTGGCACTGGAACAAAATGTAACACAACAGTCTAAAGGGACAAGTCAGAAAGCCAGCTGTTTAGGTAAATAGTGAAACAAACAGCAAATACATACTTAAGTTTATTACAGCGTGCTTTTAAAATTTCCTTTTGAGCTTTCACCCTTGTAAGAGATTTCTTCAATTCTTCTTCGTCATCTCTGGAAAACAAAGACAAAAATGAAAGCCAAAAATCCCTTGTTTAATATAATATATATAGCAGAAAATTTGAGGGCCACAGTTTTGGTGTGATTGAATAAAAACATATTACATCATTCAATAAATGTAAGATCATAACTTCAATTGAGGGAAACATTTTTTTTATAATGGATGCAACAAATAAAGATCAATAACCTATATACATTTTATTAAGAACATTTTGTTATAACTGTTATTATTTAATAACAACTTTAGTCTTTTACTCCCCACCCATTGTTCTAAAATATCCATTGTTATCATTTAAAACAATTTAGTTACATAATCTCAGGGTGAGAGTCAGACTATATTTTATATAGACTATCCAACTGGAGTTGTGGTAAGCTAAACTGTTATCTTAGCCACTCTTTCATTTACTGGCCATCTTGTCTAAAATTTACCTTGGTTTTGATCACTCCCAACTATTTTACAACACTCAAGTTATTTGAAAGATGTGTTAATGAGGTGATACCATGAACTCGCACATGTGTAGTTGATAGATTTTTATTGAAAAATTTCCCGTAAAGTTATTTTGGTGAAAATAAACAAGATAGGAATTTTTTTTTAAGGGCTGACTAACTTAATAACTCATAAACTCATAAACTTGAAACAAAAATCCTGTCAGTTTACCTAGCCCGTATGAACACTACCACATTATTTAATATTTTTGCAGGTTTGGTGGTTTTATCTTTGTTTAAAAGGTGTACAGGCCTATGTGTGTTCATTATCACAAACAGTAGCAAAAAGAATTATTTAAAATTAGAAAAGGATAATAGTATTTGCTAATACTTATGATAATAAAATGTGAATAGCACTGAAATATTTTTATAGTAATATTATTTTACTATCAACTCACTCCGCTACTTTTGCAACATCACTTTCATCGTGTACCACCAACAAGTTTAGAGCTTCCTCTAGCTCTGTACCTTTCAGTGTGATGCCGTTGGCTTGAATATCTTCATACCTGTAACACAGGAGGAAAATTTTACTCTTTTAAGGTCACAGTCAACTGCTAAATCTTGCATTTAATACTAATTTTAGAATGTGCCCGGAGAAGGTTAAGTCAAGTAACATTGATAATTCTAGAAGTATAATAGGTAATAAAAAATAGTAGCCTACCTATAAAAGTAAATGTCAAATTTATTTATACTATTGGGTGGCCAGCAAGTCTAAAATAATGCCAAGCTAAGGGGCCCATGAAAAAAAAAACGCAATGAGAAAACTAGCAATTATTGGACAAATTGCAAGAGGCCTTCTCAAAAGAGGCCACATGTCACCATTAAATTTAAAGCAGTCGCATCCCCGATACAAGTCTATACATCAACAATTTCTGCTGATGGTAAAAAGGTGTACAAAAACACTTGACTGGTTGGACAAACATTGGGATGAAATGAAACCCATCACTGAGGCAATAAGAAAAACCCTCCTGACTTTCAAGACCAAGCCCACCCCAGACACCATACCATCACCTACTAGCTGATATATATATATTATATATATAATATATATATATACTGCTTCAGTATACAGCTGCTAATAAGGACAATACTAAAGGCATGTATGAAAATATAAAGAAAGAAACCCTATTTCTATGTCATTATAACCAAGGCTGTTCCTTTTAAGTCTAAAACAGGGGAAAATAATCAGAAAGCAGACTTGAAATTGAATGCTTTGGGTATACCATTATCTGGAACTAAATGCAATAGTTTAAAACACTGATACCAACATTGCTTTGCAAGACATCCCAGGCATACCACCTGTGGAAGAACTAGATGCTTTGCCCACCCTGGAAGAGCTTAGCAGAGCCATTGACTTTCTTTATCTAGAGTCTCAATGCGGCATCCGAGATGGTCGATATACTAGAGACATGGTTTTCTCCATGCACTTGTTGCAGGAAAAATGACAGGATCAGCAGATGCCACTCTACATTGCCTTCATATACCTGACAAAGCCTTTGTTAGTTGAAGTGGCAAGTTCTAAGTTTAAAAAAAAAATTTGTCTTCTCCCCATGCCTACTCGCCATTATCAGACATGAAAACATGCAGGGCAAAGTGTGTTCAATTTTGAGCTACCTCTGATGCTTTCCCAGTGCAGTATTTTTCTCTATGCCATACACACAAGAGCTGATGGAAAGCTGTTCAACATATCCTGCTTAAGGACCAAGATCACAGAGGTCATTATTCACTAGCTGCTTTTGGCTGATGATGCATATTTAATAATATTAGATAGGCCTAACACCCACAGACACAGAAAATGGTTTGCAACATCGTGTGTCTCGGTTCTTCCAGCCTTGAATAGACTGTGAGGTCTATGCAGAATGATTTCCTGGTCACATGATGCTGAGAAGATTCACTTGTAAACATTAACAATGGCTTACTGCGCTGCTGTTGGGTGCGCAAATTCTACTGCTAAATTATCATGTAAAGAATCTAAAATAAGGGCGCCTATCTTTTCACAGATTTCCTTTGAAAGATCAACAAATCTAATAGGTGTTGTCCTTTAATAATTGTATGTCTATAATCATTGTTGCTTTCATGAGCATCATTTATAATATCACAATATTCAAGGATGTGTAAAAAAATTAATTTTGTGCCGATAAGATCAATGTAAAATCAGCCATTTTTTTTTAGTTTACAAAGCATCACGTGATCAATTTTCTTTCTCTAAGGAATTGTGCATAGACCTCATTGGATTGACAATCGGCCTAAAGTCCAAAAGAAAACAAATATTATAATGATAATTGTAACTCTGGAAACCTGGTAGCCTACCCTCCCGTCATTACATTGACAGCCAAAACTTGGCATTTATGGACAGTTTCACCTGTCCCGGGCCTAAATCCTAAACTTAAACTCCAGACTAAAGCTCTGAGCTAGCTTACTAGTATCTATCGACCATCAATGACCAGATAAATGAAGACGTTGGACATGTCATCATATGATCATTAACATTGGACTGGAAGGCTTGGGCTTGGTTAGCCGTTAGCCTGAGGCTTAGCTTCTAAACTAACTATATTAAAGGCAGTTGCACCAATGTATAGACCTAATTTATACTATAATATATTGCCAAACTATTCGAATATATTTGGTCCAACACAAAATGAACAGATGGGATCATTAAAATAGTAGTAGAAGTATTAGACTTTATTAGATCGAAGTGGCTATTCGGACCTGATAGACTTAGTGATAAATAGTTAGTGTCGGTTAGTTTATATAGGTTAGGGGTGGCTTTGTAGTTTTTTTGGTAATAGTTAGTATCCGTTAGGTAATAAAGGATAGGGATAGATTTGGTGTTTTCTGTGCTACTTCTTATAATATATAGGATAGGCCCTATGGTAAAACAACTATATTTTTTGTTTGTTTCCCTCTTCTTTGATGTTTTCTATGAGTTTTAAGGAATTCTGACTGAAGCCGGGTCCGAATAGCCATTTCATGCTAAACTTTAGCCTTAAGGGACCCGGGTCCGAATAGCGGCAGCTTTATTAGATCTAGTAAGTATTAATAGTATTATTAGTCTTAGAGTAGTACTAGTTACTAGATCTAGTATTATTTACTTATTTTGTATACTACTAACTACTGTCCCACACTGACACTACGAATTACTATGAAAATGAAAGTTATAAGTGTTATAAGTTACTCAAGTTACTGACACTGTTACCTGTAAACTGTTTCACTCGCACTGTAATTAACTAACTGTAAATAACTGTAATGAAGGGGCACTGTACACTGTACAAGTGTACAGTCACACTGTACAGGTACTTACTACTTACTCTTTCAGTTCTTCATTCGATAAAACATTTTCTTCGCTGATGTTATCACAAATCCATTTTAGAAAAGGTAAAGTTGCTTCGTTTTCGAAAGCCCACTCGAATGAATTAGGATCTAATAAGTCTACTTTAGGATAGCCGATACGCTTCAGCGTATCAATAAGACTTTTTGCACTCATTTTATGAAAATAAACAATGGTTTGCTTTATTTTGATAGTTCGCGGCAGTGTTGCCAGGCTTTTTCGAGAAAAATGTAAACCCAAAACTTAAAAAAAATTTTTTTTTTAAAAAGCAAGAGGAGAACTAATAAATATAATAAGATATTATTTTGCGAATATTCCATGTGTTATTATTATGAAGTCAAAATAAAATAATAAAGTTGGGAGTATTGGTCACTGTTATTGTAGATGTTCTTCTTGTCCAGGCTGGTCTATGTTATAACCGTTATTCGAGTTGATCTATTTTTTGCCCCCTCTCATTCTGGAACTAACGTTTCATTTACTAATTTTTATAAAGACATGCCTCCGTGGTTGGAACGCCACTTTCGTTCCTTTCATTAGCCTTTTTAATCATATCTCACACATTAGGCTTTTAAAGCTTAAAGCCTGTGCAAAAACGTGCAAGCTCTTGTACCACCGATTCGAGTAGGCCAGGGCTCGGCAACCTAAGGCACGCGTGCCAAGCTTGGCACTCAGAGCGATTTTCAATGGCACGCGAGAAACCTCCAAGAATTTTTTTTATAGATGAAAAGAAAAACTTATAACATTTTTAGGTTTTGAATGAGGAAAACTGACTGTTGAAGCCGATGTTTCTGAATGACAGAGCGACACATTTCAAAGGTGAACTTGTAATTTTAAGGACCACTGGAATGGATTTACATTGAAACTGGGCATATCTTGCCGTGAAATAAATTTTAAAACATTTAATTACACGTAGGCCTACATCCCTATATTAAGGCATAGGCCTACATTTAGATAAATATAAGTTAATTAGGGCTTTTTCAAAAGTACATCGAAGTACTCAAAGCGGAGTTGTAGGCCTATACCTATAACCAAAGGCAAGACTTTCAAATGCATGGACTCGTAACTCATCAATCCTCACTAGCTTGATATTACTACAACCTTCTTAAATTAGGGGTGGATCTTTTTTCAAGTGGAGGGATATTGGCTTTGGCCATTTTAAAATGCAGCATTAAGTTGAATTTTAAACATTTCAAAAAATGGACACCCAAACGTGCCCATTTGTGGAAAAAATCTGGAAGGAAGCTGCTTAGCTTGGGAAAGTGATCTGCTATTCTCAACTAATAGGCATTCACTCTCTTACTTTCAGTTTTTGGGTCAACTTACACAAAAAGTGTGTTTGTAAAACTGTTAGGCTTTTCTGGCCAATAAAAAAAACTGCACAGAATTTAAAGAAAGCCAAATTGTGTGGCTAGTTGTCTAATCATGAGTTTTTTTAAAGTAACAAATTGAGAGATTAAAATAATTCCACCATCAAAATACATCATAAATACAACTACAATGTTTTACATTAGTGTGTTAAAAAAATGTGTTTTCGTTTTGTGTTAAATAAATAAAAATAGGCTTAGGCCTAGGCTACATGACTTTTAGAATTTAGTTTTAAATATTTAAATATTTAGTTTTAAATTTAGGTCTAACTTTAGACTTAAAAAAAGAAATAAGAATTTAAATTTAAAGCTTGTACAACTATGAAAGAAAACCCAGTTTTAAGTTTTTTTTTTATTTAATAGGCCTATTGTTAAGACATCCGCCATAAATTTGCGTCATTAAAATTACAATTTATAGGCTTATAATTCTTCTGCTTTTAATTCACATAAACTCATACACTTGGAACACAAATAAAACATTTAATAATGTTATCTATCCTATTAAGTCGTCTATTTCAAAATATTGGGAAATTGTTTTTACATTGATTTGGATAACAATAACATCATATAGTGCCTACATATTTATGGTTCTTTTTTATAAATCTAAAATTGTAGCCCCAGTGCAGTCTAGAAAATGAGAACAGTTAAGTTAAAACAATGTATTTTGCCCATTGTTGATGATAATTGTTTTGATCTGTAGGTCTACCGCACGTCACTTCATTTCCACAATTCTGTTGCAGATGGGGGAGGGGGGGGGGGGACATTAATTGAAGTGGGAGGCATTTAAATACTTTTAATAAAGAACATTTTTGTTTCAGATACTCTTAATGTCTAAGGCAAACTGTTCTAGAACTTATAGTCATCACAAATTCAACAGACTTTTTGTGTCTCTCTCTACACTGGGAACTTTGAATAGAGATTGTGATGGGGAACACAATTTCCTTTTTCCGGGGTGGGCTGAACTTTTATCAAATATTTTTGCAAATTTAGTACATATTAAAAAAGCCTGTTAGAATAAATGTTTTCCAAAAGTTGTCGGGAGGGGAGGGACTTTACCCCTGCCTTTACTCCCACCTGAATAGGACACTGAATTTATAACAGCTCATGGAGAAACCCACGCCAATATCAACCTCCCAGAGACTGGTATCAGAACCATACATATTATAAATTTAATTATCCCCCTTGAATTTTCTTTTAGGATACCTTTAATTAATGTGTTTTTTTTTTTCATTATTATGAATATCTGTATTTCTAATATTGTTCAATATATTATTTACCAATGCTATAACTTTCTTGTAATGTGTTGACTATGCCTTTCTTGTACCTAAGCTTAATTTGTTCTATGTGGCAAATAAAATATTTTTCATTGTCTTATCATAATTTAAGTATCTGGCTGCCATCCTTGATTTTACAGTGAGACAGTTTTTCCATGAGACAGCAGTCTTCCACAGCCTGCACAAGTAAACACATCATGGTCATGAGCAAAGGGGGGCTAAACTAAACTTTTACCAGATTTTTCTCAAATTTAGTTGAAATAAAACAAAAAAACTGTTTAAACACATTTTGTTTTCCAAAATATCCATGTTTCTTGATCAATACTAAGGAAGTGTGCTACTTTTTTTAATACTCACCAGTCTGTTGTGTAGACAATTTAATGCACAGAGTAGCAAACAAGCAGAAGATAAAGAATTTGGTCATCATTTTCAGTTGGTGCTGTGGTAGAATGCTGAAGACTATGTGGTTGCTGAGAAAAGCTGATGGTGACTTTCTTTTCAATGTTTTGGGTTTATATATGTTTTTATTCTGGACTTAATTTTGGTTTAATACTAATACTAATAGTGAATCCTTCAATCTATGTTTATATAGGTCAGTGCAAGCAATATATATAACTAAATAATTTGTTATTATACTTCAGCAAGTTCAATTACCAAAAAAAAAAAAAAATCAGTAGGTATGAGCAAACAAATAAATGTTTATTTGGTCCAACATACAGGAAATAGCACAGCAAAATCATTCAATTAAATTGCTATACACATCTTTTCATGGGGATAAATAGAAACTATACATGTATGTAGCAAGGGTCAGAATCAGATTCTACTAGTAAAAATCAGTATAAATGATTTTTTTTGCATGCAAAAAAAAATATTGGAATATGCTGTGGGAAATAAAAATCTATAATTATTTAATATTTCAAAAGCAAAAAGAGAGAAAGGTAAAGTCATGTGTAAATAATTCATTACATATTTTCTTTTAGGTTATCAGTAGCACAATACATACAAATTTATTGGGTAAATTTTTCTGGCTTTATTTTCCATTTCCATATGAATAAAATCAATTAATACTTTGGTAAGAGACAGTTTTTTTATTTTAAATTTCTTGTTAACGTCTTCATTAAAAGATTTTAACTTTAGTTGAGCAATTTAATATGGATGATATATCAGCCACCTCTATTGATAGAGATCTAATGGCTAAAAAGAAATATCTATATATATTCGGTGCTTTTTTTGTAAAAAAAAATAGGTGCCGGTACTCAATGATGGATTGCCTAACTTTTAAAGCAGTTTAGCATTTTATATTTTAATTCTTATTGCGCGCGATTTTAAAATAATTGAATTATAACAAATTAATAATATAATAAATTAATAACAAACGTTAAAATACAAGAAAAGTAAAAATTTTTTCCCCACATTGAAAATGGTGCCCGTTTGCCGTATCGGTGCGTACCGTCACAAAAAAAGCACTGTATATATTATATACGTATGTACTATATCATTGAAATAAAATTATGAACAGTAAAACCCCCCACAAAAATTAAGAATATTGAAAGGAGAATATTTCAAACATATTATTTAGCAAAGATTCCTAAATTAATAGTAAACAAAGAAACATTCTGTCCAGATTTTCAAACTTGATTTGGATAAAAAATAACTCTACACGAAATAGAAAAATCAGGATAAAAAAGGTATAGATGGCTAAAGTCCATATAAACATTCATTTTTTTTCCTATAATATATCAATTAAACCTGCTGCGAAGTTTATGTACTGAAAAAATTATTGGAGGTTGGCTTCGAATCCAAAAAATATATGATTTAATTTCAATGCAAACTGCATTTATCTTAGTGTGGACTCGTGGGCTGGGAAGATAACCCTGGAAGTCTGTTTTAGGACGGCTGTCCTTTTTTTTTGAGACCCTAAATTAAATTCTCAAGCTAAAATCAACAAAGCTTAAACGCAACTATTCCTCATATAGATCACAGCTAGGGACACGGTGGCAGAGCATACCGACTGGCATACCGAAAGTCCTGGGTTCAAATCCTGGTGAAGATTAGGATTTGTTCCTGGGATTTGAGGATGTCCCTGAGTCTACCCAGCTCTGATGAGTAACTGACTTTAGTTGGGGTAAAGTAAATGCGACTGGGTATTGTGCTGGCCACACAATGCCCTAGTACGATGTGGCCACAGAAATTGGTGAACGCTGCACCGGCCTAATGGATTTAGTCCCACAGGATACTTTATTATTTTGAGGTATTCTATATTCGCCACCTATATTCATCCATAGACCAGAGCAAATGGAAAATTAAATTAATAATATACTGGTAATTATCATACCTTTACGTAAGAGTAAAATCTTAAGGCACATTAAGCTAGAAAACTATAAATATATTTTGTAATGGTCTCAATTAGTGGACGATTCTGTGATTGTCCTAATACTCGGACCATGTGATTGTCATAGTCAATAGAATGTTATTTTAAAGAATAAAAAAAACTTGTATGGATAGATTGCTAAGAAAATATTTTTTAAACATACACATAAAAAGGAATTGTTATTTCAAGTAATATATTATTCTATAAATACTGAACATAGTAAAATTTGTACTTTCTTATAATTTAAACAATATACAATATTTCATTAATAACTATGGACTATGACATATCTGTCTAGAACATACAAATATTAGACATCATAATTTATTTTAAAAGCATAATCACAGAGATGGGTTTATCTGAAAGATATGAAACAAAAGTTATAACACAAGTTATAGACTAGATTTTATGGATAATAATAATCTGTTACACAAAATGCTACAAGATGCTGGAACAAAAAATGCTATGATAAATTGTATGACTTTTGCTACATAATAAAACCATTTACTCCCACAATAAATATGACAATAATTGTGTAAATTTCTTACCAATGTTGGCTGAATTGTGCAGGATAGGTTATCCCTATAATACTGAGTTAAAACTTAATGACATTTTTCTTAATGGACTTCTCTAAATAGAATATTTGTACAGATTTTTTGTGTGTAAAGTAATCACTTACTCCATAAATGGATTAATTACAATTCACTCCATCATGAAATTTTAAAAGAGAAATCACCGAGCAGTTCTCTTTGACAAGCCTTAATTGGTCATGCAAAATTGAAAAAAAAATAGTTTGTAGAAGTAGGATGATCTTAGTTTACTTCCCTTGGCCCACTAATTTCACACCATGGGAAAATATATTAGTATTCAATATTCATACAGCACAAAGAAATTAATAAAGTCTGAGTCAAATAGTTAAAACAATATGAGCCTGACATGAGAATCGCAAACAAAAAATTGTTATAATATGACATTTAAAGAAATTGTAAAAAAATATCCCTTGCTCCAATTTATAAACACATTTTTAGTATCCTGTTCGTAATTTTTTTTACAAATAATTTTAGTATGCTCAGGTGTATTGACTATTATTGATCCTACTGTCTAATGTGTCAATTGTTATTTATAACAGAAAATTGTAAAGTACCCCGGTAATATGAATGAAAAGAGATCATATCATTACATTTTGATAATTTTACTTTTTTTTTCATTTTACTAATACCTTACTGAATAATTCTGGTAGATTAAATAAAAACAAACTTTATGGCCTACTAAAATATATAAAACATTTTTTAAAACTATTATTAGACATAAGTTATATTTATTTAAAAAGCTCAGCAGCTTGCACTTACAATTTTTTTACATTTGACTAATTATTGTTTCCACACCATTCTGTTAATAGTTTTAGCTTGTAAGATGGCAATACATTATTATTCATTTAAATGTAAAAAGTTGGGTTAAGACTTCCACTGTTTTGCAACCATCTGTAGATGAAAAGTCTAAAGTCTATGCCTACAATTCACAGACATTATTGGCAAGGATTTAGCAACACTCTCAAACTTAAAAGAAAAGTACTGTTTATAAATATAAATGACTTATGGTGTCAATACTTTTGTTTAACTGAGGATATCAGCTTTAACTAACTTATGGTGTCAATACTTTTGTTTAACTGAGGATATCAGCTTTAACTAACTTATGGTGTCAATACTTTTGTTTAACTGAGGATATCAGCTTTAACTAACTTATGGTGTCAATACTTTTGTTTAACTGAGGATATCAGCTTTAACTAACTTATGGTGTCAATACTTTTGTTTAACTGAGGATATCAGCTTTAACTAACTTATGGTGTCAATACTTTTGTTTAACTGAGGATATCAGCTTTAACTAACTTATGGTGTCAATACTTTTGTTTAACTGACTCTGAAAACACACCACATCTACCTGATTGGAAAAAAAATTGAAAGGAAAATATTGTTACATTGCAATAAAATATGACAGAATAAGCAACCACTGTGAAGGTACTGAGTTCAGCGACACTTGGAAAATGGTGCAAAAATTCCATATAATTTTTGAATAAAACCCTTGTTGGTGGACAAGAGCACACTAGGCATGCTGTGTGTGATGGTACAGAGAGTCCTGCTATACAATTTACCATCATTATCATTATTATCATTACAGTAAAGAAATTATGTGTTTGTATATGTCAGTTATTCATAAAATGGACGTTTTGTTGTCAACAATATATCATTTAAATGCAAAATAAAATAAAATGTATCCCATCGACTCAACTATAAGAAAAAAAAGTTTTTGCTCAAAAAGTTGTAAAACCAAAATTTGAATTGGCATAAAAGTATTTCATTCAATAGGAAAGAAATTGAAAATAATACATTTAATAGGACTATTCAGTAGATGAGATACAAATTAAGGAATAAAAAAAAAAACATGTTCAGTGTGTGGCAAGAAAACGGCAGAACAAAAATTTAGAATTTATAGTATGGGATCCCAACAACTTTAAAATAAAAGAATTTTGTTATAGATCCCTTTATTTGAAAGATTTATAGTATGGGATCCCAACAACTTTAAAATAAAAGAATTTTGTTATAGATCCCTTTATTTGAAAGATTTATAGTATGGGATCCCAACAACTTTAAAATAAAAGAATTTTGTTATAGATCCCTTTATTTGAAAGATTTATAGTATGGGATCCCAACAACTTTAAAATAAAAGAATTTTGTTATAGATCCCTTTATTTGAAAGATTTATAGTATGGGATCCTAACAACTTTAAAATAAAAGAATTTTGTTATAGATCCCTTTATTTGAAAGATTTATAGTATGGGATCCCAACAACTTTAAAATAAAAGAATTTTGTTATAGATCCCTTTATTTGAAAGATTTATAGTATGGGATCCTAACAACTTTAAAATAAAAGAATTTTGTTATAGATCCCTTTATTTGAAAGATTTATAGTATGGGATCCCAACAACTTTAAAATAAAATAATTTTGTTATAGATCCCTTTATTTGAAAGATTTATAGTATGGGATCCCAACAACTTTAAAATAAAAGAATTTTGTTATAGATCCCTTTATTTGAAAGATTTATAGTATGGGATCCCAACAACTTTAAAATAAAAGAATTTTGTTATAGATCCCTTTATTTGAAAGATTTATAGTATGGGATCCCAACAACTTTAAAATAAAAGAATTTTGTTATAGATCCCTTTATTTGAAAGATTTATAGTATGGGATCCCAACAACTTTAAAATAAAAGAATTTTGTTATAGATCCCTTTATTTGAAAGATTTATAGTATGGGATCCCAACAACTTTAAAATAAAAGAATTTTGTTATAGATCCCTTTATTTGAAAGAAAAAGTATTTTTGTTAATAGAACTAGAATTGCTAGAAATGACTGCTTTCGAAAAGCCCATCAATTCAATACTATGTACATGCACTGATCACACAAGTTCAATTTTGATTATCAATAAGACAATGTTTTGTTTTTAAATTGACTGTAAACCCAAAGATTCCCAGTGGAGTTTGTAGAGATATATAAAGGAGGAAGGTTGGTGCTGATGTCTTCTGTGTTATGCAATGGTGCAATCAAATCAATCAAATATTTGTTAATGAACTGTTCATGATGTAAAACAACAGTAATAGCAGGTCATATGATGGGAGCGAAATATATCATAAGAGTGCTACAGAAAGAAATTTCATTTGAATAGTACACGACCTCGATATTGAACGAATGTGTACATAATCAATATCAAATCTTTCTTTACAATTTTTAACAACTTAAACTGAGAATGCATATTAAAAATGTATTCCTTTCTTTTTTTAAGCTCAAGTGAAAAAAAACAACAATCAAAAAGAACATAACCTTATAATGGCTTTAAAAGCAGAAAATAAGAAAAATGGTCAAATTCATGGGAATATGACTATTTTGAATATCAAGATATTTGGATATTTAAGGCCATCTCAAACACATTGCTTCATCTCACATCACATCAGCAGTTTCGTAGGTCCAACAAGTTTCAAAGTCAAAATAAGACTAATGGGCACATAGAAGATAATAATTTGTGTATGCAAACAGGAACACTTATTTGGAAATGTAGCCTAACACGGTTCATATAAAGAAATCAAACGTTTTACCTATAATACATAACAAGTCAAGTAAAACGACAAATCATCCAATACTATTTATCGACACTTTCATTTCCATTTATTATTGAACCCTCCCTGCTGCTCGACCTGCTCCAAGATAAACTCTCGCTGTTCCTGCTAGCCCTGCTCATGTTCTGAGACACGCCGTTCTGCTCGGCCAGAATCTTGGCGCCGTTGATGCCCCGCAGAGTCACGCGGCTGGGCTTCACGATCAGGCCGCAGTTTGGCGGGCAGGTGAAGTAGCGCCTGCCCTGGACGCTTCCGTCGTTCTTGCCTTTGGGCTTGCGCAGCTCCACTCCCAGCCATGTTCCCTCGCCAAACTCTGTGGGCCCCATGTATCGGATGACACCTGATTGGATAAAAAGGAAGGCCTGAGTATTTTGTTGTCATGTACTTTATAAACATAAGGACACTCTTAACAAGAACATTATTGCAGATGATGCAATATAAACCATTTGCTTTTTAAAATTTTGTTTAAAACAATACAATAGAAAAAATATTTTGAAATTAGGTCAGTGTAACCCTTTGTATAAAAAATATGCAGGTCAATGTAGCAGCATTATATATGCAATACATATGTCTTACTACCTATATAGAAATATGTCAATGCCACACATGATAAATTACTTACATTTGTGTAATAGAGAATCACTGAGAAAATATTTATAATTTCTGCTTAAAATATTACAGTTTCTTAATTCTTAAACCAAATGACATTTTAGTAAAAGGAAAGGAATTATAACCCGAATGTACTTTAAAAAATTTAAACAATTCTATACAGTCAATTGTTGCATCATATGATTATCCATAGAGATATTTGCTTTATGATTTTAAAATTTTCTTGCATAACTATTTGCTAAGAGATATTTATGGAACATGCAAAGTATAGCCATTGAAATATAAATAAAATGTTTTGTTATTATCACATTTCAACACTATCAAATACTTTATTTACAGTGGTGGAAATATTACCACAAGAGGAGTACTTGCAAAAAAAGTTAAAAATTTTAATCTCATGGTGTACATATGATAGATAGGTAAATGACTATCTTAAAGTTCCGAATGCTGAAAAAGAGTTGTCATTAAACATGCTGAAAATGCAAATTTCCAACAATACAAAAAACACTTGAATTGCAAAGGGTTAAGAAACAAAAACTATCTAATTGAAACAAAAAATAACTATTTTAAGGTTTAGTTCTGGGAGGTGGCTTGCATGCGTAGATTGTTTTTAAAGATCTAAAGGAAGAGAGATAATGAAATAAAAACCTCTTTTAGCACATTTTAAATCACAATCAATCCAATAAAAAAATGTGTCAACTCTAAAATGAGTACCAGGTACTTGATTTTTTAAATACGGGTATAAAAAGAAGAAAATATTTGGTGCTGCAAGTATAAGTAATATTTAAATCTATAGCTTCTAATAGTTTCTAAAGCATTTCCTAGAGAAAGAGATTTCCACACAAAATAAATATATTTACTGAAGAACATCGAAGCAGACACAAAAGGTATTTAAACTTTTTTTTTATTAACTGAATGATAATTAAAATAGATATTATTTAACAAAGTCATTGTAAAAAAAAATGTTGTCTCTAAAAATACTATTATGAAGTTAATTACAGCATGCCAGATTGTCAAAATATTTAATAATAGCAAAATGCTGTAATAAAAGAAACAACTCATCTTGGATAGTGATTTAAAAATAAAATAAAAGACATTCAGAATGCTAGTTTGTTTTGTTTTTGTTTTCTAGCATAAGGCAACCACTGAACTCAAAGCTTACCAGTTTAATACAATTCTGAAATAATACACAGGGATTTTGTTTTTTTTACTTCTGCAACAGGTGGAATGAAATATGAATAGATGATCAACATTGGATGATTGAAGATTATTCAATAAGTGAGAAATGCAAGGATGGATAAATGTTTGATCAGCGTGAATGAAATAGAGAAAAGGATATTTTTCAATGTTTTAAAATGATGGAAAACTGGCAAATGAGATAAAACCTGGCTACAATGAAGAACAGCTGGCCACAAACAGAGATGGAGGAGAAAACACAATGTACAATATGCCAATAAAAAATGATCCTCACAACAATGAGCGGGAGTGGTACAAGTTGATTTTTGTGATGAAAATACAAAATAGCTAGATAACAAAGTCTGAGGGACGACAGCTCTTTCTCTTTTAGGTTATGATTTTACGACAAACAATAGGAGGGCAACGATGATTGAGGTTATAAGCTGGTTCACATTGAAGGCCTCTGACAATGCAACTCACCTAATTCATTATTGCACAGAACCATTACGCCTGGTTCCAGGATGGGGCCAGGTCCTTGACCAGGCGTGCGGGACAGATTCACAGTCTGCTGTCTTGGTGACGGCCTGGTGGGGGTCTGACTGCGATTTAGGTGTCCGGCTGAAAGTATTTCAATTCACTCATTGTTAATGGTTTTCAAAATGTCTTTATCAACAGTTAAACAAACATAAAGATATAATAACAATTGAGAATAGTGGAGGAAGGGTGAGTGACCCATTTTAAAAATAGTGAGATCAGTTCTGCATTCATTACATTAAATCTCTTAGGTCAATTCATTTGATTTTTATTCAGTATGCAATTTAAGGGTATATGTATGGCTGGTGCTAAAATAATTTATATATATTAGAAAGATTTTTTTTTACAACAATCCAAATTATGCTCATATTTTCAGAAAATTTGACCAGTTTAGGTGTTTATAAAAAAATTTAATGAATGTACATTATTTTTGTACCAGACATATATATATATATATATATATATATGTATATAGATATATATATAAAATCAGCAGAGAAAATTTCATGCAAATTGGTTAATATTTTAAAAAGTTATGGCTGCAGAAGTGTAGTGAATTTCAGGTTTTGGTGAATGAACAAGAAGATATTTTAGCCATCACATTTTGTAAGCAAAACCAACATACCCCTCCTTACATTGTTTGTAAAATCATAAAAAACATAAGTTTCTACAGAAACTATTTCTTAATGTATTTCTGCTCTACCTTCCCATAAAATAAATGAAGAGCACATTACCAATGATATTTGAATATTGGATTATTTATATAAATAGAAAACAGAAGCCGAAAAAAAAAAAAAAAGAACCGCTTACACATTGATTTTCTGTCAACTCTTTCTGAGACGGCTCCCCAGCTGATGGTATCTAAGGACTCGGAGGAACTGAATCTTTTATCTCCTAATCTATACACAGAACAAGGATAAATACTTATTAATGTAAAAAAATATAGAAAAAAAGCTGTTAGAGGACAAAAGACAAATAAGCTCAACTATGCAAAGTTTAAGTATGATATGTATCTTATAATCTAGAATAGTCTATACTAAATACAAATATTTTTTTGCAAAGTACTGCAAGTGAAATATAGAAAGGCTAATAGTACCATACAAATAAAGTAATTGTACTTTTTTTTTAGACCCCTTCTGATTTAATTTTATATTAGGTCGGATAATGATACATTTATTTCATTTGTCCTATGTTTGTAAAGTTTTTAATTATTAATTAGCTTTATATTTTTAGCCCAGATAATTATATCCGTGTTCTTAGATGTTTGTTGCCTAATGTTAAATGCGCTCTGAGCTTACATTATGTTTGTTGGCAGCGCTATAGGGATAGAATTATTAAAATGATATTCAAGCCTACTAACGAAATAAATTCTGAGGAATAAGTTGAGTTTTTTTTAATAAGCGTCTAGTCGGTTCGTGGGGTAAGATTAACCCTTAAAAGTTTGGCTTTAAATGTTTTTAATTACAGTGTTGCAATATTAACATTAAAGTTTAAATAAAGAGAGAAACCTACTTCTGTATTCGTGTCAAAGGTGCAAAAACACCATGTTTTAGTTTACAGTTGAAATATCGTACATCACCTACTGCACCATCGTTCTTACCAACTGGCCTGTCGAGTTCCACACCGTACCAGATGCCTGAAAAGATATAGTGACATTTTTACTACAATTACATTTTAACATACTGCCATTATCTTGCCGATTTGCTGTGCGTTGTGGTCTCCTGAGGTAGAGTGTGGAAAAAAAATGTGCAGAAGTATTGCATAGCACAGATGTTGAAAGAAACAGTGAACAGTCTAGATCAGAATTTCCCAAACTTTTCTTTCTTCATGACCAGTTTTAAAAAACAACAACTTCTTCATCATGGCCCCAAATTTTTTTCTTCTCATAAGCCTATTAACCAATACAGATTGGCACCGCCACACAATTTTTCAAGACTAGTGTAATCTATCACAAGAGGGCTGTAGCTAAAATCGGGTTCAACTATTACAAAATTTCCAATTGTTTCAAAATATAAAATTGTATACTATTTCTATTATATCATGATAATCTGATCTAGGTTCCAAGCTTTTATTCTACCTTTTGCATCCCAATAATTTTACTTTTTGCGACCTGGTACAGAGTCACGATTCGCGTATTAAATGTTGCACAAAGAGAATGAGAGAAAGTTGAGAGTTACAATAAGAGATTGATATATGCAAGGCCCTAACAAGTAGCTCGTGAAATCATTAAAGCTATTAAGTTTTGATTTGAAGTATCTGCAGGAGACTAGATTATATTTATTTTATTAAAACTGAATTATTGGGATTGAGTCAACTTTGGTGTTCATACTTCTGGATTTTAGTCAACTATAAATCATTACACAAATGTGTCTTTTTAAAGATATTGTAAGCCTTCAAAATGGAACAAAAAATATATGCCAATCAATTCATTTTTCTCATTAACATATTTAAATCTAATGAAGGATGTATAATGATGTGGAAGAGTGCAGGAGTAGGGCTGGGAAAAGAGTTTATAAAAACAACAACAATAAAAAACCAAGTAACATTAAAACTTAAACATTAACATAAGACAGGTAAACCCTACCAGGTGCAAAATGTGTTTTTCCAATAAACTTCACAGTTCCTTTTCTCTGGCCGGCTACCACAACCCTGTCATTGACTTCTACGATTTCACATCCAAGATGTTTACTTAAACCTGAGGACAGAAAGATATTTACCAGTCTCAGATGTTGTGTATTATATTACTTTGTATTAGTAGTACAGTGGTAGTGGGGGGGAAAGTAAGCTTATAACTGAAGCAATTAGAAAAGAAAAACAAAAGATTTATCTCTAACAAGTGTATTTTGTGCCAGAAAGACTTTAACTATGAATAAAACGTGTGACTGGCATCACAACAACAGCTAATATTCACTCAGCTGACCTGTGTCCACCTTAGCTGTAACCTTGGAAACATCCACATTTGGCATCTCTCTCATGGACAGGCGGTGAGATGCTGGTGGTGTCTTTGATCTTTGAATCATGCCAACTTTGGACACTTTACTTATGGGAGCGAAAATACCTGCAATAAAGTTAGATTCTTAGAAAACAAATCAGTAACAATTGTCTTGTATGTCAAGTAGACTACGTCAACTTGATTCAAGCATAACTGTAAAACTAAGATTATTTACCATAATTGTTTGGGCAACTGAAATAGCACACTCCACCAACACTTCCATTGTTTTTTCCTGCTGGCTCGTCTAGTTCCACGCCAGCCCATATCCCTGTTGCAAACTCGGTTGGGCCGCAGTAACGGAGAGTTCCACCCTGTATCACAACACAAATTTTCTACCATCAAAAAACAAGCAAAAAAGGTGTGCTGATTAACATAGTTTAAGGAGAATAGAATCCTTCAGGAAGACATGTTGCTGTTTCAACAGGGCTATTACCCTAAAATCATTTTAAAATTCCAAAACTTTTTGAAAACTAAAAAGCGTTCACCAGTTTTTGTGGCTACGGCATTCTAGGTGATTGTGGGGCCAGCACTATGCACAGTCGCCTTTGTTTTACCCCAACTAAGGTCAGGTACCCATTAGTGCTGGGTAGACTCAGGGACACCTTCCAGACCCGGGGAAAAATCCTAGCCTGCAGCAGGATTCGAACCCCGGACCTTCGGTACGCCAGCCAAACGTGCTGCCACGGCCACTGTTTATAGGTAGTCTAAATAAAAAGAAAAAAGTTTATGGATGTATTTTAAGCTAACCCTTTACCGGACATCGCCAAAAACATCTGTTGCAGATATGGGCAAATCGTCCGAAAGTGTCCGTGACAACTTATATAGTTTAGGCTATTTTCTCGTTTGGTTCAAGATCTCGGGGGCTTTCCGTTTGTTTATTTCCGGTATATATAATGTCTGAAGCATCTCTAGTTAATTTTTCATCCCTGGAAGTTTATTTTTTCATATTTTAAACATTTTTTTTCGCGAAGTGGTGTGATGGAGTTGTCGGGTGTTAGTTAGGCGTTCTTCGAGTTTAGTTTAATGGGCATTTAAGTTGTTTTTTTTTTTTAATCGGGTGAACTTAAGATTGTTAGTGACATCGATAGTGGCCTACTTTCGATTTTTCCTACAGTGAAAAAAGATATATTGAAAGTTGTTAGTCTTATCTTGAAGTAGACGGGAGGGACCATCAGGAGACCCCCCCCCATGGGTGGAAAATGTAACAAATGAAATAAAAATAGGTAAGAATTTAGGGAACAAACTGGCCCCAGTTGGCCTATGGCCAGTCTCAGTTAAGCTACTTTTAATCAATTGTTTGAAGAAGTAACAACGGGTAAAATAGCTTATCAAACAAATAACTACGCGCATTGAAAAAATCCTAAAAATCTTGCCCGCACAGAGCTAGAAAATGGAAAAACGTCTGCCCAGTAAAGGGTTAAGAAAAAAAACATGATGGTAGTTTTATTAACAACTTCTCAACTTAACCTCAAGGTTATTCACTATATTCTTATGTTTAAAAAAGTCAGAAGTGTTTTACACACTGTTTTGTCCATTTTAGTTTTTTGTGTAATTTATAACCCAAACTTTGGTCAGTTTTCCCAAACTTTCAAAGCCTGAATGAATCCTTTTTAAAGTCCAATATGTTATAATGTGCCATGTTTTACTTAGCATTCAATAACAAAACCAAAAAAAAAAACTTTAATATAAATAATCACAATTGAAAAGAATTGGAATCATTCCTCACACTATTTATTGTACTGTTTAGTGTAACACCCATTTTGGTTGTGATTTAGTGTTAGAAAATTACCTTGACCCCTCCGACCAGAATTTTCTCTCCTAGGCTGAGGCCCAGGGCCTGAAGG
The DNA here is from genome assembly GCA_949126835.1 of Anisus vortex. Lineage (NCBI taxonomy): Eukaryota > Metazoa > Mollusca > Gastropoda > Planorbidae > Anisus > Anisus vortex. The sequence goes on from OX421493.1 coordinate 11,279,228, forward strand.
GTTACTTTGCTCTGCACTAGGTCATAGCTCGGAGCCTGCTTCAGGACCGGGGGCATGGCTTCTCCCAACGTCTTCTTCACTTTGGCTGCCAGCACTTGCATGTTGGGGTCATCTTCAAATGTGTTGGGATCTGGAACACAGTCTGGAACCAAGCACAACAAGAAGAATTATCACTTTGGTATTATGGAGACAAAACATTTGGCATCTTGAAATGCCCGCTCAGACTTCTCACTTCTTTTATGATTGACAAAAAATTGGAAAGTTAATCAAAAGTTTAAAAAATGCCAATAAATCAAAATATTAGCTTGTTCCTAGATGACTGTCACATAAAATGTCTATAGAATAATGTATTGTTCCTTTTAGAAAACAAAAATGAACCTGATAATAACAAATAATGAAAGATGATGGATCAGAAGAATTCAAAGGGTTTTGACATGGTATGCTGTAGTTTTTTTCCTCATTGGTTGGTAAAATTTTTATTGTCTTTCTTTTGATTGACTGAAATGAGTCACATGTCATATATCAAGTAATATTTGAGATCCTACAACAAGTCTACAAGCGCTTCTACAACATTGGATGAGTGAGTAATAAGACTGACTTCTCAGAAAAATATTTGAAAGTATCTTTACATATCCCTGATTTAAGTCTAAGTTTGCATTTTGTGAAAGAGTTCATAAGTATATTAATTTGTAGATTTTCTTAATTATTTTGGACAACCCATTTCATGCATGATTATAAATGCCAATCAGAAAATAAGAATATTTCAATGGAATAATGAACATGTTTTTTAAATTATGTCTTTCTAAGTATTTTATTATAAGACTATGTTGCATTTTTAAGTAGCGATTTGAACGTGTTATGCATTATTACTCCTTTTCTATTTTGAACTTTTTGTATTTATCAATGTCTTAGTGTGTCACTCACCTACAGGCATTCTTCCTAAGTCATCTTTCAGCGTTGGGTTGGCTCCATTCTGCAGCAAAACTTTACAAGCTTCATGGGCTAGATTAGAGGCTGCTATGTGCAGTGCTGTACCATGTTCAAACTCAGAACAAGTACTATCAATGTCTACATGAAAAAAAAAAAGAAAATATAAAGGGACATGTTTCAGATTTCGCCAGACTGAAATATATTTACTCTATTTTCCTTCTTTCACTCTGTCATAAAATATTTAAAAATTAGCACATCTGAGAAGACACTTTATTATGTTTTAATTCTAAACATTAAAAATCTTCATTTTTATGGAGCCAGGCAATGGAGTATTACAGTATGAATGAAGGGCAGGGTTCCACTAAGTTTTATACACAATTCTCTTCTTTACAAGCTAATACTGACTGTCTAGCATATAGTATTATAGGTTCTCAACGGGGGCGTTATCGCCCCCCCGGGGGCGGTGACGTTCTGGGAGACGATTGGGGGGTGGTGAATGAAATGTGATGTAAACGCAAGTGCTGCTAAATATCTATCCCCAAACAGTAGGCCTACATATTATTATACTAATAAGAAATAGGAATCGCAATGATTTTTTGAAGATGTAGGGCTCAGTATTACTAATACTATTAGACAAATATGGTGTGCAACCCGCTGGTCCATCCCTGTACTCAAATAATCCTAAGCTAAAAGTAAAGCTTGATTGACTGGTAGCATGGCTCATCCACTTATAAAAAATATTGCGATGTCTTTAGGTGCTAATATTAATAATATTTTGATCTCAGTATTACTGAGATGTCTTTTTTTTTTATTTTCCAATATGTTTATTCAAGATTTTACATGTACAATCTCATATATTTTACAATGAAGAAAAGAGGATAGAAGAACAGCTCATACATAGTTAAGGGGATAGAAGACAAAATAATTTACGAGACAAAAAGTTTTCTAACTTTAAATTTAAATTCATTCATTCTTCTTTTTTTACATTCATGCTTTACATCCATACATATTTAAATTAATTTAAACATATATTAAAAGTAAACATCCATTATTAACTGTAAGATATTTAAAACAACGTAATATGGAGAAAAATTAAACAAAGTGTGGTAGAAATTATGTACATTTCATTTCAATTGTTCTATCCCTTGGGATATATATCTTAATTTCAACCAACAAGTGCGATCTTAAAGGTATATATAAAGAACAAAGAAAGGGTCACATATGACAAGGGAAAGTGAAACACCTATAGAAGACGGGTGACGAAAGGTGTCATTCACAGGAAATCCCATAATCGGGACTTCCACAAGTGAGAAAAAAATATGTACAATTCTCTAAATAGAGTAGAAAAATACCTAGTTGTCTTAAGGTTTCAGGGGGGAACTATTGAATGAGATATTTAATAATTTAATGTCCTTGATTCATCTTACAAGTCCAACCAGTGTTAACAAGAGTAGATAGGCTTTTAATCATACAAACTGGGTAGTTAATGTAATGTTTAAAAATATACATATACATTTTTTAGTCATATAATATTTATCTAATTTTTTAATACTTTTTACAGTTTGATCATTTTAAAGTTATAAATTGTAAGCCATTTTTTTTATAAAAGAAAAAAAATCATTAGAAATTAGCTTAAATGAAACGGGTTAATTATCTCCCTTTAATTAAAAAGTGTTTCCACATTTGATTTAATAGTGATGCTGAACAAGTTATGTTCTGTAATATAACAAATATTACTGACTAGTTATTATTTCTTTATATACATTTAACATTATGGTATTTATAACAAGTTTAATTATTAGAGGATTATAATAATTTACGTTAAACAGTTGTAAATAAACTTTTCCTACATTAATTGTTTGTCCATTTTAGGAGTTTATATTTTAAACATTAATAATTACAGAAATTACTTACTATTGTGTTATTAAATAAGTCTCTTATATTTCTAAATTAATAATACAAATAAATTTGTTTAAGAATTAATTATCATTTATGTTTAACAGGGTTCGTACAGAAAAATTGCCTAAAAATTCCAGGAGTTTTCCAGGAGTGTTCCAGAAGTTTTTCAGGAGTAAATTTGTTGAAAAGCCAAGCAGAGCTCTTTAAAAAAAAACACATCTCGCTACACAGCTAAATTTTTTGTTTTACGACATTACGGGGACTTATATAGCCAACATCACAAGTTTGGTGAAAAAAACAAGATCTAGTAAAAAAACAACAACCAAAGAGTGACATGACTGGTGTCATCAACGTTTGTGCGTGGAAATAGAAAGTGGGTTAACTCAAATAGGGCTTTCTGGAAAAGTGAAAGTACAATCTAAGAGCAGTAATTATGATTATTTTTAATATTAATAATTAATCTCCCTAGAAAAATAAGGAGTTTTTAGTATTTTCCCAGGACTAAATGCAGTTTTTCCAGGAGTTTTAAGGTCCTGGAACAAATTTTTTTGTTTTCCAGGAGTTTCAAGGAGTTTCCAGGAGCTGTACGAACCCTGTTTAATTAAGTTGGGGGGCGGGGAGCGGAAAAAAATTGTAAAAGGGGGCGGTGAGCCGAAAAAGGTTGAGAACCTATGGTCTAGCATATGCTTTAAAACAAACAAGAAAAAGAATTTCATATGAAACAAAAACAAACCTAATGCTTTTGTTGCTTTCAATAGTAACTTAAGAACCGGCACCACATCAAAATATGCTGCGTAGTGGAGGGCGGCCATGTTGGTCCACCTACACCGGACGTTGACATCTGCTCCAGCGTCTATCAGCATGGTCACAATCCTCACTGCGGAGTCTGGGTCCCCGATGCCTGCGGCTCCAGACTTGCTGGCGTAGTGAAGCAGGGTCATGTCGGTCAGGCCGTCTCGGTCATTGATGTTGGCACCACGTTTTAAGATCTATAGAAGGTAAGATGGTGACACTGTGCCCGTAATTTGACCAAGTTATAAATTAGATGATGATGATGGTTATTTATATAGTGCTTCTCTCCATGCTATTACATTTAAAATGCTCAGTGCTAGATGGTATATATAGTATACCCAAACTAGCTGCAAGAATCATAACTAAAGAACGTTAACGTATATAAAAATTTGATTATGAAGCGCTAATAATAATAATAAAAAACAAAGCATTTTGTTTCCAATCGGATGGTGGCAAAAAAAGTAATGAATTTAACTTGGGAGCATAAGTGAATAAATCAAGCAAAAGCTGCAGAGACAGAAAAAGAGAAAGAAAGTAAGACTGACAGAAAAGAAAGAAAGTGAGACTGATAGAAAAGAAAGAAAGTGAGACTGATAGAAAAGAAAGAAAGTGAGACTGATAGAAAAGAAAGAAAGTGAGACTGATAGAAAAGAAAGAAAGTGAGACTAACAGAAAAGAAAGAAAGTGAGACTAACAGAAAAGAAAGAAAGTGAGACTGACAGAAAAGAAAGAAAGTGAGACTGACAGAAAAGAAAGAAAGTGAGACTGAAAGAAGAGAAAGAAAGTGAGACTGACAGAAAAGAAAGAAAGTGAGACTGACAGAAAAGAAAGAAAGTGAGACTGACAGAAAAGAAAGAAAGTGAGAAAGCAATTGAGAAAGATAGAGAACCAGAGAGAGTTCAATCACCTTTGCATTAATTATTTGCATGACGCAAAATGAAGCTTATTCACAATGCTTTTACAGTTTGATTTATTATAGACAGAGTCTACCTGTTTCTTTGAATTAAAATAGCATACATATAAAATGCACCACAGGATAATGGCATGCCACCATCACCATGAATTTTTCCAAAAATGCTAGGAACCAATAAGCGCTGGGCACCCAGGGACATTCTCTGTGCTAAGAAAAGACTAATTATGGCTTGTGTTGATTTTTAATATATGATTCAAACTAAAGACCTCAAGACATTAGTTGAGCAAAGTTTTTGTCACTGGTCATTGTGCTGAGCAAACAAGACCATTGATTATATATATAGCTTATCAATTCCAATGGTCTTAAATGAGTAAGCATCTTTTTTTTTGTGTGAATATTATGAGGTTACTCTTGTTAATATGACTAATAGTATAATATAGATTACAGAATACAATGCAACTATACTAGACTAAAAGATATTTTTTGTTTAAAAAGATAATAATAATAATATTTGTATAGCGATGCCAACAAACATAATGTAAGCTCAAAGAGCATTTAACATACAACTATAATCTCTAGGCTAAGAAATATAAAACTAATTGATGATTTAAAACTTTACAAACATAGGACAAGATCAAATAAATAAAGTAATAACCAACATAAACATATAATTAAGACAGCAGGGGCTATAGCATGTTATCTAAGGTAAATATTGAAAAAAAATGAGTTGCTTAGTTCCTTTTTGAAAATATCAATAGATGTATTAATAAAAAGGCTATGAGTAGACGTGAGGGAAGACAAGAACCCTATCTCACCTCATCCACCAAGAGTTCCAGAGATTGCTGTGTTTGCGGAGTCCACTGGCGCATGATGGCGAATATCTGCGGCACTGTGGTGGATGGATTCAGCAGGATGTTCCTGCAGCCCGGGCACAGGGGGTCGAAGAAGGACAACTCCAGCTGGGTGCAGCTGTCACACAGCGGCGGGTCGACGCAAGGGTGGATCATGGTTCTGGATGAATAGGTTGCTGGATGGATGGACGGGCCGGGGTCCAAAATATCACTTTCTCCAAGGGTCATTCTGAAATGAACAAGGCAAAATGTGAACGTACATAGCATTAAAAAAATAAGCGAATCAAATTTCAACAATATTAAAAGACTAAAGTTTGGATAATTAAAAAAATGTTAGACTACACAAGGCTATAACTCTAAAAAATCTATAAATTCCTGAACTTTTCCAAAATTAAAATTTCTCAAGCGTACATAAATATATATGGCTGGAAGGTGTAAATTTAACAGATTGGTAGTTCCAACTGATCATTTTATTTGTGGAGTTATTCTACAATTCATAAAACTCAAAGAAACTGCTCTTGAATACCAATAATGTAAAAAGCAACAAAAACAACAAAAAAAAAAAACAAGTTATGGGTTCTCTTTTTATATAGAATATATTTTTCTAATATTTGTATGTTGCTTTGCTCATTATGGTGAATTTCACAAACTTTACAGAACCCTGAGAATTCTTGCTAGACAATAAAATTCACTTGTCTTGAAATTAGAGATGGCTTCAATGGGTCTAAAACAAATGCAAGTACAGACTGCCATCACATACATTGTTTTGAATTTAAAAAAAGGGTGAGAAGGGGAGGGGGTAAGATCTCTAGCAATGTCTGATAATGTCCCTGGGGAAAATTTTAAGTTATGCATTGTTCTGACCATATTAGAACAGAGACTTCTGTAACATGTTCAAACAGACATCTGGACATACTACTATAATTCTATGGAACAAATGGTACTAAATTGAAAAAAAAAACTACACTAAATTATTATATCTGATTATTACAATGAACTAGATGGAAGTTAAATAATAGGCTCATGACATTTAAGTCAGTATTAACAGAATCAAATGAATTAGTTTACAAACACATATATACATATAACTCACTGATTAAAAACCAGTTTCATTTTAAAGGCCAACAATATCAATCAGACAAATAGACCAACTAGAGTTCATTTGTGTACAGTGTACAGTGACATTTATGTAAACAAACACACACACACCCGCACACAGTGATTCCCCACACAAATGATTCGATGAGTGCTTGTGTGCTAGATTTAACATCACTATTGACTAATGTAAATATGTCTACAATATTTAAAAAAAGCACATACACACTCTAAAACATACATAGTGGTTCGGCTTCTGACGCGCTTACTCTGCGGAGGGAGCGCTTACTCTGCGGATCCCTCGTGTGAGGCTAGTGTCCGCTGGCGAACGTTCATTTTCCTAGAACGTTCATTTTCCTACGCAGGACCGTTCATTTTCCTACGCAGGACCGTCCGCTTGGAATCACCTCCCACTACAGCTTCGCCAGAGCCCTAGCTATGACACCTTCAGGAGCCGGCTGAACACTCACCTATTTCGTCAGCAGAATTAGCGTATTACTACATATTTCGTTGTCTGTCTGTATTCTGTGACTGTCGTCTGCGCATAGAACTGTCACCAACGGGATATGCGCTATATAAGCACCGTTATTATTATTATTATTATGAGTAAAAGAGTGCTATACTAAACATCACTATTGACTAATGTAAATATGTCTACAATATTAAAAAAAGCACATAGGCCTACACATAAACACATACATAGTGGTTCCAAGAGTAGAAGTCTTAACATCACTATTGACTATATATATATATATATATAAATAATGTTAAAAGGTGTACAGAAAATAAAAATGTCTCAGCCTTACTTGCACTTCCAGCAGAAATGATACGAATGCAGAGACACAACACTTATCGCGCTTAGACTATCATTGACACTGTCAAAGCTATGGCTGACGCAGTCCAGTGTCCCCATGGCCTCCAGGCTCCCAGGTCAGCAACAACGGTCAAGAGTCACGAGGGAGTAGGGAATGAGGAGGTGAACTTGCAGCAGCTCACCCCCTAGAGTCTACAGTTCAAAAGGTCACCACGCCTGGTCGGTCCAATCAAGTCCGGTTTTGACTAGGCACTAACGCTAGATGTTAGAAAACGTCTTATTCCACAATGATGTACGCACGTGTCTTCAAAATTTGGAATATAAACATTGAACACAGCTCTCCGGTCGTACTGATGGGAAATGTTTTAATGATACTGTATACCACAGAAACACAAGATGGGGTTTAAGGGTAGTGCCACCTATTCACGCGCCCTCGATAAGTCAACACATTGTCGTCAAGAGTCCACACTACATTCGTCCAAGGTTGAGTCGGTGCAAGACTTTTGGTTGAATAGCTTTCTACGCACTCCCCCCCCCCACCTTCCCCCAGGCGTCATGACACTCCAGAGTCTCCCCACTGACAAGGGCTGTCAACTCTTCATTCAACAGCTGACCACAGAGATAAATTTACAGTTTTCCTTACAGCCAACCCGCAACCGCCAGCCTCTCAATGATAATTTGACAAAAAATGATCGATTTGAAGTTAGTTCCACATAAGGTTTACTTATTCTGTCAGAGGCGTGTCCCTAACGTATAAAATAAGAGTGGAGCGGGCGCCCAAGACCCAACATGAGTTTTCTCCTACAGATCAATTTGACATTCCTCAATTTCACACAAATAACCAATCAACCAATCGGTTTGAAGTTTAAAATGGGCAGAAGTTTGAAATATAAGATGGGCAGAGAAGTTTAAGATGGACAGAGAAGTTTAAGATGGACAGAGAAGCATAAGATGGACAGAAGTTTGAAGTAAAAGATGACTGAATAAGACACAAAACTTTACAATGGGGGGGGGGGGGGGGGGAATCACGTTTTAATGAACATACACTAGACTCAGCTATAAATCTAGCTTCACCATTGAGCACAGACTCAAATTTTATCAAGGCATTCACACATTTTATAGATCAATAAAAAAAAAGTTTGAGGTAAGATCAGCAACACAATCACACACTAAAGCATGAACGCACATAGCAGCTCGGTATATTACAACTTAAACCTGCAATCAGACCATAGTACAAGATAAAAAAAACTCACACTATTTACTAGTAAATACTCCAATTATTAACGTGACAATCATAATAATATGTAGACAATAATGGTCAAGGGAGTCGAAACAAATTGACATAATGCCTTTACCGTGAAACTGTAAACAATGACGTAGGCTGAAGAATAGAAATATTGTAAAGACAGGTTTGAAAAGTCGCCAGCTACTTATTACTTGATTTTAATTCACCGAACAAGTGTTAAGAAATTACACTTTTAAAAAGTAGGATAAGCAGCAATTACTTATGGTATCAGTACTAGCAGTTTGAATTCGATTGTAGTATTAGTTGTAATTATTTAAAAAAAAAATAACATGAACAAATAATTAATATATTAACAACAACACACATACTTATCAGAATTGAATTGTGAGTTGAGAGCACAAACAAGCACGTCCCACACACAACACAAGTTCAAACTTTCAAATGTTGCAGCCAATACAAGAACAGGTTTGGATGGGGCGGAGCAGGGATGGTGAAATATACTCGGCGTGGTATGTTAGCACGCGCTGATTCATATCTAAATTATCCTCCCCGACCCCCCTCCCCTGGAAGTGAGACATAATGGCTTTATCCTCGCCTTATATAAATAGGAAATTCAAATTTTCAAAAAGGCAATAGACATGGACTAATCAGAACATCGCTAGATTTGGTGGAGAGATGATGTAATTAAGTTGAACGCTCATCCATTATAAAATCAACGACTCTGCTCAGTTTTACTACATGACACAGTGGCCTAGCAGGCAGCGAGTTGGGTTAGCGTAACGACGGTCTTGAGTGGGTTCGAATCCCGTTGAAGGGTCTATATGGTGTGTTCTATGACTACCCAAACTCAATGGGTACCTGACATTAGTATGCAGTGGCTATAAAAACTTGTGAACGCTTGCTTCACGTGCCATACACTATATATACAAACTGGTCTGATGAGGATACATCTTTACTTTACACGAGCCCTTTACCCATCTCTCTCAAGTCTAAACTAAGTACACCTGAACACTCCAAATGCCGTACACCACCATCTACACACACACACGCTCCCAGCGCCCCACCACCCCATTTCACTTTTCTTTCAAGCCTGAAAAGAAACTGAAAAAAAAACAACATCAGGCCAATGCAAGCCAGATGTAAAGGGTTTGAAACTTTGAACAAGTGAGGTCCCCGAATTAAATGCTAGATGAATGCCTTGTGGCGAATGCAAGAGCGGTCACAGAAATGATTCCAGTAAGATTCTTGAACTTTATTATTGGGAGGACGGCAGCGCTCAACGGTCGAAATTATCTTGAGGGGAAGAGAGGAAGGGGGGGGGGGGAGCACTTTCCATTGCTTTCTAAGTAGACTAAGCCACCCGCACCCTATGAACAACCACGTGATTATTCTCCAAGGGTGTAAAGCGGAAATGGGCAAATTACGGCCAGCGTGGGAAGGATACGGCCCGCCAATTTGTTGCACCCAAACCCGCCAGTGTCTCCTTGAGCTAATTTCTCAAGAATGAATATTAACAAATGTAAAAAAAAAACACAACATCTCTACCATAAAATTCAAATCTTCAAACCAGTTAAAGCAGCTTGGACCCAGATATTATAAAAAACGGAGAATGGCTGCAAAGTCTATTTTCACCAGTCTCATTAATAACGATCAACACTCTTGTTTTTTCAATTCATGATGCCTTGATTAATTCACCAATTATTCATGTTATAATACAATTGTAAATCAATCAATCATTGATTATTTTGTGTTTGAGTGTAGGTCAAGGACAAGTGGTAATGGATCATGTAAACTGGTCAACGACCAATTGTTTTCCACCGTGATTCCTTGATGTATATAGCTATGACCAAAATGGCGACACACTTCCTGAACTAAACCGAAGAACGGCAACAGCAAAGTAATGCGCGAGTGAAAAAAAAAACAAAAAAGAAACAACAGCAACATACATAATTATAGCCGGTCGTTAGTGGAGCTGCTGGTCACTTGCGCATGTCAGTGTTGGGTGCACGTGGACAACGTGTTACACAGTTGATGATATGTATTTGCAAGACAAAGCTGTTACCAACAGTGCGAGTTACAGTGGTGGCCCTACATCTCACACTAAGGCATCCATTTTATTAACACCATTTCTAAAAATAAATTAAAAAAAAAAATGTACCCCTCTCCCTTGCTTTTCAAACCGGAAGTTTGTAACATCCAGTCATGTACTTTACTTATTCGTCTGCCATTGATGATATTTTAAAAAGACAGCAACTATAGTGACCCCTCCCTACAAAATGTGGGTACGCGTACCACCGGTTTAGAATCCCCCTTTTACCACAAAGCGCAGTGCATCATAGTGCATCACCTTCCACTATAAATATTCAAGACATGGCATACCTTTACAAACATTATTCATGACCCATGAGTAGAGAAAAACAACAGTCTCTCCCGTTATATTATAATAATGACCTCCGCCAGTTCGATACACAGCAAACCATGTAACATAACCATCTATCCAAGAATGATAAGCCATTCTTTTGTTGTATTCTCTTCCTATGACTAATGAACTTCGCGTTACGAGAACTCTGGTCTAATTAAGAAAAAGCATTGAGCTGAGAAGAAGGCTACAAAAAAATATCACACAATTTGATTTAAGAAACCATTCATTTACTATGTTGTTGCTGTTGTTTTCTCAATATACACGCTCGTTAACGAAGTAAATAGAAGTATACGTATTTCTATAATGGTCGGCGAAAAAGAAATAACATGAACTAGTAACTAGAGACTTCAGGTTCTGATAAAGAAATTTGAGAGTCAACGTACTTAAGATTAGTCACACGCCATCAGATATCAGACAATTTCCAAGAAATCAGACGCTAAAAACAAACCACACTAGAAGTAGAAGTGAAGCATGTACTCCAAGGCACCGAAATGGCGAAACAAATTCCCGCCCTCCTACTCCCATTCCAAAAATAATTTGAGGAGACAGATGACGCATACTACGAGATGCTGACGGTAAAATATATAACAAGTCAGGTCCCACAGAAAAGTCAAAAGCATACTCCGAGATGCTGACGGGAAAAGTATAATATAACAAGTCAGGTCACACCGAGAAGTCAAACGCATACTACGAGATGCTGACGGGATAGTATATAACAAGCCAGGTCACACCGAGAAGTCAAACGCATACTACGAGATGCTGACGGGATAGCATATAACAAGTCAGGTCACACCGAGAAGTCAAACGCAAACTACGAGATGCTGACGGGATAGTATATAACAAGTCAGGTCACACCGAGAAGTCAAACGCATACTACGAGATGCTGACGGGAAAGTATATAACAAGTCAGGTCACACCGAGAAGTCAAACGCATACTACGAGATGCTGACGGGATAGTATATAACAAGTCAGGTCACACAGAAAAGTCAAACGCATACTACGAGATGCTGACGGGAAAATTCCGGCCACACTGAGCAGTCAACAACACTCTTGAGATATCCGTAATCACTCGCTCGATCTGCCCCCGTAACCACTTTCAAACACGACAGTTAGAAGAAGTAACAAAATTTTTGGGAATATCAGAACGTGGACAGGATTATAGTAAGTGTCTGTGGGTGCGTGTGTCAGTGTGTGTGTATGTGTGTCCAAACGCCAAGTCGGTTTATTCTTTCCCTTGATATATCAATTCTAAAAAACTACAAGAAAAGGTTCCGATTAGAAACTCGACACGGTGTAGCATACAAACTATTCGTCTTTCTTTAAAACGCCAGGTAAAGTAAAGAAATGGAAGGGTTGGGTTTTTTTTTCTTAAAAGTTTAAAATCGATGATCGATATTTCATATTTGAGGGGAGGCTAGTGACAACAATTAAGGAATCGCCAAATATATATATACATAAAAAAAGGATTGTGTATAAGTCTGATATCGATCCGACCAGACTTTCAGCACCACGATCAGTCAATACATGTCAATACTAATATAAGCTGACAGTAGGTGGCGTGTGTGTTTGTTGTTAGTTGAAAGAATCTGTGTCAAAGGATCACACGGAATGGCGGGGTTGTCAGGTTGTGCGCAGATAAGAGAAAGCTTTAGCAGACTAAAAATTATGTACAAACTAATTCATTGCATTATATATATATATATATTAGTATTCTGTCAGTTTGTCACATTATCACAATTTGCAGACGTAGCACAACTAGAAGATTTACATGAATTTAGTCAGAACTTTAGTAAGAATTTAGTAAGCATGCTTTCCTATAACTAATCGTCTTCGCTATAAAAATTGTGAGCTCTTAGACTGCATTGTATACCGGTATGCTAAATACCAAATTATGTCATAATTGAGTGGTACTCGGCTGCCAGTTAGTACTTTTCTTTTGGTGGATTGTGTCATAAATTCGTTATGGGTTGTCTGCTGTACTTACTTCGTGAGTGACATCCCTTTGGCAATGGTTTGACTTTGAAATCACACAGGCGCATTTTTTCGGCATTATTTTGACAACACCCATGACCACAATTAATTACAGAACGCAATGGTAAAACGCCCATAGATACGCAGAAAACAACAAAAAGAAATTAGGACGCACATTTTGAACAAAGATAGCATTCATTGAAATTATTAAATTACAATAATTTTCTCATAGTGTTCTTTAGTAGTGTTATTAAAAAAAAACAGACACAAAATGAACGAGGTATGCAGCGAACTGGTGTCCACTATAATCACAGGGCCAGATTAAGACCATGAGATACCCAAAGCACTAAAAATGAATTCGGTGACGCCGAATAAAGATAAAATAAAGGCTAAGCAATACAACCATAGACATAGAAACTAAGAATGTTCAGGAAAACCATTTCGCCGGTATTAAATTCCTGCTATAGAAAATGGTCTGTGGTGCCTTATCCCCCTGTCATAAGCACGTGCTTGTTTTGCATTTATTGTTAATTCAGCCGTAACTGCAACGGCTAAGCTATATACATACATACATATATATATATATATATATATATATATATATATATATATATATATATATATATATATATATATATACTTCAAAGTTCAATGATAACGGCGGTCCGACTACATTGAATCCTTTTTCATTTTAGGCCTAAACCTGCACCCAACTATCCGACACATACACACGAAAACGTCATTATAGAACAAGTCAAGGCCATAGGTCATAGCTCATAGAGTTGTTCAGTTTATGTTTATGTTGGGGTTCAAAATATATTATAGTTCTATTAAGCATTTAGACTATGCTTTGGACTGTTCAGTTCGATATTGTACATATGTTGTTTAATTGAAGATCTGATGATTAAATATTTGAATTGATACTTACTTTGGATCAGTATTTGTGAGTCTATACTTAATTCAAGTGTGGCCTGCCTTGAGATTGATACATTCTGATTTCAATATAAAGATAAATGTAAAGGTCACACAAAATCAATATATTTTGAACCCCAACAGTTTACAAGTTACTCTAAGGTTTTTAAAACGAAGGCATACAATCTATTAATTGCAGACCCCCAACAAACAACACGTCACTCTTTTTTTCAAATCCGTTTCGTAGTTTTGTTTTCACTCAACTCCAAGAACGTCGCCAGTATTGGGTCAAAGGCCGAGGGCAGTTCGTTGTCCCACTCCAAAAAGGAAGTTTTTCTTTTATAAGGAAGCCGTGGGTCGTCGGATGAAGCTAGATCTACTCACAAACACGGATGTGCGTCAGTTTAAACAACAAGGACATTTAAAGTCGGTTTGAATAAGGCTTACAGTTATTTGAAAAGACCTTTGGTAAAAAATATTGAGGGAAGAAACTACATCATACTGGTCCCATTTGCGCACACACAAATTAAGGTAAAGGTAAAGATTTAAAGGAACACAGATTATTTGTTTCGTTTTGGAAAATCGTCTTCCGTACTCAATTCTATTAACATTGCCATGGTAAGCCGGTGTTTGCTTTTTAAATTACTGGTCTATTGTTGTTGAGGCCTTGGAAGCTCTAATTTTACATCGTAATGGCTTTAAGCAGGACGGCAATTCTATTTTTTTTTATACTTATGCGCACAAAAATAGTATGTGCCGTATTAAAATAAAAGAATCAGAAATAATATTATTTTTGTTTAAATTTCAATATTCTCCATTGACAACCCGAAGGTTGGAAATAAAGGGGAATAATACATTATATTCACAGTTTCAGGGGAGATCATGGTGATTTTTCTACGCGCGGAAGATTTCTCGTCCAACTACATGTAGTACAACACAGTAGACCAGGGGTCGGCAACCTTTTGCTATTGGTGTGCCAAAGTAGGATTTCTAAATCATTCAGCGTGCCAACAGCCTAAATGTCAACCTGCTCTTTCATACTTGTTTTATTGTTTTTATAAGACAATTTATTTAACTCTGTGACAAGACCAGGGCCAATGGCAAAGGAAATCTATAGAGAAAATCGTTAAAGCATTTTAATATTTTAAAAATTAAATTATTTATTTGCATTTATTCCAAATACAATATGTAATTACTAAACTTTCACATAATTTACGGTAATTATTTTGTAAACATAATCATTTGGCTGTCAAGATGAGGATCTAGCAACTGTTTGTATTGATTATATTTTGTTCTCAGTTAAAACTTTTTTAAAAATTTATTTCCGGTAGGAGAGGCGCGTCGGAGTTTGATCTCCTTGCCCCTCCTTTGGGCCTACTAGGCATCGTATAGTTTTAGGGAGCCGTGGCTCGGGGGGTGTGGTAACTCAGACCTCCTACACATTTGTGAAAAATCTAATCGCACAAAGCGGAGAAGATAAGTGCAAGATCTAATCGAACAAGGCGGAGAAGATCTACACGTTGTGTGAGGAAGTCAGAGTGATCGACCTTAGCCAAAAGGCCGAGAAGCGATGATTTTCTTAAATTTATTTAACCTCAACAAATACACTATGAGTTCTATGAACATAATCATTAAGAGGAATTGGTACGTAGTAATCATACAAACTGGGTAGTTAATGTAATGTTTAATAAATGTGCATATAATTCTTTAGTAACATAATATTTATATCATTTCAAATACTTTTTACAGTTTGGTCATTAAAAAGTTATAAGTTGTAGGCCCTTTAGTCTTTTATAAAAGAAAAAGTTAAAAACATATTATAAATATTAGCGCAAATAAAACGGGCTAATTATTTCCCTTTAATTAAAATAGAGCGTTCTCAGTGGGCGTGGCTTAGGTTTTTACTCTATTTTTAGTGACGTATTTGTGTAAATATAAGAACCCACTTGAGGTACAAATGTAACGTGGTGAAAGTGAAGTTGCTCTTTATCATGCAAAATTCACATCTGAATATTGGCTATCCTACTAAAAAATAAGGAGGTAAATAGTAGTACCGGTACTGTAGATTAATTGATTAATGTGATTAGGCTAGGGCCGGCTAGACCTATTTACACTTTCAATTTCACTTTATAGGTCTACACTTTTAATGTTTCGTAGGCTAGGCTACGATGTCAAGTAATAGTGTTGGTGAATATCTAGTCTAGTCAAGTCACTAATAGGCTCACATCGTCTATGATCTATGTCTATGATAATAATAAAATAGCCTATTTTATTTAACATACATAATACAGCTTAAATCTTAATAAGACTTAAAACACAATACATCATTTAAAAAAAGCTCGAGCCTATATGAAACTTTATTAATACAGCGGCCATTATTACTTGTACACAATTACTCAAAGTAAACACAAATCACGTGCTTTTTGTCACGTGATTGCAAACGCCCTATACAGTTTCTAAATTTCATTCAATAGGGATGCCAAACAAGTTATGTTTTGTAATATAACAAATATTACTGACTAATTATTATTTCTTTATATAATTCCACCATTATGGTATTCATTGCAAGATTTAATTAGAGAGATACAATTAATTTACGTTAAAAAATTGTAAATAAACATTTCATGCATTAATTGTTTGTCCATTTAACCATAAGGAGTTTATCTTTTTAACATTAGTCTAATATAATAATGACAACAACTGCATAATATAATGCTATTAAAATTTCTCAATTATTATTAAATGAATCAAAACAAATTTTGTTTTAGAATAACTTATATTTATGTTTAATTATAGAAGAGGGGCATAAAAACTATTTTAAATGTAATTAGTCTGCATCAATTAATGAGCGCCTTGTCTTAAATGCTTTTCGCTAGTTTATAGGCCTAATGTCAGATACATATTTAGTCAATTCTGAGTAGTGAAGTGTAAGTGACCTCTTTGAATTAGTAACACTGCTTTCATGGGCAATAAATACTGTTCAGAAGTGTAAGTTGAATTAAAAGCTGAAAGTAAAAGAATGAATGAATGGCAGTTGAGAATAGCAGATGACTTTTCTAAGTATCTTCCTTCCAGATTTTAACCCCAAATTGGCACACTTTAATGCCCATTGTTATTGGATGTTTAAAATTCAACTGGTAGCTTTTTAAAATCGTCAATATCCCTCCACTTAAAATACATCGACGTCTAAGAAGGTTGTAGTAAGATTAAGCCAGTTAGGCTTGATGAGATATGAAAAAATGATTCCATGAATTTGAAAGTCTTGCCTTTGTTTAGAAAGAAAATATACGCCTTAATAAAGGGAAGTACATATAGTTAAATGTTTTAAAATTGATTTCACTCAAGATGTAAGGAAATCCATTTCAGTGATCTAACAGGTGAAATGCTGTTTGACCCCGTCTTTGTCAATGCGTTCAACTCACTGAAATGTATCGCTATGCCATTCAGAAACATCAGCTTCAACAGTCAGTTCTCCTAATTCAGAACCGGGTAATCAATTAAAAAAAAAATCTTGGAGGTCTCTCGCGTGCCATTAAAAATCGCTCTGCTTTCCAGGTTTGGCATGCGTGCCTTAGGTTGCCGACCCCTGCAGTAGATTATGTTACCGGTACCAGTACATTAATTTAAAAAAATAGTTTGCCTACGCTTATTGGAAAACTGGCTCGCTTAGGAGCAAAGCGCAATTAACAGAATAATTTTTGGCTGAACATACACCACATGATAAGTATCATCCAGTACCATTTCACCTAAGACTAAGCGTACAGATATTATATCCCTTCTTTTAATTTTAATCCAAAGTAAGTTGATGTTTAACTCTCGGCCTTTTGGCTAAGATCGATCAGCACCTCCCCCCCCCCCCCAACCCCGAGCTCTGACTCTCAAAACAATACAAGCCGAGAAGGCCCAAAGGAGGGGCAAGGGGGATAAAACTCCGACGTGCCTCCTAGTGGAAAAAAAAAAAAGATGTTTAACTGTAAAGTTCAAACAATGGACGTGGTGGCGGCAGTAAAATATTGACATGTAGAGCAAAAAATGATTTCTGCTTTTCTTATGGTATTCCCGAAACTGAAAGTAAAAGTAATGCATCCTCGTCAGACCTATGCCTTCCCTCTAAAAAATTAAAAAGCCGGTTTCACGAGTTTCCGAGGCCACGTCACACTAAAGATGCACAACGCATAGCTGCCAGCGGGACAGAAATTCCAAGCCTTCATTGGGGACTCGAACTCGGGACCTTCGGTACGGTAAACCAAGTGCGTTTTTTGTCGATAGACCACCGTGCATCCCACTCCCCGCCCCAAAGATTGAAAAGGAGTTAGGTAGAAAAAAAGAGGGGAGGGCGAGATGACAAGCCCAAAGGATTCGATATAGTTGTTGAAAAAATTTCGTTGAAACTCTCGACTAGTAGAAGAAGTACCGGGGTACTTGGAATGTGGTGTTGTAGTCGGGGAGATTCCTGCTCAATACAATCGTGCGCAGACTATTCGGACAGCCGGAACACTGCTCCAGCAACGTTGGCTTTATTTAATTAACAGAGGTCTGAATGGATGGAAAAAGAATCGTGCAGTAAAAAAAACAGGAATGTGGACAAAGTAAAACTCTTGTGCAGCGTTTCCCAATGCCAGGTCGCGACACTGTATTGGGCGACGACCCCCCCCCCCCCTCCAAATTTGTGGAGACTCGTATCTTTTACAAGTTACTTATATGTTCATAAAGACAAAGTACATATGTTATTTTATCACTTAGTAAAAGAATCAAAATAACCGATTCAAGAAACAATTACAGTTTCTGAAACGCCGCCCTAGTGTAATAAGCTTGCACGGCTCTGTGTGAAAAATAAACAAATAATTACTCAACACAATTTCGATTTCTAGATATTATATATATATTTATGTACATCTTATATTTCCCCAAAATAGTCTACATTCTACATCGAGGGTCAGCAAACTTATCATAAAAGTGTGCCGAATTAAGATTTTAATTTATTCAGAGTGCCAACAGCCTAAGATAAGATTCAACTATGCAATCAATCAATTTCTTGCAGAAGTGACTTTTTTTGGTCTTCTGCGTGCCAATGAAAAACGCTCTGCTTGCAAAGTCTGGCACGCGTGCCGTAGGTTGCCGACCCCTGTTCAACATAATATTGGGCTTGGTTTGAAATTATTATTTTTTTGTCCTTACGTCATACGCCACTATTTTTTTGTTTAAAACAGAATCTAGACCAGGGATCTCAAACACGTGGCCCACCAAGTGGATTTTTGTGGCCCACCAGTAAGCTTACAAAAAAAAAAAAGAAATTAGTGAAATTCCGACAGCTAGTACTAATACTGATACATATCATATTTTATTGTTCATTTTAAATACGTAACATACCTGTAATTATTAGTGATAAGTAGTAAAATGGGTTAAGATGTATTAAGTGTTTTTTGTTTACTGGGGTCGGGATGTGTTGGATTTTTTTTTTTTTGCGGAGAGGGTGCGGCCCATGACACATCTCTTAGGTGATAAAATGACAGATGCCTTCATTCGAGTTTGATACCCCTCATCTAGACTATAAACTCTCCAAACAAAATGTTGCGAAATTGCAACTAGCGTGAGATTTTCTCATCGTTTGTCATAATTTCATCTAAGTTGGTAGCCTATCTGTCTGGGTGCATGATCATTTTTGGGCGCCATTGCGCATACTTTTGTGCATTTAAAAGGTAACACATATAGCAGCGTACATGATCATTTCAGGTTTTAACTTTCGTGGGGGGGGGGGGGGGGGGGGGGAGAGGGATGGGGAGAGGGGGGAATGTATAATCAATGTGCTTAAATTTTGTCCCAGTCGGCCAAAATCATTCCTAGAGGATTCTGTGGCCAACAAACAAACAAACAAACATATTAAGGTACATGCACACACAAATAGATAAACAAACTGAAGTATGATAAAACGTGATCATTATATCTCTCTTACCGTAGCTAAGCGCCGCTAGCCAATGATACTCTGAATAGCACATCTTGTTTCTAAAGTAAACAGACTATTAACGGAATGGCAGGGATAGAGTTGTAGAGAGTAAACACACGCAAAGACTTAGTCCCGCAAATGACAGAATTTCCCTTACAGTTACAAGCTGGTAAAAAAACAAAAAACAACTCAGGACTCGTCACCTCGTGCTTAAGCTCAACACACACAGACGTCAGCTGCTCATCAACACACTGGGCACGCACGCACTCACTCCGTGACGTCATGCAGGCCCGGGCGATCCCGGAATTGTCATCGCGGTGTTTCCCCACTGTGTGCACTCACCGTGGAAGGGGAGGGCGCGGCTAGAATGGATTGTTGTAAAGTGGTACGCTCTGGCTCTGAGCTCGCTATCTATTCTGTTTGTATAGTTGTTCATCGTGTTATTAACTATCTATCTAAGTTTATATAGAGTTAGATGTTTATCTATCGACCTTCCTGCCTATCTACATATCCATTATATGCCTCCACACCATCCCCCCATCTCTCTCTCTCTGCTTTTCTGTACTTACAAACTAATTTTATTTTAGCAATCAGGGGTGATTAACTAAAAACTATGTTACTATATGAAGGCGTGGTGAAATACACAGATGTTTACCTTATTGCGTCGTATGCTCATCTGTGGTGTGAGTCTAGTCTTGCATTTTGATCAGTGTTTTAAATGATGCTACGTTTCTAGTTTTCCCTGTTGGTTCAGCCAACCCATTCCATGCCCGGGTGCCACTCGGGAAGAAAGAGTATTAGCAGATAAGGCTAACTACGGGAATCGACCTCTTCTATGAATTATGATAGTTTTCTTTGAAACACGAGTCCCTGGCTGATCCCCCCCCCCCCCACCTATCCCGTCTCGACACGTGTAACACCGTTTCCGGAAACGAGAATAGCATGCACATGCTAGGATGTGAACATGTAATCAACACAGAACCACTTGACAAAAAACGGAACAACCTTCTGGACAACACGTGACGTATTAGTGAGGCACAACGTCAGGTCCCTGAAAACAACAAGAATCAAAACAAGAACAGTTTCAGCGAACAGCTCTAAGTGCACTTTGCGAACGAAGCCATTGAAATGCACGAGGGCTTCTACTTGAAACTGGAGAATCAAGCTATAGCATTTCTAAGTGGGTTAATGAGTTCCGCATAGAAGTAAACACATTTTTTTGGAATAGTGATGGTAAATCTAAAAGATTGCTTGTAAATCTGAAAGACTGCTTGTGAATCTGAAAGATTGCTTGTAAATCTGAAAGACTGCTTGTAAATATACAAGATTGCTTGTAAATCTGACAGATTGCTTGTAAATCTGACAGATTGCTTGTAAATCTGACAGATTGCTTGTAAATCTGAAAGACTGCTTGTAAATATACAAGATTGCTTGTAAATCTGAAAGACGGTTTGTAAATATGAAATATTGCTCGTAAATACGAAAGATTGCTTGTAAATCTGAAAGGTTGCTTGTAAATATGAAAGATTGCTTGTAAATATGAAAGACTGCATGTAAATCTGAAAGAGATTGCTTATAAATATGAAAGACTGCTAGTAAATATGAAAGGTTGCTTGTAAATCTGAAAGATTGCTTGTAAATCTAAACATCATTGAAGTGAAACTAAAATGACAAGTTCTGTATATAATATATTATGTTATTTTAAAAGTTTGGGCTAAATTCGACCCCTGCACCATTCACCTGCCTGTTGAACAACGGTGTTTCTTCGTTAGACAGTTTACTATTACATATAGTCTAACTACTAATAATTGAATAAAAATGTCAAACAACGCCGAAATTATAACAACAATAAAACAACAGACGTAGGTTATTACACAATTCACGATAACAAAAAATACAAGACTAACCCGATTGACTTTCCTATTACATGCTAAGTTAGACATCACCTCCCCAACCCCCATTTTCCATGTAGCAGGTATTTCGACATCCCCCACCTGTCGCAGTACTCAACTATAAAATAAAAGCACGCCTGCAAACACACGCGGAGTGGGCAACAGAGTTGAAAGGTGAATAGCCATTGACTTAATCTATTCTCTCACACAGTTTGTTATAGCAACATTTGAACTGAGATCTTAACATTATCTACACACAACGATAGTCCGCCTGTTTTGTTTTTATAGATTTTAATTTAAAACAATTCTCTCCCTTTATTTGTATTTCACCCTTTTGTGTCCCCTTGTCCGGCGAACAAATCCCACCCCTCTTCGGCTTTCACTACAAAACAAAACACAGAAATAAAACTTGCAAAAATTATCAATTCATTAGCAACAATATTTTTTTTAATCTATGACTAATGAATGAGTTTTAACGGGTCTTTTCATCGCCACTTACTATCGGAACCGTTCACCTGATGCAAAAATGGAAGTAGAATTTTTTTTTTTTAAATAGGCTATATTAGTTCTCTAGAGAACAAAACAGCAGGCTGAAGCCGGAGACAGTGAGCCTCAACCGCGCAAAACATACTGCCAATTCTCAATGAAAATGGAGGATACAATCTTGGGATATAAATATGGCGCCCGCCTGTGGAATCCCGCCGCGCAGGTAGGGGGCCGGGCTCTTCCCCTTGAAGGAGCCCACCCAAGCGAGCTGGTGGTTCTTCCTCCTCTGCCTGTGGAGTCGCGAGCAGAGAAAAGTAAGTAAACTCTACTGGCCGCAAACTCAAACAGGAAGACAACATATCTTCCGAAGGCTAGGCATTGGAACCAGTGAAGATTGCCCATGTGGGATATCTCCTGAAAACACAGTACATGAGCTTCAAGCATGTTCCCACTTTACGAAACAGCTCGCAACAGGTTCTGGCCGCAGATGACCTCCACCAACACCATACTGTATGGAAAAGAGACAGACCTGGAAACCACTGTGCATTTCACCATAGCTATAGGCCTTGTTGTTTGAACCCCTCCATTAATTAATATTGAGAACGAAGAAGAAGAAGAATTATAATAAGAAGTTACAGTTTTAATAGAGATGTTCTAGACAGCGGTTTGTTGGTGATACATGATAATGATATTAGTAATTTTGGAATATCAATATATCAACTTCAAGGGTTAAACAAAAACTTTAGTATATGCATGTTTATGACAGGTGAATGTACTTAAAAACATGTAGCCTAATCAAGAGGTAAGCATCTCAAACAAATTGATGCAGACCAACATAAAAGGATGCAATCAAGCTTGATAAAATGTTATTTTTGTTGGACTACTAAAGAATTGGGGACAAGGTGGCCGAGCGGAAGCGCATTCGACTGGCATTCCGAAAGTTCTGTTTTCAAATTCTGGTGATGGCTAGGATTTGTTTCCGGGAATGGAGGGTGTCCCTGAGTCTACCCTGCTCCAATGGGTACCTGAAATTAGTTGGGGTATAGTAAAGGCGGCTGGAGATTGCGCTGACCACAAATCCCCCTAGTATGCTGTGGCCACAGAAACTGGTGAACACTGCTTCACTGGCCCTATGAACAATTTGGTCCAAAGGGTACCTTACTATAAGAATTGCACATTCAAAGTGAGAATAAAACATGTGTGTAAAATAGATACTTTTATAGTGCTTTGAGATTCCTGTCCAAGTAGATAAGCTGACCTGACCTATTAGTCCCAAAGCATGTTTGGTAGTAGGAAAAAAAATACACACGGGGCAAGCCTCACCATCCCATTCTATTTTATTTTGATTGCTGTTGGTTAAGAGAAGTTATGGCCCCATGGTCTAGTGACAGAGTTAGATCACCTATCCCAATCCCTAGGCTCAAATCCAGGCAAGACTAAAAACAGATATGTGTTTTGGTATGGGGCTGGTGGCATCAAGTCAACCCTGCCATAAAAAAAATGGTAATGGTGATTAAAAAGCATTTGCGCTTGCCTAATAATCCTCTTATAAGCCATGAGCAATAGGTTTTCTCTGCTTTACTAGGACATGGACCTACTATCCTGTCTATGGCTCCTGGGTGAAATAGTAAGGACTCTTTTTTAACCAATGTTTATTACTCTTCTATTGGATTACGTCAGGCTGCAGCCGAATCAATCTCCCTCTTGATCTGCTAATATCTAGCTAAGAAGTTTAAAATCCCACATACCGGTATATTGGTTAGACAACATAAATACTATCACAAAATAATTACCTCATTCCTTTAATAAAGTGATCAGACTGCAAAGATTCGGTGATGGGCATGCAGCAAGCAACAAGGCATTAGATTATGCTTTAAACTAAATGCTGTTTCATTCTATTTACTCATGCACAATCAGATGTTAATAACCAAAACTTTTCCTGTAGAGAACAATAGTTTGAGAATTTTTAAAAGTTGTGAAATACAGATGGGAAAAAATTTACCAGTACTAATACTAATACAGGTTTACTTTTCATTTTAAATAACCAAAATTTTATATAAGCATATATTAATCATTGGGGGTATTATATTATCTAATTATTTGGGCCTGAAATATAATTATATGTTTTTTAGATTACACTAGTCTGATACAAAGGACATTTCAAAGAGTAAAATAGTAGTTGGTTCTAACAGTAGTATGCCTATTGCTGTGTCATGAATGTATAATTCATTGGTCATTGGTGACAATTGGACTCACTAGATAAAATGAAGCTGTAACTCAATAATCAATATTAATGTCAAGCATCATTTGGGGATGATATATAAAATAATTCTAATAGGCCTATATGTAGGCCTACTATATATATGGTGATTTTAGTTTGAAATAAAATAGACATTTATAATTATAATAGTAGGTCTATTTAAATCAATAAGTCAATAAGCCAATAGTCAATAGCTGCCAGTATCCAATAGGCTAATCAATACGATTTTAAAGCTACCGGGACTTTTTACTTTTATAAAATCAGAAAATCTTATATTTATATATATATGACAGACGCTACTTCTATGAAGAAGATTATAGCATCCTACGTCCTACGCTATTCTGCAGTCCGAATCTCATCTTGCATCTTTATTAAAAATGTTTTATATGATGTTAAAAGTTACTGACTGACTGGTTTTCCTGGTTTGTTCAGGCAACCCATTCCATCCACGAATCATGCCGAATCTCACTATAAATTTATATGCATTTATATGATGATTGGTTCTCCGGTGGCCCGGATAACTCCATAAGTCGCCATAAGAAAGTGTTTTTGTCTTTATCACTTTATTTTATTGACTTTATCACTTTATGTTTATCTGAGCATTGCATTGCAACAGGCTGATATTGGGTTGTATTTCTAAATTAGAGTTTACTTTAATTTTAATGTCGGCTATACTTTAGTGTAGTTGGTTCTATTTTTTTTTAAGTCCCTTACTTTAAAGATCTTTTTATCCTGAATACAAAACCGTTGGTTTCATTCAACGATTCCATTTCTGAGATTTAATAACAAAATTTGAAATGTAGAAAATTGAGATTCTTTTATAAAAAAATATTACCTCCCTTTGAAATTGTGTTGTAAATTTAACATGAGTTACCCGGTACCTCCTTTGGAAATTGTGTAACGTCCCTTTGGTTTGTTTATTTTTTTATTTATTTTATTGCATAATGTCAGACGAACACACACACACTGCATGCACTGCTCGCTTCTCGGACCAGATTTTTGAGCCAGTATCGGTTAGTTTCTAATCTTTCTAAGTATTTGTTAATGATTAGTATCGGTTAGGTTAATAGGATAGGGAGAGATTTGTAGTTTTGTTTTTTTGGCTGTAGATAGCTAAACTGGCCATATCTTGGGACAGGAAGTAGTGTAGAATAGCATGTGCTCAACAGACAAGGTGTTCTCAACAAGTAGGAAGAAAGAACAATAGGATTTTGTGTCATTTTGTGTTATTTCATATGAAATACTGTAAGAATAATTTTTCTTTTTATTTCGTGCTATTTGGCCCCTTTTCCCTTTGCGGTATCGGTTCTAAGAAATTCCGGAGTTATTGATAAGTGTGTCTTAGGAAAGCGCTGCAGACATTGTGTTTCATGGCTGTGTGACGTAACAAGAAGCCTTTTGTAAACACAATTGAAATGTATTTTTTTTCCCATGAAAAATTTTTTTTTTACATTTTCAATTGTCTGCCGCTCTTCCTAAGACACTTATCAATGGCTCCATGCGAACAAATTTTCACATGGAATTTTTTTTAACCCTACTTTTCTAGAACCAAGTAGGTTGAAGTAGGCCTACACTTAAGTCACTAAAGTATTACCTTACCTTAATTATGTCAAATTAATGCTTCTGATCATAATATAGGCCTATTAAATTATAAATCATAGTGGTTATTCACACGGTTTTAGCGTGTGGATAACGCCGAAAAATATACAAACGGTTCCTCTGCGCATGCGTATTATAGCGGCTGGTCACGTGACATTGGAAAAAAGCGAGCCCGTTGTAGGTTAATGTTAGTCGTGACTGCACATACTCCCGAGTACGTACGTTTCGAACATAATCTAATCAAAAATTTATTTAAAACAACCGGTCAATAGGCCTGCAGACATTTCATGAAATAAGTCGATCGGCTGATCGTAGTTTTGGAAACATTGCTTAGACATGGCGCAGTATATATCCTAAATAAAACCCATCTTAATGCTACTAGTTATTACTACAAGTCTAGAAGTGTGTAGGCCTATACCTACATTAGAGATCTAAGTCTAAGACAGGCTTTCACACATTTACGATTCATTCCGCACTGTAATTTGCGTCTATTATGAATTATGCCTAAGTTTAATTAATTATCAGTTTTTAATTCCTGAAATAAAGGCTAAATTTTACAAATGCATTATTTTAGTGAATTTAAGTATACAGCACACATTTCTGGTTGTGGGGAATAACGCTAGAAATTATCCGCACGGCCAAAAACGACGTGCGGATAATGCCCTGCATTATTATCACGGTCATAACCGTGCGAATATTGATCGGCTTTATTCTCACGTCTAAAACCGTGCGGATCATTGTGCATGCGCCGAGGAACCGTGTGGATATTTTTCGGCGTTATCCACACGTTTAGACCGTGCGGATCATTGCGCATGCGCCGAGGAACCGTGTGTATATTTTTCGGCGTTATCCACACGTTAAAACCGTGTGAATAACGCTAGCCATTATAAATACTCAATTATTGAGTCAATAGGGCCTTATTTAATTATAATTAATATAATATATATTTTGAATTATGAAATTTATTATTTATTACTACATACTACATGATACTACATCTTTACATGATAGTATTGATAGTATAGTATAGTTACTATACTACTATACTACTATAGTATAGTATAGGCCTAGTAGTAGTAACTTTTAATTTTTAATAGTATAATAGTAAGATAGTAGAGTCTATTAGGGGGTGGTGCATAGATTAGATACATTAGGACAAGCCTATGTCAAACGCACACTTACCATCATGATTAATCCTTCTACTGATAAGAAATTCATCAAGAAAAAATAAAACTTATTAAATTCATAAAAACAAGTCTTTGTTTAGGTGGCAGAATGAGTCAATAAACAGTTAAAGGCTAATTACCGATAGAAAAATGTTAAGCGGTTTTCCGGTGCAAATAACAAAAATATGTAAATGTAGCCCTATTAATTTTATAGTTGATTTTTTATTACTTTTAGACGAATTTTGTGTGCATTGTACAACTATATTTATGCGTTCAAACATAATACATTTGCCATGAAAAAATACGGTTGTAGATATCTATTAATGCTTTAACTTTAACAAACTGCAAACAGAAACTCAGAAACAGTTGAGTGAGTCTGAGTCTGTTATTCACTGACTCGACGGACAACTGTTAACTAAAGTTAAAGACTAAAGAAAGAGTAAGAATAAATAATGAAAAATTAAAACTAGTAGGCCTATGGCAGGGACAATGTCTTAGTATGATTTATCGATTTGAATATTTTAGAGTTATAAAATGCAATATTTTGAAATGTCTGCTTTAATGGGGTTGTCGTTGTTCGCTGTTGTTTTTGTTCCACTGAATTTATCGTAATTAGCCTATACTCAGCAGGAACTAGACAAATGTATTGTTTCCTGGTTGTATCCAGGATTTTCAACCCTAAGTTTTCTACACAGCCATGTGTATTTTTATACTAAATCTATCCTAAATGAATATTTGAATTTTTTTTTTCAAAAAGCAACTATTCTTAATGCAAATAATGCACATATATATTATATTTTAAAATAGTCTTAGGCCTTAATAAAACAATTTACAAACATAGGTTGTGAAAATCAATAGGCCTATAACAAATAGGCCTATATAACTATATGCATTGCTAATGGCTAATGCAAATAAAACAGTTATAATAAGTTAGGCTAAATTCCTAGCCTAAATATATTATAGGCCTATATAGGGCCTATATTTATTTTTGCAATCATAGCAAGCATAATTATATGCCATATTAAATAATTTATCGTAATTAAAATTCACAACGCAAGAAAATAGTTGAATCATCGAAAATCAAACCTGCCTCTTATTATCTCATTGCATGATTAGACCTTGTTGTTGAGCATTTGCCTTTGAATGATTCAACTTATAAATTGCACAATATTTTATTATTTTTTAAAGTAAAGCATTGCTTAAAAATGCACATGCATTTACTTTGAAGAATTACATTGGTCTGGAAAAATAATGAAATAAGATCCACAGATCAAATGTATATTAGGTTTTTTATTTATGACTATTACTAAGTTTTTTCTATGCTTTCATAATAATTGAATATCTATTTGGAAACAAAATTCCCAGTGGTAGCCCTGGCTGTATATGTAACACTCGAGTGACAAAATGGCGTTTATTCCAGCTACTTGGGATATGTATGATTTGATACAAGGTGTCTTACAGGTATAAAACTATATTATCAAATTATATAAAGAAGCATACTTGATATAAATGATCTTAACAACGATATAATCTAGATTTTGCCCATAACTTGCCTCTGTTTGTTCATTCTTAGTCTTAGAAATGATGTTTAGTTCTATCATCTTCATCTTCGTAGTCTCAGTTCTCCCAGTCATGCGATCTAATAAATAAATAATTCTCATTATCATGACTGATTATCTCATGATATACTCATAATGAAAAAGTCATATTAGTAACTACGTATAGAGTATAGAACAATGGATTTGTAATTTGTCTTAAATTAAACTGTGTCAGAGTGAGAGTGGAAGTGGAATATCATGACTATTCATAGGTATGTGACAATATCCGATTTTTGCCGAGTGACGCGCGTCGTAAAAGTTGCTTCCGACTTTTTACGGACTTTTTAACACTGGTACTAATTGAATACGATTTGCATTAAAGCACTTATTGACCGATGTTAACAGCCTTGGAAAGTTCATTGTACTCATATTGACCTACATTTTGATTATTTTTTTACATTTGCAAACTCGCGAAATTTTATTTTTTTTTCATTGGAAAATATAGTGTTTTTTTGAAGAATTGCTACGCCTAAAGGTAAGATTTGCCACTATTTAAACTTAGTTTTCTTTTTAGATTAAGGACTGTTCTACCTTTGTGCCAAATTTAATCAAAATCTGTGGTAGCACTTTTTTTTTCTAGCTTTCTAGACTAAGGGGTATTTTCCCCATAGGGCCTGTGTATTACGTTTTTTTGAAGAAGTCCTACGCCAAACGTTAAGATTTGCCACTATTGAAACTAAGTTTTCTTTTTAGATTAAGGACTTTTATACCCTTGTGCCAAATTTAATCAAAATCTGTGGTAGCACTTTTTTTTCTATAAAAAAAATATGTATTTTTACTACAAGGGCTGGTAGCCATATTGATCCTGACATCTTTTGTTTCTAAGGGGTGTAAATAGTCACGTGACTCCTTTCTTATTATCTTATTGGTTCACAGTCATGACCTTTGGCTTTCTTAATGTGTTTTATTATGAATTCGAGGATTAGGCCTACATTAGGAGAAAGAAAATGCTATTAAAGAGATTTAAGCTTATAATAGGCTTAGGCCTATCAAAAAAGATTATATGCACAGGCCTTTTTTATTTATTATAGGTATATATATAATATATATATATATAAATATAGGCCTATAGCCTATATATATATATATATATATATATATTATATATATATATATTATACATATATTATATATATACCTATATTTATATTTTATATATATATGATATTAAAAAATATATATATTATATAATATATATAGGACTAGGCCTATATATATATTATGTTTATATTATATATATATTTAATATACCTGTATATATTATTATTATATTATAGATATAGGGTCTACACACATACGTACATACAAACATATATGTATATAAATACTGGTACTATTCTTTTGCAGGCTATCAGACTTTTCTACTGCAACTCTGGCTCCTAAGTCCCTATCTTGTGAAAATTGGCTCTGGTTTGTTGGCTTGTTGGACCCCAGCTGCCTTAGGCAACCAGCAGATAGTATTATAATATGAATGTACTAAACCCTGCTGTATGTAAGACCTATGTATTGCAATCCTGTTTGGCTGTTAAACTTCATGGAACAGATTTAGAGGTCTGGTATGGAAAATATTTAGCTTTCTTTCTAGAAATGCAGGTGCATGCTGAGTACACAGGGTAAATGGACTGTTGGTCATTTGATATTATCAGAGATAGGAGGCTAAAAATGTATCATCTAAGTTTGCAGCTCTCTTTGGAGCCAGAGTTAATTGTAGCATCATCAGTCATGCCAGGCTCAGGTGCTTGGTTGGTTCTGGTGCCTAGCAAAACACTTTCAACATGGTATAATTTGGCGCAATAAGTCAGCTATAAAACAATTTCTAAATTGCTGTGGACAGGTTATAATGCTGAAAACAAAACAGTTTCTCAATTTTCTGGAGAACCAATAGATGCAACCCTGATATAAATATGTAAAGGCTCAAATAATTGACTTAAGAATTGTAAACAAAATATTCACATATAAGACAAACACAACATGTATTGAAAGTTTGCAAATACTGTACCTTTATTTATTAAAACAAGTTTTATATTATTCTTATATACACAAATTAAAGCACTATTAATGTTTAGCCTTACATTAACAATTATTGTAATTATTTGTATGTATATATATATATATCAATGCGCAATAAACATGTGGATATACAGTAATATACTATATTTAAATGTATCCGACATAAATTATATATAGCCAATCTAAAAAGTTGTATTAAATGCACCATAATTTTGTCATCACAGTGATTGGTTTGTTCAGTTTGTTTGTGTCTTCATTTAGACTATGTTTTATCCCAACCTTGTCATGTTTCAGGCACAAAAAACTCAAGCAATAAAGAAAATTGCTATTTTGACGAGTCAGCAAAAAAAGTTCTCTCATTTTTAATCCTTCTCCCAATTGATAAATTAAATTTTTAATAATTATTTGAGTCTAGTCTTATAGTGCTTGAAAAGACCTCCCCATTGGTGGTAAAATTATGACTCTGTGTGAAGTAATAATTAAGGTATGATTTTTTTTGTCAATTAATAGCTAAAATGTACCCAATTTTCCACCAGAATTTCCCCTCCCAGTTATTGATGCTTAAGAATTTAGTTGTTCTGGTAATATAGCCTTATAGTGCTTATCAAGATCTTTCCAATGGTAGTTAAATCATGACTCTATGTTAAGAAATGGCAAAGTTATGCTATTTTTTTACTAAGATTTTCAAAATTGTGGCACACTTTTGCCTATATACTCCATGTACAAAAAAATGACCACTAAAAAATTTGTAACTTTTTTACTATTTGTCATAGAGAGATGTTTTATATACCATTGGAAAGCTCAGATCATCAGCTTTAAGATGCTGCTTTTAAAAATGAATTATTTTGATTTTGAAAAAAATTGTCACATCCCTACTATTCATGACTCATGACAGTTCATGACTCATGACACAGAGTTACAAGTGTCACATTACCATTTCATTATGGCACATAAAAGTCAAGTGTCACATAAGGCAGGTTTCACAAAAAGGACTTCAAAAGTTCCCTTTAAAAAAAATAATAATGTTAAGCTTTATTACTGTATGAGGCCTATATTCCTATAGTAGGCCTATATAGTAATAATATAGGCCTATCATTTTAAATCCTAGAAACTGAGGAATCCGAATATGAAGGTTAGAAAGCCAGCCGACTTTCCAATGTTTTATAGTTAGGTAGTAATTTTAAGATCGCTAAATTCCGTCGGCGGCGTCGGTAGGATTGTTGCAGACCCAAAAAAATACATGAAGACTAAACAGCTGCAAAATATTATTTATTAAAACATAGGCCTAGCCTACAATATTTTTTATTTTTATGAAAAATAAACGTATAAAATCAAAACGTTAAAAATCATCATTTGTGTTGTGCTTTGTTTATTAATTTCACAAATAAACATATAATTTTGCATCCTTAGGTCATAGATAGGCTAGTGAGTGCGTGAAACTAAAAAAATAAACAAAATGGTGGCTATTAAAACTTGTGTTAGCAAAAAGCATGGAGAGATATTTTTTTTACGTTTAAACAATTACGGTTTGCGTGAATTTAGTTTTAAAACATTTAATAATATTGCTGTGTTAATTTAAATCATAATTAAGAACTTTGCAATCCAATATGAAATGCGTAAATAGCGTTTTAAAGTAAATTATGGATAACGGCGGAGCGGTGCGGTCCTCGGCAGTATATATATACGCAACCATGGTGTAACATAACTGTCAGACACGGGTAAAATAATAATATTAAATAGAAAACGCATTTTTAAGTTGGCAAATGCATCAAATCGAATAAAACAGCCATCCGATTGGATTTATTTGTTAAAATTCACTTGAGTGCATTTGAAAATTTACAAATAAACTATTCAACTTTTTGTGTTACACGTAAAATTCTGATTACCGAGCTCCTTTTTTTTATGTACATTGTACATCGATGATTTATTAGCAAATAAAATACAATTTGTGGCAGAATATTAAAAAATATTGCTGTTTTTATGAATAAATATATATTTGGGTTAAATTTGGAGTGTTTTTGAAACATACAGTGACAGTGACTTTATATATTTTTAGATCGAGTTTTAGGCCTAGCGCCAGGAATGAAGAAAAAATTATAGACGCGGCATAAAAAACTAAGAGATTAAAAATATTTTAAAAAAATAAATAAACATCTGTAACGACTTTCATTGCAAGAGTAGCATATTACAACATATTTGTAAATGAAAAATATTCAGAAATCGCATTAATTTTGCTTTTTTATACATTTTGTTAATGCTTTTCAGATAGGTACAAAAAAAGGGGAAACAGTGTCTGCATGATTTGTTACGTTACACGGAATAAAATATTTAATAAAAACACTAAAATATAATAAAAGCTCACAATATTGATTTTGCTGATACTTTTATTACATTTAAACACAAACAAGTAAAAAAAAACAACGTTTTGTACACATACAATTTTATTTTTTCAAAATAAAAAAAACTCAAAATGTTTGGTAACCATTTTGTGAAACCTGCCATATCATACCGTATATACTCGCGTATAAGTCGCACCGGTGTATAAGTCGCACCCCTAGTTTAAGTTTTTTTTTCTTATATGTTGTCATTGACCCGCGCAGAAGTCGCACCCCGACTTCCCGGGTTATACTGCCTTTTAATATCTCAAAAATGCATAACTTTTAAACATAAAAGCTACTAAACATTCACCTTAGTTTGGAAACTTTCCTTAAAAAATGGTTTTAATCGAGCTTAAGGCAAACATAATCGAATAAAGGCAGGGCTTCATTTATTTTAAACAACCGATCAATAGGCCTACAGACATTAGTGAGTTGGGAAAGTAAGGTATGTGTTTCTTCATCTAAGTCTTTCCCTACACAAGTTCCTATCCTACACATAAAAAAGTCTTTGAAGTACGTCATTAGACTCAATGTCGCCTAGACTAGAGACTGGGAGGCGCCGGCATTTATGACGCGCTATACATGTGTCCTAATTACCATTAACATTGTTTGTAATGATTTCAAGTGCGTCTGCGCGATCGACAAATAATAAGCTGTGTTTTTTTTCAACTCTTACATGCAACTAATGAAAAATAAAACACACTATTGACATTTCGCGCGTCCATCTGCCAACCGTACTTTTGGAAACATCGCCTAGACCTGGGGCGGTCTTATCGGAATGCTCAACACTGCCTTATTAGTAGGCTATAGCCTATAAGCCTAGACCTTAAATACTAAATAAAACGCATCTTACATTAAAATTATCATTAATAATGGCAGGTTTCAAGATAAGGATTTTGAAAGTTCCCTTTTAAAAGCCTTTATTTATTGAAAAAAAAATAATTTTAAAATTTTATTAATTTATTTATTAATTATAAGCTTTATAAATTATAGTTAAAAGGATTTGTTTTATATGTAGGCTGTAGGCTATCTCTGTAACTGTAGGGGCTAAAGCTTGAGAGCTAAAGAATATGAGTATTAAAAAGTCAGCCAATGTTCCAATATTTTATAATGAAACATTTAATTTAAAGATCTCAAATTTGCATCTATAAATGCTATAAATTAATATTGACCAAACAATTGTGAGCCTAAATGTTTTGGTAACCATAAATTGTGAAACCTACCTTTATATAGAATTGTAAAAAAAAAATATTCCACATCTCGGCATTCTTTTTAATTTTATTTTTGTGTGCTAGTGTTTTTTATTGTTGATGTTTTTGTAAGGCTACATTTATATATATATATATTCTTTTAAACTTAAACTGTTTTTTTTTGCAGGCTCCTTGGTATCACATTGTTTTTGAAGTTGCACTTATTGTACTCATTTTCAAGATTTATATATCTCAAAGTTTTACTCCAGATAAAACTATTCTTACAGAGAAGGTAAATTAACAGTGAAAATGTATGAGTTAATACAAGATTACAAAAAGCTTTAATAAGTTTAACTTTAGCTTAGTACAGGGCTGTGGAGTCTGACTTGAGGAGTCGGGGGAAATTTGGGGTACCAGGAGTCAGAATCGACAAACAATGCACCGACGCCTACTCCTACTAAATTTAGATTGGAATTTTAAAAAAAGCAAGTTTAAATGTTCCAATTCACAAAAAGTATAATTAATGACGTTCTCTACTGTAAGAATGAAGACCAATGCATGCAGTGCCTCACATAAAAGGAAAACGAACACGTTAAGTGACCGTGCAGAAGTAAGCTTTTCATGTGCTTCACTATATGACACGCAAGGCACAATTAGGAGGCATTAGGAGCGGCAATACTTATACTTTTTATAGTGTTGTACAGAGAAGTCAGGGAGTCGGAGTTGGAGTCGGA
Organism: Anisus vortex; assembly: GCA_949126835.1. Classification (NCBI taxonomy): domain Eukaryota; kingdom Metazoa; phylum Mollusca; class Gastropoda; family Planorbidae; genus Anisus; species Anisus vortex. The sequence goes on from OX421493.1 coordinate 11,314,330, forward strand.
AGTACAAAAAACTGAGGAGTCGGAACATTTATCTACCGACTCCACAGCCTGGAGCTTAGTATTTGGTTTTAACATTAAACGCACTTGAAATAAATCAGAGTGCTGGCATTGTCCTGTCTTTTAATAAGCCCTATTCCCCGAGTGATAGAGTGACTAGAGTCTGGAGATGAATGTTTCAGTCAATGTTATAAAAGAACCTTAGATTTAATGAAAATATGCAGTTATAATGTTGCTGATGGATTTAAAAGAAAGTGATTTAGATTCTATTTTATTAGCTCTTTTTTAAACATGTATTACTTTAGAATTGAATTGAGATTCTGATGATCTTTTGAATTCAAAACATCCTACTGTATACACTGTTACAGTGTTTAGCTTTTTGTTTGTCTACATTTTTTTCTGCCTGGGAACGAGGGAAGGGAACTTGGGTTAAGGGGAACCCTAGTTCAAAAGAGCGGTGATATAAGCTGTAAGACTCTTTCATATATCAATTAGTTGAAATCGTTAACACGGCTTTTTGTTGTTTTTTGAAAAGGAAAAAGATTTGCTTGTAGAAGATTGGCAGCCTGACCCTTTAGCTCCTCATGTGCCAGATGATCATCCAATCTTACAGTCAATGGAGAAGTACTGTATAGAAGGGTGAGAGTTTTTTTTTTTCACTGTGTACTATCATTTACTATGTTCATTTTTTGAGACGCTAGTGTCATGTATATTGTTTTTCCAAGAATTGGAACACGCAATGTTTATTCTTCTCTCTCTCTCTTTTCTTACTACACGCGATATTAGGACGTTTAGTAGGAAAACGAAAGGTTCTAGGTAATGCTGGGATTCTGTGTTGATCTCAAATTCTCAGAGTCTGGGAACGACTCATTATTTAATAGGGGAAGTTCATATCGTTTTTGTTATGAGTTTTGTAATGATACCATGATTTTCACCCCTACTGGTAATGGGTCTGTCCCTTGCACCACTCGGATAGTATTTAATGATTTGTTTTGTCTGAAAGACAGAGAGTTTCAAAATATGTTCCTTTGAACGTTTGTGTTTGCACTATTTTATTCTAACTGTACATAATAGATATATTGTATATATTGAACATACCACCTGAAATAAACTATCAACAACAGTTACACTGAAGCTTCTTTGTCAAGTTACTATCCTATTGTGTTGTATACATTACTATAAGATTTATCTACTACCATAATTTACAAGAGAGGAAATGTTGGAATACAAATACTGAATTTGTGCCCAGGACTATAAGAAGAGTTCGTGTAATACTGAAACATAAATACTAATAATTAAAGTCTCCCCTAGGACTAACGAGAATTATCAGCAAGATCTACACAGCTCTGGCCACAAGGGGATTGTGGACGTAACAAAATTTGGTGGTCTCGCCCGGTATATTTGAGTTCTACTTTTCCTGACCTAGGATTGACAAGATTTGGTAGTCTCGTTCGGTAGATTTGAGTTCTACTTTTCTTGATCTAGCTGACCTATAAATATTTTGTGACATTAGTAGTACTGAGAGCGGCATATTTGTGTTTCGTTTTCAGGACTGTGAAACTATTCTTTTTAAAAAGAGGAGAGAACTGGTTTGCGTTTTTATTCCTTGGGAAGTGTGAAGATTCCACGAAGTGTTTAATATTATATTGTGCAAATTTCTGGACAAATCGTAAGTTGGAACTTTATATTTTATTATACAATATATACTACTCTACTATCACAAATATTTCGAACGCTATACTATGGCTTCGAATATATCAAGTGAGGAACTTAATGCCATGTCATTTGCTGAACTAAAAGAATTAGCTGAGTCCTTTGGGATTGAGGCAGGACAGGCAAGACCTAATCGTAATCGTTTGACCAAAGAAATTATGACATGTTTGAACGGGCAGAATGCCATGAACACTGGTAGTGTAGTTGAAGTGGGACAGAACGATATCAATGAAGGTTATGTAGCTCCCAGTGGGGGCGAGGTAATTGCCCACGGAGACGAGGTAAGAAATATGTCATCTAGATCATCAAACAATGATGAAGATGAAGGGTTGAGTGAAAACCTAAAATTCCAATTAGCTATGAAGAGAATGGAATTAGAAAGTATGGAAAGGAGAGAATTGGAAAGAATTAGGATAGAAACTGAAAGGGAAAATGAAAGAATTAGGATAGAAACTGAAAGGGAAAATGAAAGAATTAGGATTGAAAGCAGAGAAAGGATAGAGATGGCACGCATGAACAGACCTGACCATCGTAGGGACAGCAATGGTATGGATATTAGCGCAATGAAGCAACACTTGCCTATATTCAGAGAAGAAGATGTTCAAGATTTCTTTTTGCTTTTTGAGAGGATAGCTGTAGATTATCAGTTCCCTGATGATAAGATGGCTTTATTGTTAAGGTCAACTCTCAACAAAGGAAAAGCATTGGACGTAGTGTTGAGTTTAACACCCGAGGAAATAAATGACTATGAAGTAATCAAAGATAGGGTGCTAAAAAGTTATTCCCTGACACCAGAAAAATATAGAAAGCTATTTAGAGACAGAAAGAAGGCATATGATCAAACTCATGTAGACTTTTTGAGACAAAAGGAGAAAATGTTAGAACAGTGGCTAAGGTCACAGAATGTAAGTGAGTTTGATAAACTCAAGAACCTAATATTGTTTGAGGAATTCAATGATTGTATTCGAGTGGATATTAAAACCCACATCTCAGACCGAGGGGTTGAAGATGTGCATGAAGCTGCTAGATTGGCAGATAACTATGCCATAATTCACGCCAGCATAAAGCCATATTATGCTGACAAACCCAAAGTGCACAAACCAGAGTCCAAGGAGGCTAGTAAACCAAAAGAGAAAAGTGAAAACAATAATAAGAACAGTGGTGTAAATAATAATAGTAACTTAGTTCATTTCAGGAAGCAGACAGATGTAAATAAAGCAAAGGTGGTATGTTTCAATTGCAAGAAAGAGGGCCACATGAAGAAAGATTGTTGGATCCTTACCAAGAAGCAAGGTGCTATTCTACACTGTGCCAGAGTGCAGAAAGATAGCAAGCAGACAGAAGAAGTGTGCAACACAGGGTCAAGAAACTCAAAAGAAATGCGGCCGGCATCGCCCATAGTTGTGGAGTCGATGGTTTTTGAGAACAGTCTATCTAAGGTAAAAGAGAATAGCTGTACTCAATCTATTATGCTTTCAGAAGGCCGTGAGGAACAGATGGTTCCTGAAGTCCCGGAAGAGGACGACCTATCCGATTTTCGACCCTTTGTCTACGAGGGGACAGTGTCGACAGAAATCGATGTACTCAGCAAGAAGAAAATACAGATATTACGTGACACGGGTTCTGCTGTCAGCGTGATCCTGGAGGGCAGTGTGCCGTTAACGGATGCCACCAATACCGGTGAGTCTGTTGTGCTGAGAGGTGCTAGTATGGAGGCTGTGGAAGCTCCACTGCACAGAATAAAACTCGAGTCGGATATTTTTACAGGTAACATCATAGTGGGAGTGTGGCGCGCACTACCCGTCAAAGGCGTTTCCATGATATTAGGAAATGACATTATGGGCGGCAGAGTCACTGTCGAGCCCATGGTTAAAGTGTTGGAGACAAAGATGGCGGAGGACAAAAACCTACGTCCTGCCAATGAACGCCCAACATGTGCACTGACAAGAGCAATGCATAAAAAGAAGTCGGTAAAGACTCCTGCTACGCCGTGTAGTGCAACGAAAGATGTGTTTGTCTGTTCTGAAGACACACATGCGAATGAAACAGTGATAACAGAAACACCTGACATCGATTTAAGTGCTACGTTCTTTGCTGAACTAACAACTGGTGATGCAACCGAGAACGATAACATTTTGTCACCAAAGCAGAAATTGGTGAAAGAACAATTGAATGACGAAGTAATAATGCAACTCAGAATGAAAGCTGTTGATGAAAAGACTGCAGATGCAATGGCGGAATGTTTCTACATGAAAGATGAAGTGTTGATGAGAAAGTCGAAACCGCTCAACTCAGGTACAAACGAGTGGGACAGTATTCACCAGATTGTAATACCTAAGTGCTATCGTCAAGATATACTGCGTATGGCGCATGATCTTCCTTTCGCTGGTCACATGGGAGTCCGGAAAACGCACCACCGTATCCTCCCTTACTTCTACTGGCCAGGACTGAGAAGAGATGTCGAACAATACTGCAAGACTTGCCACGTATGCCAAATGGTAGGACGTCCTAACCAACGAATTCCTGTCGCTCCACTCCAGCCGATACCAGCGTTCGACGAACCATTCAGTCATATACTCATTGATTGCGTGGGCCCGTTGCCGAAAACAAAAGCCGGTTTTCAATACCTGCTCACAGTCATGTGTTCATCCACTCGCTTCCCGGAAGCCATTCCGTTGCGGAACATAACAACAGTGAAGGTGGTACAGACATGCCTACTGTTCCGGATTTTCCGGAACCGTTCCGTAAAATGGCCGAAAATTACCCCCCATTCCGCAATTCCGCATTAGACCAGTTTGTTCCGCAAAATCGGCGACTCCGAAAATGCCGACATTTTAATTAAGAAAGTAATAACGCGAAATAAACAAAAGGCGTTTGCCAACTTTTGTTTTCTTCTTGTCACTTCCGTTTCAATGTATTTGCCGGGAATGCATTTATGGCTTCGCGGCACTGCCAAAGCTACTTGATAACATTGCCGATTTTGCTATGTTGAATAATTTTAGAGAAACTAAAACTAAACTAATCGTTGCTAGCCGAAAACAAAATATTACCTTCTAGTTACTTAATAAAAGTAGCTGCTAAATTAAAATTTTAAATAAAGGAAATGATATTTTCCCTAGGCTTCTGCTATGGCTATGCTATACTATAACTAGTATAACTATAACTATATAATAATAAAAATCGGCTAGTAATAGTAGTAAAACTGATGTTGATGTAAGTGTAGCCTAATAGAACTAGAACACTTGAATAGACACTGTGTTAGTGCCTAGTGCATTTAGCTAGGCCTATTCAAGCCTATTGAAATACATTTCTTTTTAATTTATTTATTCATACATTGACTTAATTACTTAATTTAATTAGGCGTAAAGTGGTCTAGACTTTTAGACTTAGTCCTAGGACTAGGCTATACTTATACCTATGAACTTAGTTAGTTTTACCAATATGAATATATCAAGCATTTATAATAAGTTGATACTCATTTACCTTGGCCTTAGTCCTTAGTTTAGAATATAGGCCTAGATAGGCCCTAGCTAGGTAGACATACTGATTAACTTGACTTTAACCACTTTCTGAGTTTCTGTCCTATGCCTAGGCCTTAGACTTTTAGTAGATTGAAAGGTTTATTTAAATAAAAAAGCAGCATTGTAATTATTGCCTAAAAGCTTAAAATCATATAGCAAGGCTACATAAAAAAGCCACTGTTTTTCCCTTCAATAGGTTTATAACCTTAGTTAAACTTAAATAAATGTATCCCCCCCCCCAATATTTTTTTTTTCATTAAATATATTGTCTTAGATTGTATTTTATATTTTATATATATAATTATAAATTTACAGTGTTATTACTGTAAATGAATACATTTTTCCTATGTATTTTAATTATATTATTTAGCGTTTATATTATATATTGGCTCGAAAATGCTTCCTCCGCGCTTATGTTCCTCATTTTGGTCCCATGTTCCTCATTTTTACCTTGGGTGTTCCTCATTTTGATTTGTGGAGGTAGGCATGTCTGGTGGTAGACGCCCTGACAAATTTCTTCACACGTTATGGCCTACCGAAGACAGTACAGTCCGACCAGGGGACTAACTTTACTTCGAACATTTTCAAACAAGTCATGGAACAATTAGGGATAAGCCATAGGCTATCAAGTGCCTATCATCCTGAGAGCCAGGGAGCTCTGGAAAGGTTTCATCAGACATTAAAATCGATGCTTAAAAAGTACTGTTATGAAAACGAGAAAGACTGGGATAAGGGTGTGCCTTATGTACTGTTCGCTGCAAGGGAGGCCACTCAGGAATCCCTGGGGTTTAGCCCATTCGAACTTGTGTATGGACACTCAGTCAGAGGTCCGTTGAAACTTCTACATGAAACTTGGCTAACGGACAGTGAACCGATTGGACTTTTGTCATATGTAGATAAATTTAAAAATAGGCTTTATCATGCTTTTAACCATGTGAAGATTCATTTTCCACAGATGCAGGAGCGTATGAGACAGAACTATGACCGTAAAGCTACAGCTAGAACTTTTGCACCAGGTGACAAAGTTCTTGTGTTTCTACCTTTGCAAAATCAGCCTTTAAGTGCAAAGTTTAGTGGACCCTATGAGATAGAGTCAAAGCTTGGCGAGGTCAATTATTTGATAAAGACTCCTGACCGGAGACAAAAGCAGAGGGTATGCCATATTAATTTGCTTAAGCCCTATGTTTCCAGGGAAAAGAGTAAACCACGGGAGGTCCCCATGATTTCATTAGCTAGGGTCCCGACGGATTTATCTAGGATAGAATATAAGTTTGCAGAAAGTAAACTTAATAATACAGATGCCCTTAAGAGTTTAGATACAAGGCTAGAACATCTTCCGGTAGAAGATAAGGAGAAGATTATTGAGCTTGTACATGAATATAAGTCACTGTTTACAGATGTTCCCAGGAGGACACATCTAATAGAACACGATGTAGTATTAACTGAGGGTGCCAGGCCAATTAAACAGCATCCATATAGAGTTAACCCCATCAGACTTGAACATATTAGAGCAGAGGTGAAGTATATGTTAGAAAATGACATAGTGGAAGAATGTGATAGCGAATGGTCTTCACCCTGTGTGTTGGTACCAAAAGCCGACAACACATTGCGGTTTTGTACAGACTTTAGGAAATTAAATAATTTGACAAAGACTGACTCGTATCCCATTCCTCGTATTGATGACCTCATTGATAAGATAGGTGATGCGACGTATGTGACAAAAATTGATCTTCTCTCCGCGTACTTTCAGATTCCTTTGACGCCACGGGCACAGGAAGTATCCGCCTTTGTGACACCTGACGGACTTTACAGGTATAAGGTCATGCCATTCGGACTCCGTAATGCCCCTGCGACGTTTCAAAGGCTTATAAACACCCTCACTCGCGGTATCTTCCAGTGTAATGCCTACCTCGACGACATAGTGGTGTATACAGACATGCCTACCGTTCCGCTTTTGGCGTATTTGTTCCGCTTTCTTATACAAAAACACACTTTGTTCCGCCGTTCCGCTTTCTACTAGTTTTGTTACGCCAAATTGGAAAGTTTGGGTTTTTCATGGGTTTAAAAATAGTCCATGTCTAGGTTGATCAAACAAAGGCACAAATAAAGTGGCAATGCTATAATTATCATTACTTGGGTTTTCTGGGTTTATTAAAAGAGATATTGTGGGCTTTTCTAACGTTTTTTGCGGCATTACGCGTGTTTGGCAATTAATCTTCTTTTCCTTTACTTTATTGCTAAGATTGGGAATATATCTAAACGTCCGGGCTCAGAAAGTTTAAATATGACTTGTTCAAACTGTAAAAAAACTAATTCAGTGTTATTGGAAGGAATATTCAGAGGAGTTTATTCAGCAAATGTGACTTTAATGTTCTTTGTAGGCCTACTAGATCTAGATCCATTGCAAATTGTCTGTAAAACGTAAGCCTACCTACATTCTAAATAGCTAATGTTGTTTTTTTTTGTTATAAAAGATTGTTAGATAAAGAGTGTTCCGCTTTTTTGTTGAAAAATCCTCTTTTTCACCAAGATTGTTCCTCTTTTTAGTCCTTAGGGGTAGGCATGTCTGTGTATAGTACAGATTTCAAGACACATGTCAGTCAACTACGACACTTGTTTGAACGACTGAATAACGCCAATTTGACAATAAACCTGGCTAAGAGTCAGTTTGGACATGCCACTATCGAGTATCTTGGACATGTAGTGGGTGGTGGAAAGGTTAAACCAGTAAATGCTAAAATAGAAGCTATTCAGAATGTCCCAGTGCCACAGACAAGGAAACAACTCCGTAGTTACCTTGGAATGGCCGGGTATTATCGTAAGTTTTGCCAGGACTTTTCTACGGTAGCTTGCCCCTTAACTGACCTACTAAAGAAGAACAATCGCTTTGTTTGGTCTGACAAGTGCCAAAAGGCGTTTGATGAGTTGAAGTTAAGATTATCCAGGGCACCTATTTTGGTGACCCCGCGTTTTGATAGACCCTTTAAAATTGCAGTAGACGCGTGCGATACTGGGATGGGAGCGGTGCTGACTCAGCAGGATGACCACGGAGAAGAGCACCCGGTGTGCTACCACTCACAGAAATTCAATATCCATGAACGTAATTATAATACAAGTGAGAAGGAACTTTTAGGGTTGATCCTAGCGTTAAAACAGTTTGATTTCTATGTAAACAGCTCTGGGTACCCGATAGAAATACTGACCGACCACAACCCTCTGACTTTTCTCTCCAGGGTCAAGCAAAACCAGAGGCTTGTTAGATGGAGCTTATTCCTCCAAGCCTATGACTTAAACATAAAACACCTGAGGGGTAGGGACAACGTCACAGCTGATACTCTATCTCGGGTGCTACATGATTGACTGAATAACCCATACTTCTTTTTTCAGATCATCTCACTTATTCATTAAGAATGTTTCATGATAACCTATCATTCGTTTGAATTTTGATTATGGAATACCTATAGAATACTTGTATCATACAGAAGTCAAGTCTTTTGAAAGTATTAATAATTTTTATAATCATGTATAATATTGATGTTCTGATATATTTTAAATTCATTTGATTATGGAAAAGAAATTCCATTTAAATGTTGATGCATGATGCAATAAATATATAATATGCACATATTTACTTGATATGGATGGATAAAAGTAATTGTCATCACATGCAATTAAGTGGGAAAACTTTGAGCTAGTTGATTTATTATCTTGTTTTATTTTAGTTAATGAATGGAACTAAATAATAATATGTACAATTTTTATCTTAGAAAGAGATGTAATATCAATTGGTATAAATTAATAGATAATATTGGAAATCTATTGCTAAATTGTTATATCATGGCAATAGAATGGGAAAAAAACTAGTGGATATTCACTATGTTGTATATAGGTTGTTATATATTCCATATATCCGGGAATGGAGGGAAACAAAGGTACCTAAAGGTGAGCACTCATTCAACCCTGAACAATCTTTTATATTAAACTTTTAAATTTGCCAAAAACGCATAATAGTGGATTACATTTTAATATTTAGATTACTGTATTAATCGTAACTAGAGTGTATTTTCTCCTCTATTTGAGAAAAGGGGAAGTATCATCATCTTAGGTATGAACCCTGTTAATGTCAAGTTGACACTGTAATTTAAAGGGGAAGTAACCTATAGTTTGATTCGAGTTATGTATTACTTATCTTTTGGTTTGTATATTAGAAGTAAACTGTTGGAAATTGACAAGAGTTTGAGCAATGTTATATTTGTTTAATAGATTAAAACTTTTTGCAAATTTTTGGTGGAAATCCACACAACTGTACATAGTTAAAATAAGAATGACTAGAATATTTTTGAATTATTTGTACTTGTTGAGACATTAGTTAATATTAATACTAACGGTGAAATATTTGTCCATCACGTTATAATCACAATTACCATTGGGTAGTGACACTTTTTATAATTTAGTTGTGCCAGTGTGCCATGTTTGCTTAAATTGTCTAATAATCTTCCATTGATTGTTGGTTATTAAAACGATAGTGTTAAGTACGAAAAATGTACCATGTTGAGTATTACTTGGGTAATTATGGTACATTATTTCTTTCATTGGGTGGGGGCGTGTCATGTATATTGTTTTTCCAAGAATTGGAACACGCAATGTTTATTCTTCTCTCTCTCTCTTTTCTTACTACACGCGATATTAGGACGTTTAGTAGGAAAACGAAAGGTTCTAGGTAATGCTGGGATTCTGTGTTGATCTCAAATTCTCAGAGTCTGGGAACGACTCATTATTTAATAGGGGAAGTTCATATCGTTTTTGTTATGAGTTTTGTAATGATACCATGATTTTCACCCCTACTGGTAATGGGTCTGTCCCTTGCACCACTCGGATAGTATTTAATGATTTGTTTTGTCTGAAAGACAGAGAGTTTCAAAATATGTTCCTTTGAACGTTTGTGTTTGCACTATTTTATTCTAACTGTACATAATAGATATATTGTATATATTGAACATACCACCTGAAATAAACTATCAACAACAGTTACACTGAAGCTTCTTTGTCAAGTTACTATCCTATTGTGTTGTATACATTACTATAAGATTTATCTACTACCATAATTTACAAGAGAGGAAATGTTGGAATACAAATACTGAATTTGTGCCCAGGACTATAAGAAGAGTTCGTGTAATACTGAAACATAAATACTAATAATTAAAGTCTCCCCTAGGACTAACGAGAATTATCAGCAAGATCTACACAGCTCTGGCCACAAGGGGATTGTGGACGTAACACTAGGAATGACTGTAGCTAATGATAATCAATTTAATATAAGTATATCTTTTAATGAGCTGCACAATATTTTGTTTTCTATTTATATATTAATGTATTATTTACTTCACTATTGCATAAAGATATTTCTACTCTAATATAGTCAAAATGGAAAATACATTACTGTGAATGGCAAGTCGTGTATCAACATGTCCTCATTTAATTTTTTATCCATGGTTGGGAAAAAGCAGTTACAGGTATGCTTGCTTAGAACTAGGGTAAAAAAAATGCTTTATTTCTTCTTATTATAATGGCATGTGAAATAAAAACAATGAATGAAAGATAGATAAGTAAAAAAAACAAGGATAATCCTTAACCCTACACTTATAATCATATAATAGAGATTATTGTTGACAAGAGATTGTTTTATCTTTTGTTTAGGACAGAGCTGTGAAAGCATTAAGAGTGTATGGTGTTGGGTCATGTGGTCCCAGAGGATTTTACGGAACCATGGGTAGGCATATTTTTAATTGTGAACTTTTGTCTCATGACAGAGAATATATTGAACAAGAGGTTCCATAATTGACATAGTTTGAATAGAAAATTGTACTGATTTTGTTTGGGCTTTACTTACATACTTTGCATGGTTCTCTGATTGAGCCTCCCTGTTTGATTCAGTCTGCATATAAATTTTTTATGGTTCTATTTCTTTTTTTTTTTTTTTTTAACTATGCATTTTTTTTTAAAGAAATATAATATGATTGTGCTTATTAGAAATGTGTTTGTATTTATTTTTTTCTGTCAGATGTACATTTAGAGCTTGAAGATGAACTAGCCAAGTTTATGACCAGCGAGGAAGCAATTTTATATTCTTACAGCTTTGCTACTATAGCAAGTGCAATCCCGGCCTATTCTAAAAGAGGAGATCTAATTTTTGCGTAAGTTGTCATGGCATTACTTTATGAACTTGCTTCATAACATATATAGAATATATTTTTCACTTCCTAAGATGCCCAGCTGGTATATATTTAATAATTTCTAAATATTTGCGCACAGGGATGAAAATGTGGGATTTGCAGTACAGAAAGGTCTTGTTGCCTCTAGAAGTCACATTAAATGGTTTCGTCATAATGACATGGAGCATCTGGAATCACTTCTCATAGAACAGGAAAAAGCTGATAAAAAAGTAAGAGTTTTTTTTTAAAGAAAATAAAAACACTTTTTAATGAAAGTCAGAATTGTGTTGGTGTTTCTTCTGTAAAGTTGTAGGAAAGAAAAAAAATAATGGGCCAGTAGATAATGTTTTACCTTTTTTTTTAAAATAAATATGAGTAAAGTTTGAAGCCACAATGTAGATAACTGTAAAGTTTTCTTGTCTAGAATCCCAAGAAGGCAAAAGTAACAAGGAGATTTATTGTTGTGGAAGGCTTATATCTAAACACTGGAAATATCTGTCCTCTACCTAAGCTGGTAAGAAATCTCTTTGAGTCAAGTTAAAAAATTAAGAATAATATTTTAGGAAAGCTGTAATTGTCAATTGAATACACAATCATTATAGATATTGTTTTTCTAAACTCTGATCTGTTGAATTGAAATAGTTATGATGTTTGAAAGTACATATTTTCAAATAATTTAGTAAGTTCTTTAGTGACAGTAAATTTGTACACATTGGGTGTTGTCCCCTTCAGGTGGAGTTGAAGTGGAAATACAAAGTTCGTATTTTCATTGATGAAACAATGTCCTTTGGTGTTTTGGGTGCTGCAGGCAGAGGAGTGACAGAGCATTTTGACATCAGTAGGGACAACATTGACCTAATAACTGGATCGCTTGAAAACTCTATTGCCTCAGTTGGGGGCTTCTGTTGTGGAAAGAAGTTCATCATTGACCATCAGGTAAAAATGAGACTTATCTTATACATTACAGACGCTCCTTCAATAAAGAAGATTATTGTGTCCTACGCACATCCGTGGTTTGAGTCTAGTCCTGCATTTCCATTAGGGTTTTAAATGATGTTAAGTTAGTAGATTTCCATTTTTTGTAGGCAATCCATTCCATGCCTGGATGCCACATGGGAAGAATATACATTTCATACCACATTTTTTATTTAACTCTATTTTGAGCTGTGAGGGATAGAGTAACAGTTTTATAATTGAGTAAACTATACAAAAAAGAAAATGAATGACACTTTTTGGTAAATCTTGTTGAAATAGTTTCTTGTATGTTTACTTATGAATAAAAATATCTCATTAGCATTTACATTTGTTTTGATAGCTCTCAATTATAAGAATTACTCTGATCATATATGTTGAAATACAAATGGCCTTACATAAAAATTTGATCTTAAAATGTTTGTTTTTGATTTTCAAAAAATATATATTTTCCTATGCACAAATAGATCAATTTTTTTGGAATCCTTTGCAGAGATTGTCTGGCTTGGGATATTGTTTTTCTGCCTCTCAGCCTCCTATGTTGGCTGCTGCAGCCATTGAAGCACTTCACATATTGCAAGAACAACCCCGTGAGTAACTTATTATTTACTGTAGTTGCCATTGAGAAATTAGCAATGTCATTTGGGCACTGTGTGCACTTGGTCATTAATACTAATGCCAGCTTTTCTGGGAGATATATTGATTCTCACCATGTAGTCTATTGAATAAACTCTTTGGTTCAGAAATGGCCATAAAAAATAAATCACATTATGCAGTATATTAAAAATTTGTTTGACATCTCTTGAAACTGTTTGAAAGTTCTTTAGTCACGCTTTATTGAATTTAAATGTTTGATTATAATTTATGAGCTAACTTTCTTTCTCTCTTTCAAACTAGGTTTACTTGTAGACCTTCAAGAAAACTGTGTAAAGATCCATGACAAGTTAAAGAAGTGAGTAGCATAATTTGTACTTAGAGATGGGTAGGCTTGTAAATGATACAAGTGGAAATAAAAAATTATAATATATGATCTGTGCCATATGTCATTTTGTACCTATAATTAGATCATTTCTACATTTATATCTACACATATATACAGAGACCTCTATGTTCATGGTGTATACATGTTCACACTTTAATGTTTTAATGTGCGAATGTTGTAAAGTTGTCTACTGTGTAAAGAGTTCGCGTGAAGTGGCTAGCACTTGCCTGTATCCTACCGCAAGTCACGATTCTTTGGATCTGTCCTCAGCTTGACCCAAATTCATGTAATGGGTGATCCTATTTCACCGATCAAACATTTGCTGTTGACGGAGCCTGCCAGTGACCGTGACCTTGACATGCGTACCCTTGAAATGGTTGTTGATTATGTAAGTATCCATGTTAACATTTTAAAAACTTGTTAACATTCACCTGTAATTCTTTTAATTAAAACGCGTCAAAGAAAATTGTAAACTTATCTGTTACAAATGCTCCTTCCATGGAGAAGATTATTGCGCCCTATGCATATGTGTGGTTTGAGTCTAGTCCTGCATTTTCATAAGTGTTTTCAATGATGGGGAGCTATTTGTTTTCCTGGTTTGTTCAGGCAACCCATTCCATTTATGTTTTTATATGTGATCTTATGAGTAATGGATTCACTTAAATTTTTACATATGCCTGTACGTTTTTTCCCTTTTTTTTTTTTAGCAAATAATTAGTTGCTAGTATTTTTAATGGTAACAAAGAATGGTGCTTTTGTTTTTTTCATTTTCTTCTTCTTAACCCAATGAATACGTTTCGCCGCACCCTGCGTCACCGCGATTTCGGCTGAATACGTTTAGCCACTCTCTGCGTCACCAATGGTTTGTTCCATACCCTCGGTGTTTCAGCTTTTATATTCAACTATTTTATTTATAGCTTTTAAATCTTTTTATTCAGAAGAGTTTCTACTTCCTTTGTTGTGAATTTTCTTGTGTTTATTTCCAAAATTTGCGTAGTTTTTACTAGTTTTAACAGCGATTAAAATTTGTAAACAAATATCAGCTGATTCTAATGGCTTCCACTAGTTCTACCGATACTACTCCTAGGTCTGGTCGTTCGAGAATTCGCTGCTTGACTGCAGAAGAGGCAAGTAAATTGATTTGTTTAGACGATTCTTTAGATTCGTTTGAAAACAATGTAGATGACGACTTTGATGAAAACTTGTTATTTGAGGATAGCAGTGATGAGGAATATATTCCCCCGGTCACAAAAAGGCCTAAGTTATGCCCTGGCCATGGTAAAGGGAAGGGAAAAGGTAAAGGTAAGGGGAAAGGAAAGCAGGTGGCTACATCTAGTTCACCTAGTCCTAGGCCTAGTCCTACTGTTACAGTAGGGTTAGACATAAATTTTAGTCAAAATGATAGGCCTAACACTGATCTAACTAGAGAGCCAGAGTGGTCAGAAGTCACTACTGGACACACTGAAAACAATTTTCGTTTTCACCCACTTAGAACTCCTGGTGTTTGTCCTAAGCTTCAAGCAATTGAAGACCCAACCCCTATTGAATTCTTCAATGAGCTTTTTGATGATAATGTCAAGGACTACATTGTTGATTCAATAAATGCATATGCTAAAAGAAAGGTCCATCTAAATACACCTGCACTGAAACGCTCCGTGTTCAATAGATGGAAGGACATAACCAGGCATGAACTGGATAAGTTCATAGCGGTTCTTATTTACATGGGAATGTACAAAAGGCCAGCAATTGTTGATTATTGGGCTATGTCTGCTGAATCCTATGTTCCCTGGATACACCATGTTTTCAACCGACAAAGGTTTCAGGACATATACCATTCAATGCTACACTGCGGGGAAGAAGCATCAGAAGGCAAAGATAAAATTGAACCGTTTATGAACTTACTTCTGAACAAGTTCAGAAATGGATTTTACCCATTTCAGGATTTGAGCATCGATGAAATGGTTATAGGCTACAAAGGCAGATGGCAGTTCAAACAGTATAATGCCACCAAGCCTAGCAAATACCACATCAAGACCTTTGGTCTATGTGATTCCACCACTGGGTATGTTGTTGACATTTTGACCTATTTTGGGGCAAATACATCATATAACCCCGAAATAGATAAAGATGGAGGACAAGCTGTCCAAGTTTTTAATACTTTGCTACAGCATGTAGGGACTGGCCACAAAATATTTGCTGACCGATACTATACATCCAGAAAACTTTTGGACTATCTTATTTCCAAGCATCAGTACTATACTGGAACACTGAACATAAACCGTGTTGGCTTTCCCTTGGAAATAAAGTCCTTATCCCTTCAACACAAAGAAATGAGATGGTACATGAATGACAAAAAAAGCATGCTTTGTGTTGCATTCAGGGATAAAAAAGCTAAAAAAAATGTCATACTTGTTTCATCCGATGCAAGGGTTTCTACTACCGAGACAAAAACAATGGTAAAACCTGAAATGATTAACATTTACAATCATAAGATGAATGGATGTGATAAGCTGGACCAGAAAGTGACCTACTACTGTGTCTATGAAAGAAAAACTCTGAAATGGTGGAAAAAGATTTTCTTCTGGTTGTTGGAAGTTACTCAAGTCAACTCTTACATTTTGTTCACCCTATGCCAAACAGCCGATCAGAACAGGATGAGTCTAAAGGACTATAAACTTCTGCTGATGCGTCAGTTGACTGGGAATGAGACAGTGGAATCTCTAATTAGACCACCAGGAAAAGGCCCAGAGACAGGATCCATGGAAAGGACAAATGAAAGACAGCACCTTGTCGACTACGACGAACGAGACCGGTCTTGTGCTTATTGTTCTACCGCTACTAAGCGCGTTCGCACACACTTTTACTGTACTGGTTGTGAGGCTAAACCTCATCTTCATCCTAAAGGATGTTTTAAGGCCTTTCACTCAAAGTGATAGCCTATTTGTAAATATTCTGTGTACATTAGTGTAAATATTTTGTGGATAGCATTTTAAATATTCATTTTTTTTAAATGTATTCAGGACACTTGTGATAGAAAAAAAATCATAACTTAGTTATTTGTGGAACTATTGCATTCAAACTTTCCCAATACTTTAGATATATAATTAGACTTATTTTCGGAAAATATGATTTCAATTGGATTATTATTAGTTCATTTATGAGCTGGTGAGTAGACATTTAAAATTTTTTTTTATTGTTACTTTTTCATGACCCTGTCATTGTACCTCAAAACTTTTTCTTTTTATATCTTTTTATCACTCGTCTATGAATACAAATGTATTCCTTGTCCAATTAGCTAAACTCTGATATGCAACATGACATATTTTTGAAAAATAGCAAGCAGAGAAAAAAAGTTAAAAATCTTCATGTTGAATGAAATTTAAGCCCCTTTTTTTTACAGCGTTCCTTTGAAAAAAACCGACGTATTAAATGGGTTAAGTGACTTTCCAATCCTTATTCTAGAATTAATATTGAATTTGATCTCATTTTTAGGCCATGGATCAGGGTGTTGCATTGACTATTGGTCGCCATCTTGATTCAGAAGAAAATAACCTTCTGCCTCCCAGGTGAGTAATTATTAGTATAATTAGACCAAAACACTTTAAAACATCAGGTTTAAAAAAATAACTTCCAATGTCTGATTCAATATTTGTTTATTACAATTAAATACTTTGATAACAAATTCAATTTGATAAAGTTTTTTCTCAACAATTGCTATTGTGATACAGTTCAATTATTTTAAAAGACTTAAATCTAATGGAGATTTACAATAAAGTGTCAGATTTTGATTAATAGATGAAGTTAAGTCCTAGGCTTGTGAGGCCTCTCAATTCAGGGAATCAAAACAATTCAACAGACAAATAATTAATAATAACATTTTATAAATAACTATGGAAATGTTACATTAAACAAGGTGTATTTATTATGTCATTTGTTGTGTGTGCAAGTTTTGCAATGTTTTTGTTACTCAATGTTAAATGTGCTCTGGGCTTACATTATGTTTGTTGGCAGTGCTATATAAACAAATAGTATTATTATATTTGAACATTTCAAGATTCAAAGATGGTATCAATAGAGTTTAAACATTTTTAAAACATTTGCCTACAAAACTTTCAAACATGGATTTTGAAAACTGGCTGTGTCAATAGTGTGCGGACGATGGCAAATACAAAAACTCATAAACTTGTAGGTAACAGAAGGGCTGTTTGGTAATATGGCACTGCAATAAAAACAATGTATAAATACATCTTTATCTGTGCCTCAGAACTAGGATGTGAAAATTTACCCATGGATATTTGCCTTTGAATATTTCTATACTTTTACTTTTAAATCATTAACTGTTACTGGAGGGCCTCACGGCTTTGTTTTCAGCATAGTATGGACCATGTAGGTAAATCTAGAAGATAAGTAAGTACCCTTTAGACCAAACTGATCACAGGGGTGGTGAAGCAGCGTTCAGGATTTGAACCCAGGACCTTCAGATCACCAGTCGAACGTGCCGCTGCTCAGCTATCTTGGCCCATTAATCTAGAAGATGATTGTCACAAATCATTTTATGCAGGGGGGAAGGGGGAGGGGGAATTCCATTATGTAATAAAAGTAAAAATCACATTCTTGTTTTCCAACTTGCTTATTGCTGGAAAATTCATCACAATTTTGTGCAGCTGGTCATTGACTGCTCTTGTTTGTTTTGTTTAAATCCCTCTCAGCATTCGTCTGTCAGTCAACTGTGAGCTAACAGATGAGGAAATCAACAAGGTTGTGTCTGTTATCTCTGATGCTTTTAGAGAAGTCTTGCAGAAGTTGAGGTAAGTTGTTTTGAGAGTTGGCTAGTTATTTTGAGGCAGCTAAGATCAAAGGGTGTCAAAATAGATACGATTCTGTCATTTTGGCTAAATAGAAGGGGTCTGGACACATACTGTATATGGGTGTATGTTAATGCTTACCGGAAACAGACCTGGATCTTCACTGTGGTCAGCTGGACTACGTTCGTCTGCACTGAGCTATTATGCTATTTCATGAGAATAATTGCACAGAGAGCCTAACTAGCTGTTCCACGACTGATTGATCCGCCCTTCGAGTTGTGAACTCTGTATGGGTTCAGTGATGTTTTCAACCATGCTCAAATAGCGCAGAAACAGGTAGAGCATATCATGCCAAAGGAAGGGCAAGGGGCTTGATAGAGTCCTAAATGTGCCTCCTATATAAAAAAAAGAGTTGAGCTTAAGTGACTTTATTGACTTAACAAAAAAAGGTATCTTTTTTTGCTTTAGGTCTAATGGAAAATTAGATTTATGTTGACTGCCTTTCAAATTTCAGCTCTGTTGACATGAAAAGTCCTTTGGATTCAGTGAAACATGGTGATGGGGAGCCTATTGCTTCAAGATAGACAAGCAGATTTGTGTCCCCCTTTCATTTATCTGTCAAGCAGAGTTGTGTCCCCCCTTTTTGGTGTGTGTATTTACCATGTCTGGCGTTTAGATGGAACAAAATATTTTTTGGTATCACATGACGTTTTAATTTAGTGTGCGTTTATTTCACATGCATATATTTCACATTTCATTGCTGATTATTTCTCTGATTTTTATCAAGTAGATTTGTAGTCACGAAGTCAGTTTTTTTGGTTGTTTTTTTTTCTTCATTATATTTTTTCTTTTCAACCTTTGTGTTTCTATGCAGAATAGATTTTCATTTTTTAAAGTTTCACTTCAAATTATTTCATTAATTTACAATCAAAATGAACAAAAAAAAATTTCCCATTTTTTCTCTCTGTTTGTTGAGTACTTGTATACTTTTTTATTTTCATATCAGCATATTTTTTATTATTGTTTTGTGATGTAACAACAAAACTTTAAGCAGAACCTGTCCAACATTCATCCCTAGCAAATTCAGTTTATAGTTTATTTTGTAAATTTTACCTTCTACCCTAAAATAAATTTAAAAAAAAAAGAACTGTTAAGAGCTTAGTAAACTTAGTAAGATTTCAATTGTGTATGTAAGCATTGTTATAGCTATTTTAAAAAAAATGTTATTTTATATAATTTGATATTGATACAGATTAAAGCCTTTAATATTATAACCACGGCCCATTTTCATTTAGACCCTAATGTAAAATTTTAAATTTTTCTTTCAATTATAGACTATTCCTGTCTATTTCATTGCCTTATGTCTTGTACACTGTACACATCTAATTGAAAGCCAGACTAATTGGGTATGTCTTGTACACTGTACACATCTAATTGAAAGCCAGACTAATTGGGTATGTCTTGTACACTGTACACATCTAATTGAAAGCCAGACTAATTGGGTATGTCTTGTACACTGTACACATCTAATTGAAAGCCAGACTAATTGGGTATGTCTTGTACACTGTACACATCTAATTGAAAGCCAGACTAATTGGGTATGTCTTGTACACTGTACACATCTAATTGAAAGCCAGACTAATTGGGTATGTCTTGTACACTGTACACATCTAATTGAAAGCCAGACTAATTGGGTATGTCTTGTACACTGTACACATCTAATTGAAAGCCAGACTAATTGGGGATGAAAACTTTTTTTAGTTACCCTGCAAGATAATTATAACCCTGAAAAAAACTATCATGAAACTGTGGTCAAGATTTGTGCTGTAAACTGTAAATCTATGTCATTTACTTATTAGCATCACATAAATGAATATATTTCAATGACCTTAATTGAAACACTCTTATTTAAAACAGTTTTTTTTTTGTTTTTAACAACAGATACTTTAACAAACACAAGAATCTTTATTCATTTTTTGTACACTAACAATGTTGATTTAATTTTGTCAGCACATAATACACATTATTAGCCTATTCATTTATTCAATAAGCTCAATGCAATCTTCATATTGTTTAATAATTTATCATTCATGGAAAGGAGGGGGGGGGTTTATAAAGTAAAAGTCTAATTGAATGATTTTGCCTTTAAAAAAAACAACAACCTTGCTCAAGTTAAAAAAACATTTTCTTTCATTATTTGGTTGTACTCATCACATTTCTAGGCCAAAGTTACATTTTGACTTTGCAATGTTTTTTATTTTTTTTTTTAACTTATAAACCTTTATATAACTTTTTATTAGTTTTACAACTGTGTATATTAGGTTGTATTGTTTTTTTTTAAGAAAGTATTCAATCAGACACTTATTGTCAGAAATGTGGATAAGATGTATAATAATTATAAATGTAATTTATTCTGGCTGTGAGGTGATTAAATTTTATATATAAACTATGCAAAAAAAAATGCTTGCTAGAAATTTTGAGACCAGATTATTGATCATTGTCTGCATGCTTGATTAGATACATTGTATTTTACCACCTGTGCTTATGTCAAATTTAGTTTGGTGAGTCAAGTTGACATGTAGGTCAACTAGAACAGTGATTCCCAAATCGAGTTCCGCGGCAGTGGCGATTCCCAAGGGGTTCAGCGAGACTGTGAGCACTGGCACTTGATGATGCAGTAGTCAACAGTTTTAAATCCTTAACATTTTTTTTTTAAAACAGTATGTGATCCGTGACACAAACAAAACTGGTGCCATAATAGTTTGGGAACCACTGGTCTAGATTAAAGGCTTTAGTCTGCTTATCCTTTTTCATTTGATATGACATGAGCTGTAACTGTCTGTGGCTAATATGATGAAAAACTACCTGTGCTAGCCTTGGGGTGTACTTAGCCAGCTCTGGGATACATTTTTGGTTTAAGCAGGGCTTTTTGTGATGTAAAAGTTCAGGTAGTGTTCTGAGAGCCTCGGATTCATGCATGAAGGTTCAAAGGTCACAACAGTAGCTCATATCAAGTTCTTATTTATTTTTAATTCATTCTTTCTGTCCATACTCCACTTTTTACCGTAGTTTATTAGCAGACACTAAAATTCAGACAGCAACCTTCTCAATCCCAGGGGATTGTGTGGCCAGCTGATGTAGTGCTCCTATTAGAACTAAATAGGACTTTTCATTTTATACCCTGGGATATAAAAAAATACCAAGCCTGGCAGAGATTCAAACCTGTTGCCTTTTAAACACCAATCCCACGCACTACTGGTAGTTTGATGGTTGCATCCCATTAATTGAGACTTTCAAACTGGGGCGTCTGGTTTAAAAGACAAGAAAATGTTAGTTTGTTGACACTGTCTTGATATTATTTAACAATATACTACCGTCGATAAAATCTACATTACTTTCTTCAATACAATGGGGAATATGGTGTAGAGTTGTAAGTGGGAGTGTAAAATGAGGAAACTCTACAAGTCTAGCCAAGAAGTATAGAAATGATCCACATACTCATATGAATATATATATATTAATAATATATTATTATATCAGTGCTTTGTTTGTGTTAGTGAAAATTTGGTGATCCTGTTTTTAAATCCATACAGTACTGGCATAACAATTATTACAATTATTATTTTGTACACCATATTCTTACAATCTTGTAATTTAAAAAAAAATTAAAATCACTTTTTGTCTATTGGTTTATCAACAAGAAAATTGGACATAATATTTGCTGTGTTTGTAAATTTTTTGATTTTTTAAAATAATAAAATGATATTCTCCAATTTGTGTGTACATTCATGTTTTATATCCAGGCGAAATTTGAAGATATAAAAGAGTAATAGTACTAATACTAATAGTGTGTAGTGTACAGAATTACTAGTAATTAATTGGTCCAATTGGGCAATTAAAAATACCTTTAAGTTACTTGAGTAGTCAATGTAAGTCATGAAAAGATCGTGAACTTTTACAAAAAGACCTAGATGAACTACGAAAATTGGGAATCTAGCTGGAGTAGCGGTATGTATTTTCACCTAGAAAAATGCCAAGTGAACTAATAAGGGTATCCAAGAAAAAGGGACAAATAATAACAAACTACTTCATTCATGGTAAAGAACTAACTCCTAACAAGTATCTAGGAGTAATAATAAATGATAAGTTATCTTGGAACCCTCATATTTATGAAGTAATTAAAAAATGGAACAAAACAGGATTCATAAAAAGGAACTTTTACAAATATAATAAGAATATAAAACTAAAATGCTATCTCACATTAGTTAGGCCTATAGCCTACTAGAATAATAATATGCAGCATCTGTATGGGACCCATCAACTAAAGAAAACATTAAAAAATTAGAACAAATTCAAAAAAGAGCTGCAATGTTCAAAACTAGTGAATATTCCCAATTAACACGAGTAACACCATTAGTCCAATCACTAAACATAAAAACACTAGAGCAGGATTCGTCAAACTAAGGCACGCGTGCCAGACTTGGCACGCAGAGCAATTTTCAGTGGCACGCTAAAGAGACCTCCCAAAAGGAGATTTTTCAATGCAAACTATAACATGAAAATCACCCTGTAGGCCTACGTCGAGTATTAAAGTTCAGGAAAGTTTGTGTGCAAAGATCTTATCACTGGACTGGCGATCTGTGATTGAATCTATTGTTAAAATAGTCGATTTTATAGCTACTCACCTTTTATTGACTTACAGGCAATTCAAGTCTCTTCAACAGGAAATTGATACGGAATATAGAGATCATTACATTAGACGAGGTTAAGTATTGTATAATTGACGTTTCTGAATGACATAGAACCATCTTTCAATTACGTAGTTGAACTTTTGTCAAACAGAACTTGAACTCTTAGACCACTGAAATGAATTTGCATTGAAACTGGATAGATCTAGTATATCTTGATGTGAAATCAATTTTAAAACATGTTAACTTTAACTTCTTCCCTTATTTAAGTACACCAAGATAGAATTTTTTTTGTTCAGAAGAACATTGAAGCACTCGTGTTTTCATACCACATCAAGACTGACTGACTGGCTTAATCTTACTACTTCTTAGATCTGGATCTTTTTTTTTTTAAATTTGGTGGCGGTATATTAGCTATTATAAAGTACAGCAAGTTGAATTTTCAACAAAAAAAAAGGCATCAAAATCTGGAATGAAGCTGCTTAGGAAAGTCATCTGCTGTTCTCAACTGCTAGGCATTCACTCTAGTTTCCGATTTTGGTTAAACTTACAGGTGTACACAGATTTTATCACACATGAAAGCTGTTTTAAGTAAAGGCAAAAAGGTCACTTTCACTTGACCACTCAGAAGTAACTAAATATGTACCCGATATTGAACAATTAGCGAAGAGCGCTAGTTAATTGATAGGCCTACCAAACATGCTAATTACATTTAAAGGAGTTTTATGCTTGTCTTCATTAAAAATAAATAGTATATATTAATTAATTGTACAAAAATAATTCTTTAATATTTTATTTTGACAAATATAAGAGGCTTAGACTACTAGAATTATAGTCAGGGGCGAAGCCAGAAATTTTTTCCAGGGGGGGGGGGGGAGGGGGGGCTGAATTTTAGCGTGACAATATTTACCAAATACCGGGGGGGGGGGGGCGGGGGGCTGAACTTTCGCGTAACAAACATTTACCACATTTTTAGCGAATTTAGTACTTATTTAAAAAAAAATCTGTTGAAAAATATTTTTTTTTAAATTTCAGGGGGGGGGGGGGGGGCTTAGCCCCCCTCAGCCCATCTGTGGCTTCGCCCCTGATTATAGTATGTAATTAATGCAGGAAATGTTTATTTACAACTGTTTAACGTAAATAAATTTTATTCCTGCAACTTGAAAAAATTACCATAGGGCTAGTTTTATATACCGTAAGTAAATAATAATTAACAAGCATTATTAATTAGGCTATATTAAAAAACAACATGTGGAAACTCTCATTAAAGGGAGATAATTTAATCCATTTTTATTTGTATTAATATATTTCTAAATATTTTCTTTTTTTTTTCTTGATTAAAAACATAAGTGGCTTACAATTATAGTTTTAAAATGATAAAACTATTTTAAAAAAATAAGTTGAAAATTTTATAAATATTATATGAGTGAAGAAATTATATTATGTACATTTTTAAATATTAAACAGTACATCGACTACCCACGTTGTTTGATTACTAGGTATCTATGACACTTAAGTGCAATTTTATAATGTCTACAGCAACTAATATCTCTACCCAAAGGTGTGGGGAATAAAGTCACTGTGATAGCTCCTCGGATTTCTGGATAGGATTAGAGTATTGTACATTTTGAACTCTAAAGGCGGTCAAGTTAGCACTTGGACGCAAGGGTTTCGGCAATACACCCTTTCCAGACTAGGCGCTTTTCTCATTTCTCGCATTGGTTCTCATTCATGGTCGGCGTGGGTTACAGCTAGTCTGCACTCAGCTCTCATGCTTGACGTAAGAGTGATTGTGCAGAGGGCAGAACTAGCTGATCCACGACTGATGACCAGTCGGGGTATTAGTGAAGTTGCCGACACCATGCGACATTTAAACCCAGAATGGCCCACAGGATGGGCAAGGAGTTTGAAACTGCTCCAAGCCCTTCCTAATGGAAAAAAATTTTTTTTAGCAAGTGCTAGAATTAAACCTGTCAACTAAATTAATGTTTTAGACATTAACCATTAATGTGAAAGTTCAGTAATAAAATAATGCATTTGCTATAAATGCAAAAAGAAAAAAAAAAAGAAAGATGATAATCAAAACCATGTTAATTTAAAAAAAAAATTAAATATAAAACTCTTAACGATTTTCTCTATAAAGTTATTTTGCTTTTGACATTGGTCTTGCTACGTCGCTAAATAAAAGGAAATTAAAAAATATTGTAGAGCAGGTTTACTTTCAGGCTGTTGGCACGTTGAATGATTGAGATATCAGTGTTTGGCACACCATTAGCAAAAGGTTTCCGGACCCCGCGTTAGAGGACAAAAGAGCAAAGAGTAAAGTAGTAAAAATACATACGCGTCCTAGACTCATTGTACCTCCGAGAGGCTCGGTGGGGAGGAAGCAGTGAGCGCAGCGTTACCGCCTCAACCCCACCCTGGATGCCCATAACCTATAGATTTGCGCTACCGGGCGACAGTGCAAGGTATACGGACGAGATAATGATATGAGGGGAAATTCCGCAGTGGGGAGAAAATAGTGCATGTGGCTGCGGGAACCGTACCCTAAATTACACGGCGCGCCCACGATTTTGTGTGCCTTGGGTTGGCTGGCGCCCTTACAGAACCTTGGTGTCCCCCCCCCCCCGGGGTTTAAGCCCTGAACATAGTTACGCCCTGGCCATAAGAGCCTCGAGGCTCGTTCGGTTTTTTGAGGCACTTATAGTATGGCGTCTGCACTTATAGTATGATGTCTGTACTTATAGTATAGTGTCTGTACTTATAGTATGGTGTCTGTACTTATAGTATGGTGTCTGTACTTATAGTGTGGTGTCTGCACTTAAAGTATGGTGTCTGTACTTATAGTGTGGTGTCTGCACTTAAAGTATGGTGTCTGTACTTATAGTATGGTGTCTGTACTTATAGTTTGGTGTATGTACTTATAGTAAGGTGTCTGTACTTAATAAAGTATGCTTAATTATATCAACACAACACTCCAGTTATTGTTAACGTAACACACACGCAAATGTATGTACGGTGGTCGATGAGCGACAGCACGTTTGTCTTACGTATCGAAGGTCCTAGGTTCGAATCCTGGTGTACACTGAAGTTCTATTAGCGACCAAAACTGTAGCAGTAGGCTAAGTGGCATACACATGTTATCCTTGTGTTCGATCTTTTAGCTTTTTAAGAAGTCAAATGTCAGCCTTACTCTTGATATATTATTATAATCCTATCGGTGGCCTTGTGCAAACCAAAAGACTGTTATAGCCTAGTTCTAGCCTATACTTTGTAAACTTTGACTATACTTAGACGTGTAATAAACTAAGTGGTTTCAATATAGACATTCAATTGTTGGGTTGTAAAAATTTTGTGGGATATGTGTTGCGTCGTAGTTTGAGGTCCAGGCTTTAGAAACATTAGACTAGGTCAGGGGTCGGCAACCTACGGCACGCGTGCCAGACTTGGTACGCAGAGCGATTTTCAATGGCACGCGGAAGACTCGCAAAAAGATAAATTAAATCCCATCTCAGCCCATCTACAAGAAAAGAATATGATGACTTTAAGGCTGTTGGCACGTTGAGTGAATTAGAAATCCTACTTTGGCACACTGTTATCAAAAGGTTGCCGACCCCTGGACTAGGTCATAGTTCGGGGTCATGGCTTTTTGTATTCTATCCATGTTTTTTTGTTTGTTTAGGAGGCAATTTACGTTTATCATGGTAGCTTTTTGATGTATTTTTTTTTCTTTTTTTTTGTGTGCTGATTAAAATAATTACGGACAGCTTTTTCGTTCAGAGTCATAATATATATATATATATATAGACTATAGTGAATCATATCCTATCAAATACTTCAGACACTATAACGATAGGCAATAGCCATTATTGGGGTTAGGAGACGTGAAAGTCTTAGAGGCACGCGCTATATAATGCGCGGAATCAAACGTCCAGGACTTTATCATATCGCCTTGGAAATGGCACCATACTTTAATTGCCTGAAGAAAAAACAGGATGTGCCTTCTGACTCCTATGTCCAGGGAGTAACTATGTTCAGGAGTGAACGGGGGGGGGGGGGAGGGCACACCAAGGTTCTGTCCGGGCGCCAGCCACCCTATGGCAGCCACATACACTATTTTTTTTGTTCATACTGCGGAATTCCTCATGGATCATTATCGTGGTGGCTCACCCCGTATACCGGTACCTGCAATGTCTCCCGTTAGCACAAACCCCATACTATAGGTATAGGCATCCAGGCACCAGGGCGGGGTTGAGGCCGTGAACGCCGCACTCATTGCTTCCTCCCCACCGATCCTCGGGTCCTCTCGGTGGTACAGTGAGTCTCGGACGCGCATCGGAGGCTGTCCCCTGTACATCAGCCCACCGGTGTGCTCTTCTTGATCCAAGCGCACTGGTGGTTTACACACTTCGCCGCTTTGAGGCTCCTTGGATAAAGAAGTGGGAAATGTCACCATACGCTGTACCATCAGACAACAGCAACGTGTAGCGTATAACACAGCAAACAACAATATTACCACAATGGGCTTTAAGTGACAAGAGAAGTCGTAAGCCCAGCCCGCTATTTCGTCCTATGTTGTCTAATCTAATTTATTGTATCCTTGTAATTTAATGCTTGTTATTTCTCGCTTGAAATCGAGACGCCGACCACCTTGCCTCGCCTCGCCTTCTCTTTGAAACTTTCCGATCCTTACCGTAGACTAAGCTTAGGGATAGATAAGACATGCGAGATTAAGGGCCTTATCCAGTGTGCCCCACCCCTTCTCTTGATACGCCATATAGAATTAACAGATTTATGAATGTCAAACATTGTTGAAGCTTGTATTGATATTCTGTTAGTGTGTGTGCTTTGGTAACCCCAAAGACCTTATCGGATTATAAGACTACAACGCACAAGTAGGTCACACAAAAACTAGAAATCCAAAAATAGATTGTCGTTTTTTTTAAACAGTCTTTATGTAAATTTAGAAGTAGAAAAAAAAAGTTTTAAAAGTTCACTAATAGATTTGTGGAAAATAAAGATTACGATGATATCATATCATTGAATCGTTTTCCTTTTCCTGGACTTATCGTTTGATTAGTTGGCAGTGGTTTTTGTGAGATATGCTGCATGTTAATGCAGTTAGATCTAAATACGATATTTGATAGAGTTTATATCTTCTACGCTTTGAAGCCTCTCTAAGTCTAAGCAGAGGTGGATGAAGCTATTCACAGTTTTGCTTGTGAAACGCTAAACGTTTAAAAAAAAGCAACGCTCACAGGATGCATTTGATAGAGGTTATAATAGTATATACATTATCATAAATTATACTTAAAACAAAAAACTTCACGAGCAAAAATTATGACCATCAGGTATTAGAAATGTGAATATCAAACAATGTCTTGGTCAACTATATATATTTTTGTAACCGAAAAGTATAGGTCTATCTATATTAAGTATTATCAATTGCATGAACGAAACCACTAAAGGGGGGGGGGGGGCTAAATGGGAGCCGAGGGTAAAGGGGGCTGACATTTTCGAAAAAAAAATGTTGGACAGTTCTTTTTCAATATGTAGATCTACAAAACTCGAAAAATAATTCGGTAGATCTAAATGTTTAGTTCAGTCTCTCCCCTTGAAAATATTCATGGATTCACTCCTGATCAACTGTGTTGAAAATATAAGGTATCTGTCTTATATAAGGTCAGTTAAAGTTTTCGCCATATTGCTTGTAATTATGTTTTCTTGCTATATTTGTCTATAAATAATTGATATTCTAATCTATAAATAATTGATATTCGAATCTATAAATAATTGATATTCGAATCTATAAATAATTGATATTAGAATCTATAAATAATTGATATTCGAACTATTTGAACAGTCAAAGTTGACATAAAGAGTGTGGGGTGAAAGGTGAAATTAAATTTAGCTTTTATCGCAAAATTAAATACAAGCCCAACCCTTCTCGCCATTTTCATTTCACGAATCAAAGCTTGAGTATAAATATTTTAATATAGGATTAGATAAAACTAGAAGACAATGGCAGCTTTAATTAAAAAGTTATTGGCCAATCTATCGGGGAAATTTTCTTTGAAGGGGTGGTGATCCTGGGGGGGGGGGGGGGTATGAGATAAGACTTTCATTAAACAAAACAATAACACACACCTATAACCTGATAGAGCCCCAGGGCAAAAGTTTCAGCGACGCCCCGTTGCGTACTGTAACTGCTTTGTTTAGTGCTGTATTTAGACTATATTTGTCACCCCTGGGCATATGCTCCCTCTGCCCCCTCCCCATGTGATGCTAGTTGTTCGATATTATTTTTAGGCTTCTGTGGAATATTTGCGTTGGTGGGCGAGTGTCTTTAAGTAGGTCACTGACTAATGATCAAACTATTGCTGCTTGCAGAGACATTTTCATTGGACATTTCTCCTTTAGATCACTGCAACTTGTGGACATGCGATCTGCATATTTGTTTTGTTTACATAATTAAAGTAACACGAATAGAACTCCAGGGCAGCGTTTCTCAAATGCAGGTAAACGACCATAAAAGAAAAATTTCGAAATTTCGATCAAACCAGCATAATGTGGTAGTAACTAATCCCTAAAAACTGACATTCTGTGATATGGTAATAAAAACAGATCTGTAGCTACTTTTTTGGATACATTCTTATCTTATCTTATACATTTACAGACGCTACTTCTATAAAGAAAATTATTGCATCCTACGCATATCCGTGGTTAGAGTCTAGTCCTGTATTTCTATTTTTTTTAATGATGTTTTTACAAATTACATATTTATATAGCGCTATTCATAACAAAGTCTTCGAATGCGCTTTACATTTACCATCTGTTATTAAAATAAATCGAAAAAGTGTGTTTTTAGTTTTGTTTTAAAAATGTCTATATTGTCAGCTTGTTTGATTTTGTTTGGGAGTTCATTCCACCATAGAGGTGCCACGACGCTGTAGGAGCAAGATGCACATGTTTTTCTTTCTACGCCTGGCACCTTGAGCCGTAGATGCATTCCGTCCGAACGCAGTCCTCCCCTCCCCCAGTGTGTGCAGCTCAACCATGGATCGCATGTACTGGGGAGCTTGACCATGAAGGCTTTTATAGAGTATTGTCAAAACTTTGAAATTTATTCGTTACGCATAAGGGATAAGAGGAGTGTTCTGACAGTGTTATAACAGATTGTCTTTGTGTTGTATTTCTACATTAGAATTTAATGCCTTTACTTTTTTTGCCCTTCAAATTGCCTTCAATCCTCGAGTGTTTCTATGTTTAGTGGTTTAACCATTGGTGTTACTCTTGTCAGTTGAGAATATCCACAAGTAAAATGAACCTTGCAGCTCTTTTCTGAATTTGTTCCATTTTTTAATGTTGACTTTAGTTGATGGGTCCCATACAGAAGATGCATATTCTAGTATAGGTCTAACTAATGTGAGATAGCATTTTAGTTTTATATTCTTATTACAAATACAGACTTCATAATACTTGAAATTAATGTCGCAATGCAAATCTGTTATCAGTTATATGTTATTATTGGTGATGAACATACTAAGTGGGCCACGAAGTAGTAGATCTAGTATAAAAATAATCGTAGCCTGTATGATGAAAGAATAAAGTTTGGGCAAAGCTGCTCTGAGATTTAACAGTGAAACAGTAGATACTGTTGTTGTCTTTTTAATATGCTTTTATACAAAACAAAAATAAATAAATACGAACAAGGGAGACGATCGTGGTATGTATATCTCATGCCATGTCAACCAATCAACGTCTACTTACCCACCCAAAACAGCGGGAACCTCCAAAACAAGAACGATAACTCCAGTGGACGGTAGATAAAAGGCTTGAAATTCTAAGACCAATAATTAGAAGTTTAACAAGTTGTTTTCTTTTTTTTTTTACTAACTCGGGCGAAAGAATGCCGCCCCCAATCCTCTGTATCCCTTGACTCAAGATAACAGTTGTAGATAGGTGTGGACCGTGAATGACAAACTTTCAAGCAGCAGACGATAGCTTATACTGTTGCCAAGTTTATTTCAGGTGCGTATTAGTTGAATTAGATGTGTTTATTTATCTATATAATAAATCTATTTATCTATGTAGCTGTCTATCATTCTATCTATCTATCTATCTATCTATCTATC